>OY728129.1:395076797-395671797 GCA_963277665.1 Viscum album
TGTGAAGGTCACATGAATCACATAAAGATTAGTAGATCATGAAAAAATCCTCAAGAGACAACCGAATCACATAAGATAGACTAATGGCCAAGGGTGTGCATCAAAGTTCAAATAAATTACCATTGATTAGTTCATGGATTGATTAAGTGAGATATTTAGACAAGGTGATCACACAAAGAGGTCAAGTGACATGATCACATGATTAGGTCTCTTGTATGGTTCTTGTGATGAGGTCATGCAAAGTTGTCTTGCAAAACAATTGCACGAGAGAGGAGGTTTTGAGAGCTATGGAGCTTCATGTCACCGGTCAATTGACCAGCCTCTCACCCCCTATTTATAGGGAACCTCAAGGAATATGAATGGACTTATAGAAGACCAAAAGATGTTTTGAATTCCAACCAGAGAAAGCATAAGAGACTCATGAAGTCATTTCCTACCTCATAACTGAGTCCTTGTTCCTTTGAACATCACTTTTGTGGGGGGGGGGCATTTTTTGATGCTAGCCAAATGAGCATTGTATATTTTAGGAACAAAGAAATACCCAAAGCATAGGTATTAATATATACCCAAAGGAAAGAAAATTATATCATGTATACATATAGATTAATCACCTAGGTCACAAGGACCATGTGAACTTCAATGAGGCTCATGATCACATGACCCTAGGAACATCATGTAAAGGGGTTATGCAATTCATGTGATCTGTTCCTGATCATGTGAAGCCCCATCAAATAGCCCAATTAATCATGTAAAACCCCTATGATTATTCTTTTTTATCATATGACATGTCATCTAACAATCTCCCAATATGTTCATAAAATAAAAGTTAGAAAATAGGGAAGCTTCATGGGAATGGAGTTTCATTGGTTTTCATGTGATGTGGTTACGTGCCTCATAAAAACTATTAATGATCATGAAAATCACCTCAGAAAACCATCTTGATCTAGTGATATCCATTCAACATGGATGTTTGGACATGAAACACCCTAATGAGTCCAATTCCCAATGCTGAATTTACAACAGAAACATCAAAGAGCCTATTACCATAGATCATCTAACCAATGAAACAAACACATCATTATCTTTACCACCTGAGGTTATTGTGATCATTCAAGGTTAGCCACTGAAGCTCCTCCAAGACCAATGATTTTTTAAAGGTTCCGTACACCACACATGTTATATATACAAACCAACCTTTCCCATATTTGTTCAACACATCAACAATACTACTCATGGTCCGATGATGCATCATCACCCTCTCCACCTCCATCTCCTGCTGCCACCTATAAGAACATTATATTGAAAATTAAATATTGTTGCATATTTATAATTAAACTTAAAACCAATAAAAGTTTGCAAACTAAATGATTTTGATTTTTTATGATTTACCTGCTCACCACCACTCAGTGCACTACCACTGGGGGCATATCTGCTCATCTGCTGATATAAATCAGTCAATGCTTTCTGCATAGTGGATATCTGAGCCCCTTGGTCTTCAACTTTGGCTCATAGCGAAGAAATCTCCCTCTGAGCATCTTCAAGTATGGGCTGACTATAACCAGGAGTAGATGCGGCTGGAATCCCTGATGGCCTGCTAAAGACCTCAGATGGTACGGGTCCCAAACCCATCCCGCACACTCTACTAGGATGCTCCTTCCCAAGGACTTGAGCAACCGGGTCATCCTGGGATACTGAGTAGAACTGCCCAGGATTGGCATCCCATAGTTCTTTAATTTTTACCTATAAATCAAATATCAATACATATTAACATAGTAAAAACTGATAATAAGTTATTATAATAAAAATTTGTCTTCATACCCCAACTTCTTTGGTAGGCTCATTAACAAAAGAGCCATCTGATTTTCTGTGAACATCCAACCACAGTTCAGTCCGGGAGGCTTCGTGCCCTAAACTCTGTGACTGCATTAAGCAAAGATAAATAAAAAATTCAATATATTATATAGATAATATTGTATTATAAATATTTAAACTATTTAAAATATTACCAATGACATTCGGCTTCTAGAAAAGCTTTTTGAGCCCGCCGTGTGAGGGATGACTTGCTATGCCCTGTTTGATGCATTCTGTCGTGAGAGATCCTGAAATAAATAAAATGAAATTTAACAGTAATGTATCCAATTTCATTTACTCTTCATAAACATGTATTAATGTAAAATGAGGATAATATAATATATTTCAATACCATCCGCTTCTCATCACGATGCCTGTCAACAAAAACTTTCCACTGCTCTTTCGGTACCCCACTGGGTAGATTTTCATACATTTGTTCCAAGGTCAACGAAGTATCGTTGACATCACACCACAATCTCCATTTGAAATCTTTCCATTTTTTACCAAGATTTTTCAAAGTCCACTTCCGTGCTATCACATCAGCAACTGTGAAGTGGAAGAACATATGTATACAAAAATTTATTTTGAACATATTAGTAACATGACATTCAATTAAACCATAATGTAATAAAATTACCTTAATTTGAGAATCGAAAACTTCATTTTTCCAGTTTGGAGGCAAATGTCTCCAATCATCATATGAAATGGGAAGGGAAATGGGCTCTGCTTCCAACTGACCTATAATCTGGACAAGTAACCCCGCGACATCATCCGTAGGGACTCCATAAGAATCAAATGGCATGACTATATTTTCGCCATTCAAGTTCCAAACATCTGAGCTTTTTAAGTGTTTCTCCACAGTTTTATTTTTGTCATCTTCAATGAGCAAACAATTAGTATAAACAAAATGCAATAAATTTATTTAATTAAAATTTATACCTATGACTGTGACCCTCCAGTATGTCCGGGATGAACTGGAAGGGGTATGTCGCCGCCCAACTGATGAGGCACCTGTAGGGGGCGTCGACGACTCATCCTCTAATGGGAGGCCCTCTGATGGTGTGAGAGATGGTGTAGGGGGAGATGGTGCGGGGGTGTAGGCAGCTAGTACCTCAGATGTCGTGGGGAGTGACCTAGATAGATCGACATCCGTCACAGAACTAGAAGAAATGGTATACCGCTTCCTCCTTGGCATTCCTGTCATTTAATCAAATAAAATTAAGTTCAGAATATATATTTCAAAAAAATTATGGAGAAAAAAAATTAAAAATGATAATAGATGCCCAGTACTAACAAACAAAATATATATAACAATGATAATGAATGACTGCAGAAATGAAACAAGTGGTTGCTGCATGAATGAATAATTGTACATACAATCATTTTCCCCTTCAATCATGTTGGTTTCCTGCTCCATTGATTCATCCACTTCATTCATCCTTTCAAGAATAATATTTTCAATATCATGATGGACAAATAATTCTGCTTCCTGTTGTTGATGACATTCAATTTTCGAGGTCAAATCTTCCACTTCATCACCCATATCATACAAATCTCTTTGTATTACGTGAGTAACTACACTCCACCCTTCATACACAACATCATTCACATAATATACCATTTTTTCTTGCGATGCAAAGATATATGGATCATGCATTTCACGATCACCAACATCCATCAAGCGAGAGAAGTTCACAGAAGTAAATTGCAATGAATCTCTTTTAACACCTCTGATAATATCGACCCATTTGAATTTGAATAAAACAACAGAAAAATGTCCATGGTAGTTTAATTCAATAATATCATGCAGCTTTCCATAATATCCCACTTCATCAAATGTAAATATACCACTATTCTGTGTTTTCAAACCCACTTCTCGATCGATTGTACGAAATCTAAATCCATTCACATTATAAGCGTCGAACTTTCTAACTTTCTTTACAGGACCTCTAGCAAGAAACTTCAAATCTTCTGACAAGTCTGCTCGAGTATCAGTATTCATGATCTGAAAAAAGAAATATAATTTAATAGATTTACAAATTTTATGTGTCAAACTAATATTCATATTTATTGCAATATTTATGAACTTACACGTCATGCAAACCATTCTACAAGCTCTTTATTCACAGCTTTCATTATATCTTTCTCATTTCGTGTTTGGCCTCTCATTCATCTCTTTGTTTGTATCCTAAAATCTTCAATAAATGGATCTGCAATTTCACTATTCAGCAGCACATATCTATGTGCCTGTAATAATTCCAATTCTGTCAGTGTCACATTTGAGGTCCTCCCAACTGATCGACCAATAGTAGGAAATATTTTTGATTTATGATGCATTTGAGATTGATTTGATGTGTCGTCAACACGTCCAACTCGATTAAATCTTGTCTCAATATCATATAAATACCTGGAACAAAAGGTAAGACATTCCTCAGCCAAATAGCCTTCAGCAATAGAGCCTTCTGGTTGAGATTTATTTCTCACGTATGATTTCAAATGCCCAAAATATCTGTGAAATAAAATAATAACATTATGCATTTATGTAAATGTCAAAAATTGTTTACTTAACTGGAAAAAATATAAATAAAATACCTCTCAATTGGATACATCCATCGATAATGAATGGGGCCTCCTAATTTAGCTTCTTCAACCAAATGCACAGTTAAATGCATCATGATAGTAAAAAACGATGGAGGAAAGATCATCTCCATTGCACAAGGAGTCAATACAAACCTCTCCTGGAGGTTGTCAAGCTGAAATGTATGTACAACCTTCTCACATAATTTCCCAAAAAATGTGCAGAATTGGAGTACAACAGCAGTAACTTTTTCAGGTAATAATGTACGCAATGCCAATGGTAGTAACTGCTGTAACAAAATATGTGAATCGTGACTTTTCAATCCATGTAACTTACGATTATTCAAGTCAACACACCTCAAGATGTTACTCGAATACCCATCAGATACCTTCACATTCTTTAAAATTCGAAGGAATGTATCTTTATCCCTATTTTTCATTGCAAAAATGGCCGGAGCATACTTTTCATTCTCATCTGGCCAAAGATCGCGTTTTATGTTCATTACTTTTAAGTATTTGCGAGCATTAAGATGATCCTTCGACTTTGCAGGCTCATTAAGTAATGTGAAAATCAAATTATCACAAACATTCTTCTCAATATGCATCACATCAAGATTGTGGCGCAAAAAATTAAATTCCCAATACGAAAGTTTGAAGAATATACTTTTTTTCTTCCATTGTTGCGTTCTGATTTCACTTGACGATGCACTTCAGACCCGTTTTCCTCTATCATTCAAATGATGAACTTTCCCAAATTATGTTTCAACATTTTCAAGCTATGTTAATATTTTAGAACCGGTTAACAACTTTGGAGGTGGTCTACGATCAATGAAACCATTAAATTTTTATGTGTTCAGCCGAAATCTATGAGATGCATCGAGAAATATTCGATGGCATAAGAAGAACCATTTTCTACTGTGAGTTAGCCATTTGGGATCAAAATAAAAGTTACAAACAGGACAAGACAAACCCGTATAAGTGTTCCAACCAGATAAATTCCCAAGGTCAGGAAAGTCACTAATGGTCTATAGTAAAGCAACACGCATTTTGAACATTGTTTTAGAAGAAACATCAAATGTCTCAACACCGTTACTCCATAACTCCTGCAATTCTTCAATCAAAGGCTGCAAGTATACATCAATATCATTTCCAGGCATTTGTTTTCTAGGAATAATCATTGAAATGATAAAAGATGATTGTTGCATACACATCCATGGAGGCAGATTATAAGGGATCAAAACAACTGGCCAAATGCTATAACTTGTACTCAAAGTCCCAAATGGGTTGAATCCATCAGCAACCAATCCCAATCGAACATTCCTAGGATCAGCTGAGAAATCTGGATGTAATGAATCAAATGTATTCCATTATTGGGAATCTCGTAGATGTCTCATTAACCCATCATTGTTATTATCTACAGAATGCCACTTCATGTGTTCAGCAGTTTTCGATGACATGAATAATCTTTGAAATCGAGGCTTCAAAGGAAAGTAACACAAAACCTTTGCAGGTGTGCTCCTTTTCTTCTTCTTCTCCCTGAAATTATGTTCATTCAGACTTCCAACATCACCCTTTTCCTGCCATCTAGAAGAAGAACATTTCTTGCAATTCTGTCTACTTGAATCCTCTCCCCAATAAAGCATACAATCATTGGGACACACATGTATTTTTGTATAATTTAGACCAATCTTGTTAACAACTTTTTTCATATCATAAAAAGATTCTGGGATTTTTGATTCAGGAAATGAATCACGTATCAATTCCAATATCATGGACATTGCCTTATTTGTAATTCCACATAGACATTTGATGTGATACAACTTCAGCAGAAATGAAAGTTTTGAATACTTCAAACACCCACAATACAACTCTTGATTTCCATCGTCAACTAAATCATGAAACACATTTTCCTCAGTGAAGTTTTCTCTTACATTTGGCTCCACAAAATCAAGAGGAGGATCCAATGATATGTGACAATCTTGATCTTCTTGGGTTACAGTCTCAATAACATCACTTGTCACGTTGCAATTTGTAGCACCCTCTTCTGGTTGTTTTGATATGTTTTGATGCTGATAGTGGTGCATTCCAGTGCCGAATGCATCATTTATTAGGTTTTGAATTTCATTTTCCATTGTCGACGAACTTGGGACCCCATTCTGCGGATTAACATCAGTGCTTAATCTTTCTGTAACGTTCGATTCTCCATGCCAAATCCAACACAAATATTGATCAGGGAATTGCTTCAGTATTAAATGTTCATAAACCTCATCTCTCTTCAACCATGTTCTAAATTTACATTTAGGACATGGACATTTTATTCTTCCTTCAACGGATCGATTAGAAATCACAAAATCTAAAAACTCATTCAAACCCTTAACATACTGAGGTGTGTTCCTCAGTAATGTGATCCAACTTTTATCCATGTATATCACAATGTGCCTACACAAAAGATACGAAAGTGTAAGACTGCAGAATCATAATATAATAAAGATGACCCATTGATCATAAAGTATTCATAATATAATAAAGATGATTCATTGATCACATTTACCACTTACTTAGCATGCCCAGACAAACCAAACAAGTCTGGTCCCTAGGAGACAGCGTGAACACCTCATTGAGGAGCAGTAAGAATATCGAGTTACACAATTATCATAACACTATAAATCACACATTTATGTTGCCTCAAACAATTTCTATCCCCACTACATTAATGAGATACATTAGTCCACTTAGATTACTTCCACACCCTCACAAAAAATACTACAACTTTCCTGAACATCTCATATACTCACGTGCTTGGTCATCTCAATTAAATGTTTTATTTTATTTTCCATATCTAGAAATGGGATACCAGTCAGTATTTATAACATCCATCCAAAATCACTAATATAGAATACCAATGCATGGGTTCCCATTTCTAGAGTTTCCCCTTATTGGATTATGTTTAATAATCATTACCTTCACTTATCAATATTATAGATCAATAAAAATAATATGGAATATTTTTTTACCATATTTAGATTCATAATTTGAACAATGTTGTTGATACTTGTTTAAAAGCCAATGAATATTCTTCTCACTAGATCCAACAAAGTGATAACACATTATGATAATTCCCCCACTTAATTTCAATGTTTTTTCATCTATTAACCATTTATTTAGTCGTGATTACCTATTCTTCAAAGATGGACAAGGATTATTTAATTCATTAAAAAGATGAGTTTTATTTTTTTGGTCTTTATCAACATTACTATAAAATATTATCTTTTCATTACATATAATCAAGTACATTTTATTTATATAATAAGTATATGGTTCAAGTGATCTTTTATTTTGAGTGATGATACTTTTTTTAAAAGAATTAAATGGTTCTGTCCCATTTATCCTCATAAACCAAAGAAAAATATTCATATATATATTATCCATATATATTACATGGTTGTACCTTCCATGAGTTCCTCATGAGGGTGTCGTTGAGTTGGAGACAGAGAAAACGAGTCGTTGATGAAGGAGCAGTGAACTCATATTTTTCCATGGATTACATCTTTTACATGACTTATTGAGGACAAAAATTATTTATAGCGGGGAGTTTGTAAGATCCTATTACTGATCTATCATGTATTTTTTTATCCTCTTCATGGTTTTCCTTTTTTCCATTGTCTGTAAAGGACTAGGAAGGAATTGGTAAGATACCTAAAATGGTGAAGTCAGATATTTGTTGTACTTTCATCTTTAACCAGATTTTTCTACATGATTAAAAAGTCTTTCACACTATATAACTAGGTTACACACCGTGTAACTATTACTAGATACAAGTCATGAAAGGGTATTCATGCTGTGAAAGTTTACACCTCGGGAAGAGTGGTTTCACATCATAAATTTTAAAATAATGGATTTTTAATCCGAGGTGAAGGATTTTTCAACATACTAGAACACCATGGATTTCATAGCAGGTAATAGTATTACACATCATCAAATGGACCTCGTGTAGTTTTTAAAATAGGCGAGTGGCTATTTTGGTTTCAGTTCTTTTCTCCAGGCCCTTGGATCCTTACCTAGAGATCTTCTCGGGTTATTTTGGGAGACTATGCTCCATCTAGATTGATCCATTCAACATTGGATCTTTTATTATAGTCGTGGCGCATCTCTCTGGGTAAGAAATATTTATGATTCTTCGTTTCTCTTGATAATGGTGGCACCCTAGGGTAACATTATCAGATCTGGTGGCCTAAGTTTTTGAATCTTTGTGTATTCTTCTAGATCCTTTGGGAGATCTCATTATGGAGGCCATTCCTTGGTTAGTTGTGGTGCGGCGGATATCTGTTCTTGAGGTATTTGGTGTTTTCCCTTTCCACCAACCCCTTCTTTTCTAATTTATATCAATATTAATGTTTTTTATTATATTCTAGGGCCTTTGTTTTCATCATTGGGTTTTTATTGTTGGTGGATCCCATTACGGGAATGTGTGACTTGAGCTTTGAGGTAGGTGGTTCCATCTCTAGCCTATGATAATTAGCCTAATTTCTCTTAATTTATAAGTTGATTTATCAAATTGGATTGACTATTTTCATTTGTTTAAGAAGGGGTTTTTGAGAGAAATGTTTTTCTATGATTTTTGATAAATGAAAATGAAATGGGTACTTTTAAAATATTGAAATTGATTTGTGAAAATGAGCACTTAGGTTACCTTGGGTACTTAGGTGGAAGGTTTATCTTGAGTCCATCGTCCATGTTTTGTGTTTATTAGGAGGTTTTCTCATGGGTATTTCCTTGGTTTCCTAGTCCCATTGTTCTAGGGGACAACTTAGCATTTTCGGGGGGGGGGGGGGGGGGTTACTCATGGGGTATTCCTCTTCTTCCTAGGCATGTGTTATAGGAATTGGATTGTGCATATGATTTATTATGGTATAAGTATTCTTCTAGTCTAAACTATAGTGTTCCTTGGTATTTATGACTCTACTGCTTATTTTATTTTATACTGATTGGATTTTTGAGTTATAATTGATATACATTATGTACCTACTTTTGTTTAGAACTAGGAAAAAGGGAAATATTTACCCATGTTTTCTATAAAATTTCATTACTGCTTATCATTCCATGTTATCACCCAGTAGACTCCAAGAAAAACATATCCTCATCGATCTAATAGTTATTCCAAGGTTCAAGTTTCTAAACTACTAGACTAGAAAATCCCTAATAGAGCCACTAATGATGTGATTCCTTAAGTAAACTAAATCACATCACCCCAAAAATGAAACCACACCAACCACTCCAATTGGATCATAGACAGGGTCAAAAAAAGTTGTAAGAACCCATAATATAAACACTCTAATTTCATAATAGATCTTTTTTTTGAGGGGGGGATCACATCAAATAAACTAAAGCATAGACCCTTAAGTATTTGTTTCCCCAAAATCACACCAAGATATCCCAAAACATCCTAAATGGAACATCACATTCTCCTATAAATTCTTTTAAAACAACAAAATTCACAATAGAATAAAAAAACCATTCTCAAAAAATGCATTTTCCAAAAATAAAATTTTCAAATAACACATGTTCTTGTAAAAGAACCAAATTGCATACGTAAATCCTAAAACATTATCAACCATTTCTTGATACCACCTAAGATTCTCAAATCTCAATATTTAATTAATGTAAAAAACATTTACTATATCAATTTAATTAAATGAAAATAGTCTGTTTTTCAAACCCCCCATGGGGTTCCAAATTCCTTTAAAACTGAATTGGTTTTTAAAAGAAAAAATTATTTCAGAAAACCAATTCAAATGATTTAAAATAAGAAAAAAATCCCAATAATTTTCCAAAAAACAGAAAATTAGCAAACAAATCCCAAATGATTCCTATCAAATTAGAATGATTTTCCATAAAACACTCATTTAAAAAACACACATTTCACACAACAATCACACCAATTATTTTCTAAATTCCTAATAAAATCAATGGTTTCAAAATATTTCATCAAACCAAGAACATTTTACAAATAATTTATATGGAATTGATTTATAACCAAAGGAATGTTTTCTAGGGAAATCTATTTTTTGATGCACATAAAATGATTTTCACAGCACATCCACAAACTGAATATCAAAGAAACAAAATAATACTAAAAATTAATCAAAATATTCAAATATAACACAAGACCTACCATAACCATAATCTCTATCAAAATTTTCTATATTTCAAACCTAGTTAAATGGATACATACCTGGAAAAGATGGGTCACCGGAGATGGAGGTCACGGGGTCGCCGGAGACGGAGGTCGCAGAGTTTCCGGAGGTCGCGGGGTCGCCGGAGGTCGTGGGTCGCCGGACGGGGGTTAGGGGAAAGATCGGGAGGGCGCGGGGGTTTGGGGAAAGATCCGGAGGTCGCGGGTCGCCAGGGGGGTTAGGGGAAGAAGGGAGGGCGCAGGGTTTAGGGGAAAGATCGGGGTGGGGGTAGGGAAGGGTCGCAACTGTTTTAAAAAATTTCGGGTTTCGCGGCGGTTTATTAAAAACCACCGCGAAACCTTTCGGTGAAAACGTTTAGCGGCAGTTTTGTGAACCGCCTCCACAAAACTGCCGCTAAACCCGATTTTTGTTGTAGTTTAATATTGGTGGCCAGGTATGAAAAGAGAAGTAGCTAGTTTTGTTACAAGATGTTCCACCTGTCAGCAAGTGAAGGCAGAGCATCAGAGGCCAACTAGACTATTACAACAATTACCCATTCCAGAGTGGAAATGGGATGATGTTGCGATGGACTTCATGATCGGGTTGCCGAGGTCACCTCGAGGCAATGATGTCGTGGGGGTTGTTGTGGACAGACTTAAGAAGGTAACTCACTTTTTTCAGATCAAGAAGACCTTCAGTGTTGATGAGCTCAGTAAGTTGTATATCTGAGAGGTAGTACGTCTTCATGGGGTCCCTCGTTCTATCGTTTCAGATAGGGATGCCCGTTTTACATCTCGTTTCTGGCAGATTTTTCAGAGCGCACTGGGTACACAGGTGCTTCTGAGCACAACTTACCACCCTCAGACTGATGGCCAGTCAGAGCGTATGATACTGGTGCTAGAGGAAATGTTGCGTGCATGCGTCCTAGACTTTGGGGGCTATTGGGAGAAGAACATACCCCTGGTTAAGTTTTCCTACAATAATAGTTTTTAGGAAACTATTGATATGGAACCTTACAAGGCTTTATATGGTAGGCCATGCCGATCACCCTTGTGCTGGTTGGAGGCAGGTGAGACAACTTTACTGGGACCATGTCTTGTGTAGGAGACTTCAGAGCAGGTCTAGTTGATTCTGAAGTGAATGACTATTGCACAGTCTTGTCAGAAATATTATGCTGATCTCTGCAGATGACCCTTAGAGTTCGTGACCGGGGATCAGGTTTTCTTGCATGTTTCACTGAGGTTGGGACACAGGCAGATCAGGAGACAAGGTAAAATTTCACCGAGGTATGTGGGGCCGTTTGAGATTTTGGAGAGAGTCGGGTCGGTTGCCTATTGGTTGTAGTTATCATAGAGGTACTGGGCCATGCACGACGCCTTCCACATATCTCAGCTACGTTGTTATCACTCAGACCCGTCTCACATCTTTCAGCCCAAGGAATTTGAACTTTAGGTAGATGCATCCTTTAAGGAGCATCCGATTCGTATTGTTGATATGAGCACGAAGGTTCTCCGAGGCCAGTCAGTTCCTCTTGTACGGGTGCTATGGTAGCATGGAAAAGTGCCGGATGAAACCTGGGAGCGGGAGACCGATGTACATGCTCAGTGGCCAGAGTTGTTCTCAGCTTTATCTTCACCACCCTTGGAAGGTCAATTCGGGGATGAATTGCTTTAAGGGGGGAAGTTTGTAAGAACTCGGTTCTTATTATTGAGGTACGAGTTTCTTCTTTTCCTTTTTCCTTAAGTGTTTTGAGAAAATAAGGAAAATGGGGAAAAATCCCAAATTTGTTGAGTACACGCCGTGTACTTTTCCACACGCCGTGTACTTTGGCCGCGTGGGATGAGTATACAGGGCGTGTAGGCCTGTCAGCGATTAAGGGTGTAAAAATTGACTACACACCGTGTACTTAGTATATACATTCCATGTAATCATTTGGAAGGTGAACAATAAGGTGATGGGATTAGCCACCATCAGAATGGTAGTACATGCTGTGTACTCAGAAATACACGCCGTGTAATCATGTCGACAGATGAACAATGTGGCAGTGAAAAGTAGCCGCCAAATGAACAGTTAAAAAATATAAAGTACACCCCATGTACTTGAGAGTACACTTTGTGTAGTTGTGTTTTTTTGTTATAAACAATAAGTAGCCTCCTCTTTCAACAGAGGAAGCTTAGAACACTGGGAAGCCATAGGAGATAAGGCCGGACCTTGGAAGAGCTCCCGCTCGAACACCGGGACTCCGATTCCTTCGCCGAGAATCACGTTTGGACCGCGTGAGTAAACCTTTCCCTCTTCTTGTGTGTTTCCTTCCAATTATTTCCCAAGGGGAAGTTATTTAGGTTTGAATGGGTTATCGTTCTTCCCAAATCTACGTTTTTATTGGATGTTTTAAGAGGCGTCGTTCTCATATATTGATCAGTGGAGATTGAGGTAGGTGGTCTTATGTTTAATTACAAATATCGAGTTGATTTTGTGTACCATTGTGCTACGCGCCCATGTTTGGGGTGTCGTATGGATAAGTCCTTAGCTATTAAGATATCTAGAATTGCATAGATAATCTAATGAACATGTATAAAATGCTATTTGGGATCAATGCCATGATCCAGGGCCACCCCGAGGGTGCGTTCCCCCTGTTTAGCCGTTTGGCCAGGATACCCATGGGTATGCCGCAATGATAGTATGTTTTGATTTTTCTTGAGAGAAAGTATATTTATTACTTTATTATGCATTGGGTTTAGCCCGATTACTTGTTTAGACTAAGGGAAATGTTTTTCTTAGCCTGAGAGAAGTGTTTTGTTTCGCCTAAGGGAAAGGTACTGATTCGCCCGAGGGCAAGGTATTGATTCTCCTCAGGGCAGGGTAATGATTCGCCTAAGGGAAAGGTATTGATTTTCCCGAGGGCAACGTTTCTTATTCCTAAGGGAAGTAGCTTCTGTGCCTGAGGGAAATATCTGGTACACCTGAGGGCAAGGTTCTGATTAGCCCGAGGGAAAGGTACTGTTTAGCCTGAGGGCAATGTTCAATTGAATATTCATTGTGGTGTTTTCTTGTGTTATACCTACCAAGATAAAGCACATTCTTGGTATTTTTATTACCTTCTATTTGTTAGATAGACTGTTGTAGTTTTTACCGTGGCACTGTACTGGAGATTTTTGGCCGAGTTCGGGTCTCAAGAACTTATAATTCAATTATATTGAATTGTTAAATAATAATTAAATGGTAATGAAAAAGGTAGGAGTAGCTTCTTTTGAGTAATTCCTAGCTTACTGCATTTCTTTATTGAACACCACTGTTGCACATTTTCACTGTCAGTTGGGAACAAGCCTTTGGTGGTTGCATACTGGGATTTATTTCTCACACCCTGTTTGGGTCATGTATTGAGCCCAAACAAATTATATTGCTGTAGGTGTCGATAAGGGAAAGGGTCCCTACACAGGTACATGATTGTTGCAGAGGAGTAGGAGAGCATGGGACCGAGCTTAGGCTTGTGATGCTATTGAGAATCTGTTGCACTGTTTTAGTTTTCTTTGCTGTACTTGGTACTTTGAACTGTATTGTATTTGAGTGCAGTGTATCCTGTTTTGACTACTTTCTTAGAAATAGGACATATTGCATCATCATATATATATGACTGTTGGTTATATTTTGCTTCAGTACAGTTTTCCTTTCAACTTTGTTTTGTTTACTGCTTACACATTTGGTATGTTTATATTTTTTTGCTGCGCTACACTTTGACAAATGAGGGCATGGTTTCCCCACTATCAGACCTAGGCCCTCGCTACTAGTCGACAGCCTCTGGTGTTTGGGAAAATGTGCTTGAGGTCATGTGACGAACCAGGTTCGATTCACCCATTGAGTGGCACCCGGATCCGGGATGTTACAAAGATATGTTGATTAGATTATTACAATCATTAAAAAGGTTTTCTAGGAGATAATAATAATGGATTCATGAGGTAATAAATTGATATTTATTACTTGGACTGACCCATCAAATTATGTCTCATGGAATGTCATATAATCATCAATATACTCACAGGTTTATGCTTATTATAAACCATTCTTACCTAAGGTTGGTGAGATACCTAACATGTGAACCTTCATACTTTGATACCATACTTACATAAGTTTAAAAATAAATTAGCTAATACAATAGTGATTGGGTATGTTTCTAATCATGTTGTTGATTGGAGAATAACCAAGATGAGTTTTGTCAACTTTTATGACAAGAAAATACATCTGGACCTTGGTTTAATTAGACTAAGGAAATACATGAACATGATTAGTTAATTCATATATGACATTTTCATCTACATAGATTAGGGTCATGTGATGTAATAATATAATAGATGAATGATATGTGATGTATTTATTGGCATGGTTAGTATTTTGAAAATTATCAAAATAAGATGAGTTGGCTATACTAGATTGACATATTCTATGTATAGAAGTCACTTGATGTCATGAAAAAATGATTATATAGGTATACATATGATTTATATGATACATATTGTGGTTGACATGTTTATATAGAGATATGAGTATGTTTGATAGAGATAACATGAGACCCCTTAATAGCTTGAGTAACAATGAGGATTTCTAAGAGGATTATCTTTTCTTACATTTATAAAATATGATTTCATAATTATTTTCAATCTTGATAAGGCCCATAAGATCACAATGTTAATCCCTTGGATAAGGATATTTTTTTTGGACAAAGTGATTTTTCAAAATGAAGAGAGTTTGATGAAAACATATCCAAAAGAGTTTGAATGGATTCACCAAGTTTTGAAGTTTGACACTAAGTCATTATGAATTTTAATACATGTGGGAGATTATTGGATATTCAATAAAACGTATATGCATGGGATGAATGTACACATTTATATGTTGCATGAATTATATGTATATATAATATGATATTGTATATATGATTGAAAAATCATTTTTTTTATTTTTAGAAACACTTTTTGGTTAAGTGAGAACCGAACAAGCGAAACAAACTAAGACAGTGTGTCCAAGGGGATCCACCATTACAGACATAATCCAGAACAACCCAAAAAAAACAAGATAATTCAATGTGTCCAAGGGAATCCACCATTGCAGATACGAGTCAGACTAACCCAAAGAAACAAAAACAACACAAAGCACACAACAAACTAGAAGCAAATATGCACAAGATCCTTATATTGAGGATGATAGATGGTGAGGGATTCATCGAAATAGCTCCACAACGAGGAACCACGATATCATCAAGCTTCCATGGACAAAGAAACCAACCAAAAAACATTTGAATGGTTATATATTCACCAAAGTCACCAACACCATCCAAAACATCATAAAATCTGTCGAGCACGACCAAATTAGTGTCGTGCACGAAATATCATTAAATACATGCATATGATTCATGCATAATTCCATTCATATGATGCATGTAAAAATATATAATATATATAATATATATATATATGATATAAATTATATTAAATATTCATGAGATACATTTAAAAATATATCATGCAATAAAATGGTTGGAACACTCTTCAGAATGGTTTCATTAGATTCAAACCAAAGGTTAGTTCATTAAATTTTTTATTTATTCATTGAATTATTTAATTAATTATGCACCTAAATAGACAATGACACATGTGTTTTGTTGTATTGAGATTCAAATATATAAAGAGAAGGGATATCTTTATTTAGGTGTGTGTTTTTGGATCACATTTGTTTTATGTAATGGTGATCATCAGTTTCATGAAAAGTAGATATAATTATCTTCCTACCCAAATACTATTTAACACCTTCGGTGAAGACTCTATCACCTATTTAGGCATACATGGGTCCTATAGTTATGAACCAGGATCTAGTGTCTAGTGTATCACCTTGTAGGTAGGATTATTATATTTACTAATCCTCACAATTTAGATCACATTAATTTCATTGTAAAGGTATATGGAAGATGCTGTAATTCATAATTTTCCTTATGTGATCTCTCTTAAATGTACTCCATCAGAATGGAAGATGAAATCTACTTCTATTTTCAATTTCTAGTTACTCTATTTTTCAAATTTTATACATGTTTGATTTCTTAAAGATATATCTTCATATTTTTCAATTGTTTTCTACTCCCATTAATCATAATACGATTAAAGGAAACCCATCAAATATTTCATATTTATATTTTAATATTATATATTTGTGATATCTAGAGGGAGATGTGTCAAGGAAGGAATAATGTGACATGTCAAAGTATTATTGAGATGACACAGCTTAGTGACACAACATGTTATTTGGTTATGTAATATGAATATTCTCACATGAGGTTGGGAGCATTTCATGTAAATGGATGTCATGGTTATACCCCCTTTGAGAAAATACCATTTGTCTCCTTTGCTAACCAATTCATGAAAAATTATTTTGTAAATAAGATTTAGACACCAATTTGATGAACAATAATTATGATACTCCTAGATGACACCAGAGAATAATTGATGAATTAAAGGATTGATGTAAGGAACTATGTATGGTTTACTTGACTAACATGAAGAATAAAATGAAAAAAATACAGTTGAATAACATAATCTTGAACTAAAAAAATACAATTGAATAAAATAATATTTCTATGGGTAGTATGATTAATAAATTTTGGAATGAAAAATAGATTATATTTACACATAAAAATAATATAAAATGAAAAAAACTTGTACTGGTTTTTTAACAGATTATAACATAAAGATACATCCACATACACTCCCATTGAGTAACATGAAAAAATTGGACTTGGGATCATGACTAGCCTCAAAAATAATTTGAAATCCCATCCTTCACTATTGAATAAAAAACATCATACATCATAATAATAATAGTCATCATCATCATCCATGATATAACCCTTTATCTTATTATTGATTTAACCATTTGCCTATTTCTCAGTTCTTTAACTCCTCTTGTTGGGTTCTTTATTTAGACTCATGTAATCCATGATCATCTCTACATTTGTAACTACACAACCAATATTTGTTTACCACCAAACAATGTAAAAAAAAAGGAAAATAGATACTTGGAAACTATTTGGTTATTCATGAAAGAATATAAAAATAATCAAACAAGTATCTGTAAGATAAATAAGAAAGATAACCTACTCCACCACAAAAATATGAATACAAAATGGTTATCAGATACCACTTTTGGAAAACTTGTATTTATAACACCCATACAAATAAATTCAATATTAACTATAAATAAATTTCAAGTCCGATAAATTCATAAATATAGATAAAGATATACTATGATTTTTTATAAATTCACAATAAAAGTGCATAAAAAACAACTATCCAAGATAATGTTAAATCAAGCATTAAAGAAAAAATCCATCATGTCCTCACATCCCAAAAAGTGAAAATAGATATCCAAACCTAGATAATAAATTGATCCTTATTTTTAAAATTTTAATTGAAAGCAATAACATAAATATCATAACTCTATATATAAAACATTTTTTATGAAAAAAAATATAAAAAGAAGCTAAAAATTTACTAAATAAAAAATACAATTGAACGAAATAATTTTTAAACCAAATATATATGAATGAAAATTTATGAACATAAAATTTAAGTTTTTACAATTACACACTACATAAGACCATCACTAAAATTTTCGGGTGTCTGTCTTTCGATATGATGCTTCCGTAACAATTTACTTTAGAGCATACTAACAATTTTCCTAATGTAAGGAAAAACCATTCCCAAAGAATTCATCAATTTTTAAAAACAAAACTGATATTTGAAAAAACAAACTTTATACTAACCAACCAAAAATTCAGTCAATATTAAAAGTACACAAAATAACTATAAATAAAAAATAAGGTCACTCATAGCCTAAAAACATTCGTTGATACATTTTTACTATTCAAGCTAGAAGTGATTGATCTTTTAATAATTATATCTTTATTTTTATATTTGTTTTCATTAACCAACAATCTAAAATTTAAAGTTTAAATGAAATCATAGTTAATATTTTAACCACTAAATTATAGAGAATCCATCACTGTTTGGGACTAAGTGACATAAAATTCAAAATGGATATGCAATTTCTAAGGTGTGCACACATGTGTATGAAATCACTAAAAATATTATAAAGGTATTAGGTAAAAAACATGGTTGGATTTTCTAATAAAAATAATTTTTTTAGAATTACCTATCATTTATGCTAAGTAATGATTTTAGAAAAATGTTTATAGATTTATTATTGAAAAAGTGTCATTCTATTACCTATAAAATTTATTTTCTTTAAGATCATAAACAGTCATTGAAAAAAATAAAATATTATTTAATTTTAAAATTCACTTTTCCACATTTTTAAGATCTATAAATACATTTAAGTGTTATAAAACATAGACTAAGAATTTATCCACTTGAATAATTTTTCTTAATATTATTTCTCATAGTCATCTTATTTTATTTAAAACACTAAGAAAAAAAAACTAATTTATTTTAAAAAAAAATAAATCAATAAGATAATTTAAGAAACATAGTACTTAAAATCATTGAATTATAATTCTGCACACTAACACTTTAAATCATTGAATTATAATTCTACACACTAACACTTTTTAGTGACATTCAAACCAGTAAATTATACACAATTGAAACACAAACCAAATAATTGGAAATAAAAAAAAAAAATTGATTTAATTAGAATAATAAATAAAATATTAAATAGTCTCATAATAAGTATAAAACTCCAAAAATGATGAACTAGGAACAAAAATGAATAATTCATGTGAAAACAAAAATAATCCAAAACATAAGATATTTTTTTATGATCTGTGGAATTTGGATCCTACTCACTGGTGGGTGTGACCATATGACATTATTTTTAGAAAATAGGAAAATAAAGACTTTATAGATATGAGTTAAAATATATTTCTTTAAAAAATTAGTGAAAAAATAACCTTGATCACTAAAAGTGACATAAAAATATGATGTTTTCATGACCCAGCCTTATTGGTACCCCTCTTAGGCTGACAGTGAAGACAAGAGTGACCCTAGAAGCTCACCACGTGTTAAAGACTAGCATCTAGGGTATAGAACACAATAACATGGAAGTCATTACCCCTAAGATTCTAAATAAAGTTTAATAAACCACAAATAAAATTTACAATAATGAATAAACCAAACTTAATATATGTAATTTCATGCAATGAAAAATGAAAATAGAAATGTAACACCACAACAACTACAAAAGTGACTAGGAACATGAGTGACTCATGAAGAACCTTCAGAAGCTAGTCACTCCCAAATCAATCACCAAATCCATCCCACAGACTGAAGAAACAAACACACACACAAATAGGGGTAATCATACAATTATACTCATTAAGATCCTACAAAAAACCTCTCATGAAAATGTGGAAGAATCATACTAAATCCCCAATTAAAAAATAGAGGAAATTAATTCATTACCTAAATAAGGTGAATTATATCTTCGTCATCAGCATGGATCACTCACTAAATATCACTCTTAAATATATGATATATTATCAAAATCATGTATATATAAGAATGGTATCTTTATACCACCTTCCCATGGAACCAGTTAACCTAAACCTTAACTTATTACGTTATGGAACACTCATGCACTCTATAAGTCACAATACACATCAGTTCCATCATATCATAATCATATCAATATCACATCCCAAAAATAATATAGCAAGACCAAGAGTTATTATAACTTGGGTAAATACACACTATAACTTAAACCATTACAACCTATGAGTAAATATACATGTAATAACCTCATGTCATCAAAACCAAGATACATGTGAATACTATAACCTTAATCCACCACAACTCATATATATATATATATATGTGTGTGTGTGTCATATCTATAAGCCACTAAAGTCTATATGAGTACATATCCTATAACCACGAGCCACCATTGTAAAAACACCTCAAGTTATTATGAATTATTATTTTTGAATAAATAAAATTTCTTTTATGTCTTGAGTTATACCCAACACCAGGTTAAGCATGCTCTACATGGAACTCTAACTTAGCTTGCGTCACACACAACACTGAGTTTTAACAAAACCATGATATATTATTAATATAATTATATAAACTCAAACATTATAAACTAGAAATTAAACATAGTGATATGAATAGTAATAACTAATTTTTAAATTTTAATTATAATGGTTTTATATAAAGAAATCATATTGATAATAAAATACAAAATTTCCAATAAAGTCATTATATGTTTCAAAAATACGATTTTTTAAATTTATTATGTCTTTTTGTGAATAATAATCAAATTATTTTTTAAAACTTTTTTGTAAATTACTTTGATAAACTTTATTTTTGAAATCAGAAATTCAAAATTAGCTGAGGGTGAATTTTTGGGTATTTTAGGAAAATTTTCATTTTTCGATAAATAGTGAAAAAATACTGATTTTTATTGAAAATATTATTTTTTTAATTTATTTATAATGTTAAATTATATTTTAAATTTGTTTTAAAGTATAAATAGTGTAAATACTCAGATTTTTCCATGTTTTTTTTAATTATATGGAAATATTACAAGTCTACGAAAATTGACGGCGCGTGATTCTGAGGCCCAGAGTGCCCGAAATGAATTTCTGAACTTTTTTTAGGTACATTCAGTAAACGCATGAGCGGCATTTTGTAACTTTTGAACCGGTGCTCAGAATTGAAATCCGAGGACACCGTTGAACTCGCAATGCCGATATTCTCTTAAAAAGACCTTCACCTCGACCACAGTAGGTCAAGGGTAGAAGTTAGTTTTTTGGATTTTCGTGGGAGGATTAAACAAATAATAAAATAAAATATTTAACATTTATTTATTTATTTTGAAACCTCCCATTTCAATTCATGGTGGTGGGGACCACCCGAACTCCTCCTTTAATGGAAGGTAACTCTTGGAACCTCCCCATTGATGTGCCAATTTGATTTGATTAATTAATAATACTTAATCTTAATAAGATTGGATCCTCACCTCATATGGAGAGAAATGGGTTGGCAACTAGTTGTGGTGGAGAAATTTTGAAGGAAGATTCTCCAACAAAGAAGATCCTCCAATGAAGAACCACCCCCAATGAAGAACGAGGACGACGCATGAGCCCGGACCAGAAACGTGTTGCGGGAGTGAAAAACGCTGGCATCCCCTTCATCGACTTCATCCTCTTCCTCACGCCATCTCCAACAAGCAAAAAAGGTAGGGGTGTGTTTATGTTTGTTCTTCATGGTTTTATGTTGAAACTTTCTTCTCGAAGCCGCATGCTATCAGTCTAACGCGGAGGGTGCAGGACAAACAAACATGGACCAATCCTTCTACATCTTTATTATTGACGTATTCTTCATGGGCCACAATGACGATGGCGGTGCAACTGTGCCACCGAAGGAGACTGCGACCCGTCGGCTGTGGCAGAGGAAGGTGGCGGCTGGCACCTGGCCGAGGGCATGGAACCAGGGCAATGCACGTCCGCGCCGCCGGTAGTGAAGGAGGCCACGGCCCGTTGGCCGCATCGATGGGAGGAGAGCGGCTGGCACGCTGGACAACCGTGTGTGGTAGGGAGGCGTGCGTCCGCGCCACTGTTTGAGCAGGAAGTCATGACTGATTAGCTGTGACGGTGCACCGGAGGACGGCCGACACCCAGCCGGCCACGGGAGGACAACGACACCATCGGTCCGTTGGGAGGAGAGCCGGCTAGAGCACCGGCCGACCGTAATGGATTGGAGGGACCTACTCAGGTCCTACGGGTGACTTGGAAGAACCTAATGGTGCTACCTCTTAGTGTTATGAAGAGGGGGGGGGGGTGCTCCATTTCGGCACCAGCTCAGGCAGACCGCGCTGCCCAGTGAGTTGCCCACCGCGGGCCGGGCCACCTGCCCATCACGGGACATGCTGCCCTATTGCGGGTCGGGCTACCCCCTCGTGGACCGGTCCGTACCCTCGCAAGCCGGTCCGGACCTCAACCCATCCCAGATAGGTCGGACCCATATTGGGTTGGGCCGGGTCGGACCAAACCCAGGCCCAGAAACACTTAAAGAGCCTTTTCTTGAGAACCTGATGTCCGTTTTATGAACCATCTGTGGCACCAAAATCCTTGGATCGAGATGACCCATTTTGGTACACTCCACTTGATTTTTGAAAAAAGTTGGAGTACGTTCGGTTTGGATCAAACCCGAATCCAATCAGGCCCTCAGAATGGAAACGCTAATAACTTACAGACCGAGCATCCAATTAACACACCGTCAGTTGTGTTGGGTACCTTATGACATGAAGAACCTTATTGATACTTATTCATGGGACTTAGTGGTAGTTTAAGTATATACCAATGGATTGATGAGAAGTACCTCCCATAATCAAGCGTGCTTAGTGCGGAAACCCAATGGCTGGCTGTACTTGAAGAATCTTCAGATCCTGTGTGGGTCAGCACTCAGCGATCTTGTGTAGGTCAATGCATACCGATCCTATGTGGGTCAGTGCTCAGTGATCCTGTTCGGTTCAGTGCATACCGATCCTATGTGGATCATCTTCAGATCCTATGCGGGTCATCTTCGATCCTGTGTGAGTCAACAACAGAGCTTCTCGATGAAGTAAGATGATCTAGATTACGAATAATCATATATACTTTAATACTTAAGTTATACCTGGTGTGAGCTGATTCCTTACCTTCATGGTGATACCTTAATGGTATTCTTCTGTGTGGCATACCTTTGTAGTACTTACCTTCATGGTGATACCTTAGTGGTATTCTTCTGTGTGGCGTACCTTTGTGGTACTTACCTTCGTGGTGATACCATTATGGAATTATTCTATGTGGAATTACCTTTGTGGTACATACCTTTGTGGTATTACCTTCGGGGTATTCTTTCCTTCGTGGAATAGTTGTGCTTTTGGCTAAAGAGTTGGGCCTTGTGTTTCCTCTTGAATGATATGGGTATGCTTGATAACTTAGGTATATGTATGGGCATATACCTAATTAGGGTTGACTGTTGTTTTCGTGCTTGGTGATTTCAATATTTATCTATGGTTTATCCTTTGTGAATTCTGAGAGACCTTCAGGGGTCTCGGGGTCCCTACTAAGTATCGTTAAACTCACCCCTGCACGGGCTTCGCTCGCACCTTGCTGTGTCTTGTGCAGACGATGGACAACGCTGATCGAGGATGAGGGTACCAGGACTGGAGGCTGATCGGAGGTAGAAATTAGATGAGACGATCCGTAGAGATGACCGTACAAGATCTATACCTACCCTTCAGGTAGGATCCTTGGTGGGTGTTCACAGGAGCAGTTTTCAGTTTTACTTATACTTTCCAATTGGGCTTGTATTCTGGCCCCCTTTACTTACCGTACACACCCTTTTTTCTATACAGTTTACTTTGTGATCGTATCTTGCTGTGTGCTTCATTGTGTGAGTTTACAGGTTATAAAGGCAATGACTTCCCAGATTTAGGGATATATCTTTCCGATACTAGTCGCTAGCCCCTGTCTTATGGAAGGCGGGCTTGGGGTAGTCACGACACGAGCCCCGGGGGATGGATCGTGAGAAATTGGTATTAGAGGAGTTCGGTTCTACCGAAGAACTAGGAATCTGATCTTTTCTATGTGGAAATAGTGTTAAGTGTGATGAGTATGGTTTTTAGTTTGGGGAACCCAGTGTTGGTGCAGTGGCTGACATATCCATACACCGGGACCCTGACTTCTGATTTCTGACTCAGTGCACGGAAACACTGATTGTGTATGTGTTTTTGAGAAGTTTTCTTTGTGATCTCTTTGTGTAAGATCCCGATTTTTGGAAGGGTATTTTTTCATTATGTTTTGGTTGAATCCCTTATTTCAGGCTTCAAGGGATGTCTTCTGAAAGTATGGGAGGCCTTGGGGGTGTTCCGGGGGCTCGGGGCACGAAATAAGGGAAATCTGGGCAAGACAAGGCTGGGAGCACAGCTTGCGCATGACCTAGGTAAACCGTGTGGGCTGCCCAGGAAAACTGTGCGACCCCTACTCCTCTGGACCGTAGCATGCGCACGGTTTGTGAACGGTTTGTCAAAACGTGCGGCCTAATCGTGCGACCTCTTAAAGTTGGGAAAAAGTACAAGTTTTCCACTCCGGGATTTTAAACCCCAACTCGAGATTTTCCTCCATTCATCCCCTCTCAACCCTAGTGAAAAACTTGGCCGACCCAAGCTTCCCAAGGGTGTTTCTCCTTCTATTCTTGGTCGTTTAGAGCACCGTTGGTTGCGGATCGAAGCTCTTGGTAAGGCTAATCCCATCCTTGCCTCTCTTTTTGGTTTAGGGTTTGTATCTTCTCTCCCTATTGTTCCGAAGCTCTAAAACCCTATCTTTTGGGTGAGTTTTAGGTTGAAGCTCCAAAGGTTGGTTGGATCGAGGTTTAAGGACTTGATTGAGAGCGCGTTCAACTGCGGTTTCGAGGTAGGTGGTCTACAAGTGATATACTATGGTTATTTGGGTATTTGTGCTTGTTTAGTTGTGTTCTTGATTTCCCTTGGTTAAGTTTTGAATAAACTTGGCATGTTTGGTAATATTGGTTTTTAAAATGGTAAATGGAAACTATCACGGTCCCCATGGGGTGCGTTGGGAATGACTTGACCTAATTGGGGCCATCCATGGGATGTGCCGACTTTTCCTGGGTTTAGGGATTGTTATTAAACAAGTGACCTTGTTGTAATAAATGGTAGATCCCTTGACAAATATGTTGGCATGATTGGTTAAACTTGGAATAGAAGTTAGGTGATGCACCTAGACTTGGAAATAACCTAAGGGTTATTTGGTATGGGTTGAATGGTTAGTTCATGGAACTGATGAACAAGTTAAATGGGTTAATGTATAAACTGAATAAAGAACATATTGTGATGGATTATGGGTTTAGTTTTGAATGCTTAGTGAGATAAGCACAACACATGGGAATTGGGTGAAGGGTTAAATGATGTGAAATGGTAAGGTGTTAATGGGTTAAGGCATAATGTGAATTCCTGTGTGGTTTGTTGTGAATGGTTTTTGCCTAAGGGAAATGGTATGGTGAGTTAATGGTTACTTATATATATAAGAATGTGCACATGTCTTGGTAGTGTGGGGTATGACTTGAGGATCTATGCCCATGGGTCGAGTAAAGACTGATGCTCTAAACTCCACCCTAAATGCATGGGTTATGAATGAGGACTGAGGATCTATTCTCCTAACGGTTTCATCCACCCGGACTGAGGCTTTGAGGCGATGATATGATTATTATGAGGGGGTTAGTCCTAGTGTGATAGGATAATGATGTGTTTACCCTCTTTCTTGTGATTGTATGCCTTAAACCGATGTAGCATAATGAATGTGATTAACCCATGGATATGTGATGAAATGGTAAGTGATGATAATGGGTGCGTAATGAATGGTAATGGAAGTGGAAATTGCTTTGGCTCTAAACTGGTTAATGGTACCTGAAATAATTACTTGGTAATTATCATTCATATTCCTTTTGCATTCACTACTTGTTTATACTGGATATTTTGTAGACACCGTTGGTGGTGGCCTACTGAGTTGTACTCACACCCTGATTGGGCCGCCGTTGGGTACCCTAGCAGACTTCATGTTTGCAAGTCAGGAGAAGGGAAAGGGTCCTTGCTAGATAGTTGATTGGACATGGGTAGCACTTGGTGGAGGATCCAGACTTGGAGTAGAGACCATTTTGGGGATTGTGACAGTTGTCCTTATTTTGGGTTTTTGTTCACTCTTGAACATGTAGTATGACATGGCATATTTATTTTTGTAAATGGTTGTTATACATGTTCCTTGTTTATTAGTTATTGTTTCCACTATTTGGTTTATTTCTGTTGTGGATTACTCTGATAAAAAGGGGGTATAGTCTCCCCAGTTGACCCCATAGACCCTCGCTGCTAGTCGGTAGCCTTTGGCGTATGGGGAGGCACGCTTAAGGTCATGTAACCACCTGGATCGGAGCACCGGTTTAGTGGCTTCTGGGTCGGGGATGTTACAAAGTGGTATCAGAGGAGGTCTTTCTTCTTCTTCTCTAAGGTCTTGTTATTTGGGATAGGTTTCCAAGGGATAAGATTTGTCGGGCCTTGGTAATGAGTTCATGCTTGGGAGTAGCTAAACCATGTACGAGGGAAAACCCAAGTCACTCTGGGTGAAAAAAATGTTTTTCTTGGTTGTGTGTTGTTACAGTTGATGATATTTCACAATTCGGTGATGCATATTTGGTTTGATGTGACTATTTTATGATATTTGCCTTATGGTCTTAACAGTATGAGGATTTTTATTCATGCATCATTGTAGGCACCTAGGGAGATAGGTGGCATGCATCGTGTTAGGCACCACACAAGATGGGTGTGTGCAACAGGAAGGTAGGGTGCATCATGCATTTCATGAAACCAAGAAATAATGAGAATAATGAAATAAAAAAAGTGGGTAAATGATGTTTAATGAAACATAAGGGTTTGAAACTAAGTGGAAAATGTTTTGTAAAATGTTGTGTGAGTTTGGTAGTAGTGCATGGTTATTTACCATAGGTGGACCATGGCATGTGGTGGGGATGGTCGGGGCGGTAAGTTTGAGGTGTTAATGCCATTTAATTAGTATATAAAAGTGGGTTGTTGTGGCTATTAAGGAGTCCTTTGTGATGGAGTCATGAAAGTTTTATGGTACGCGTTCTAAATCTCGTGCTTGGCATTGTAGAGAAATGCCACCACGACGTTGGTTACCATTTGGGCAATGAGAGGATGCTGCTGAGAACACTCCTCCAGTAGAGGGGCAAGAAAACGTGGTGATAAATGAAGGTAGAGGAGACCAGTTTTGAGAGAACTTGGCTTGCCTTATGCAGATTATGGATCGGGACCCAGGGCAGGTTGCATCGAGTATATTTGAGATGACCAGGGAGTTCCAGCTGCAACACCCTCCGACTTTCACTGGAGAGGGTGGGCCAGAGACAGTGGAGTTCTGGCTAGAGTCTGTCCAGATGATACTGGATCATCTGGAGATCCCTATTGAAAAGCAAGTAAAGCTGGCCATTTATATGTTGCGGGGCCAGGCAAAGCGTTGGTGGGACATTCAGGCTCAGACCGAGCAGGCTGAGGGGATGTCGTGGGAGGTTTTCCAGGATAAGTTTCTAGAGAATTTCTAACCAGAGACTTTGAGGCAGGAGCATGCTGCAGAGTGTATAAGCCTGACTCAGGGATCGCTATCGGTGATGGACTATGCTAGCCACTTCACTGATTTGAGACGCTTCTTCCCAGTGTTAGACGGGGATGAGGCAACGATAGTAAGGCGTTTCCAGGATGGGTTGAGACATGAGATCAGGTCTCAAGTAAATATCTTCTGCTTGAAGAAGTTTGCAGAGGTGATAGATCAGGCACTCATCTCTGAAGGGAACCTGAAGAGAGCTTCGGGTGGTGGTCTTGTCGTGCCAGCTGGGCGGACATGTGGTGCATCTTCCGTAGGTCGGAAGTTCCGTTTAGAAAGTTTCCAGCAAGGTGGTCAGAAGAGGGGGTCGTCCTCTCAGAGTGGGAACCAGGTGTTATGTTATCTGTGTGGTAGGCCAGGGCATATGCATGGTCAGTGTCCTCGACCTCCAATTGAGTGCCGTTCGTGCGGCAGGATGAGACATGTGCAGAAGTTATGCAGGAAACCTCAGCAGGTGGGTGAGTATGATGGTGGAAATAAGGTGCCGAGTACGGGAAGGGGATCAGTTTCCCCGTATCAGGCAGGCAGTTGGAGCTCCACGGGCCGTACTGGCAGGGGCAGTGGATGTGGGACTCCAGGGCAAGATCGTTCATGCCAGTAGGGCAGTGTATCATAGGGTACTCAGGTAGGAGCCCAGGGTAGAGGGGCAGGTCAGCTTCAGGCAGTTCAGTTTTCACTTGGTGATGGTGAAGCCGGACCGTCGACTGTTCGAGGTATGATCCTTGTAGCTTCTACTTTTTCTAGTGCATTGTTTTACACAGGTTCCACACACTCTTTTATCTCTTCTCAACTTGTGGTAGCACTAGGTTTACCTATGGATAAGGTGTGTGGATTTATGTCAATTGACACGCCGTTGGGGGTGCGGGTTGAAGATATCACGCAGTGCAAGGGATGTACCTTGGAAGTTGGTGGATACCGTTTACTTTTTCGTTCTCAAGATGTCATATTTTGACCTAATCTTGGGAATTTATTGTTTGGTGTTGTATCAGGAACACATATATTGTTACCGTCGCAGAGTATCGTTCAGGTCGCTTGAGGGTGACGCTTATGTCCACCGTGGCGAATGGGATGTTCAAGCCGGGCGTATAGGTCCGTTTCGTCAACAGATGAGTGGACTCACAGATCAAGTGGCATGTCTCATGATTGATGATGATGATGGAGGGGAACAATCTAATTTTTCTCTTGTGGTGGATTGGTTTCAGGATGTGTTTTCTGAGGATTTCTCGGGGTTACCACCCAAGAGGGATGTCAAGCTTACGATCGAGTTGCTGCTGGGAGCGGAGCCAGTTTCTATTCTGCCGTACCGAATGGCACCGGAAGAACTCCAAGAACTGAAGGTTTAGCTTGAGGAGTTGGAGCGTAAGGGGTTTATCCATACTAGTACGTCTCCTTGGGGATATCCCGTTATTTTTGCAAAGAAGGCTGATGGGTCGTTGAGGCTATGTGTTGACTATCGGAAGTTGAACTAGATGACAGTGAAGAATCGGTACCCTCTTCCTAGAATTGATGACCTGTTCGATCGATTGAGGGGTGAATCGGTGTTTTCTAAGATTGATCTGAGGTCAGGTTATCACCAGTTGAGAGTGAGGTCTTCTAACGTACCACGAACAGATTTCCGAAGTCGGTACGGGTTGTTTGAGTTTGTGGTAATTCTATTCAGCTTGACCAATGCACCAGTGGTGTTTATGGCCTTGATGAACCAGATCTTTCATCTCTATCTAGATCAGTTTGTGGTTGTCTTTGTTGATGATATCTTAGTGTACTCAAAAAATCACGACGATCATGCCCATCATCTTGACATCGTCTTGGGTACGCTAAGAGAGCATCAACTATATGCCAAGCTATCAAAGTGTCAATTCTAGATAGGTGAGGTGCATTTTCTAGGTCAAATCATCTCGGAGGCAGGTGTGTCAGTGGATCCAGAGAAAGTGCATGCAGTTGTATCTTGGGAGCATCCAAAGAGTCTTTCTGATATTCGGAGTTTTCTGGGTTTGGCCGGGTATTACCGAAGGTTCATTTAGGATTTATTTTGCTTGGAAGCACCACTCTCGGGCTTTCCCAAGAAAGGAATCAGGTTCAAGCGGTCTAAGGGTTATGAGAATGCCTTTCAAGAGTTGAAGAAGCGGTTGACGACCGTACCTATCTTGATCTTACCTGAGCCGGGTAAGAAGTACATCGTGTTTTGTGATCCGTCCGGAATCGAAATTGGGGCTGTGTTGATACAGGATGAACGGGTTGTGGCTTATGGGTCAAGTTAGTTGAGACCCCATGAGCGTAACTATCCCACTCATGATCTTGAGTTGGCTGCAGTAGTGTACGCCTTGAAGTGCCGGAGGAACTATTTGTTGGGAGAACGGTTTACCGTGTTTACCGACCATAAGAGCCTAAAGTACATCTTCTCGCAACAGAATCTGAATATTTGGTAGTGAAGATGGGTTGAAAATCTCCAGTTGTTTGACTTTGAGTTTGTGTACATGTCGGGAAATGGAAACAGTGTTGCTGATGCTCTGAGCATAAAGGTTCAGAATCAGGTGGTTCAGGAGTCCATCACCGAGTGGAAGGTGATGGCTTTGTTTGTGGAGATGCACCTAGAGGTGTAGGAGGAGAGTGGTTAGGTCACTCTTGCTTCCTTAATGATGGATTCAACGCTTTTGAGTTGAGTTAAGGAAGGCCAGCTTGATTATACTGAGTGTTTGATCATGAAGGAAAAGCTTAAAGGTAGGGAGCTACCTTCTGGTTGGGTCATTGACGCGCAAGGTGTTGTTCGTGTTCGTGATCATGTGGTTGTTCCAAAGTGTGTGTAGGAAGAGTTTATGTATGATTTACATGCATCAAAGTGGGAAGTGCATCCTGGTTTGACCAAGATGTACCGTGATCTCCGAAGGCAGTTTTGGTGGCCTGGAATGAAGAAGGAAGTTGCAGGCTTTGTGGCACGGTGCCTCACCTGTCAGCAGGTGAAGGCCGAGCATCAACGCCCAGGTGGTTTGTTGTATCCATTTCCCATTCCAGAATGAAAGTGGGATGATGTAATAAAGTATTTTATCGTGGGTCTTCCAAGGACGCCACGTAAGAATGATGTAATCTGGGTGGTCGTGGATCAGTTAGCGAAAGTGGATCATTTTTTACCGATTCAGGAGACCTTTACAGTCGACCTGTTGGGTGAGATGTATGTTCGAGAGATAGTGCGGTTGCATGGGGTGCTGAAGACCATAGTTTTGGACCGAGATCCATGTTTTACATCGCGTTTTTGGATAGGGTTGCAGAAGGTTCTTGGTACGCAGGTGTTTTTGAGTACGAATTTCCACCCATAGACAGACGGGCAGTTAGAGCGTACGCTCCAAGTGTTGGAAGACATGTTAAGAGATCGTGTCTTGTACTTTAGTGGTACATGGGAGAGGCACCTATCGTTAGTTGAGTTTGCCTACGATAATAGTTTTCAGGATACGATTCAGATGGCACCGTTTGAGGCACTCTACGGGAGGCCATGTAGATCTCCGTTGTGTTGGATAGAGGCCGGTGAATCTGAGTTATTGGGGCCAAGTCTCGTGTAGGAGACTTCAGAGAGAGTTAAGTTGATTAGGAAGCAGATGGCTACGGATCATAGTAGGCAAAAGTCGTATGCAGATCGGAGATGTAGACCTCTTGAGTTTGTGATGGGTGATAAAGTGTTCCTTCGAGTGTCACCTAGGTTGGGTCACCATCGGATTCGAAAGTAGGGTAAGTTGGCGCCCAGGTATGTGGGACCTTTTGAGATTTTGGAGAGGATCAGACCAGTGGCTTATCGATTGGCTCTTCCACAATGGTATGGTGGGATGCATGATGTCTTTCATGTGTCGCAGCTTTGATGGTATCACCCTGACCCATCTCACATGGTTGATTTTTAGGATGTGGAGCTTGAAGCTGATGCATCCTTTGAGGAGCATCTGGTTCGTGTGGTGGATCGTAGTAAAAAGGTCTTGTGAGGCAAGGTTGTTCCATTAGTGCGAGTACTATGGAAGCATGGGAAAGTTTAGGAAGAAACTTGGGAGTGAGAATTAGTTATGCGGGCTCAGTGGCCCGAACTCTTCTCTTCGGTGGATCAATGAGGCTTGGAAGCTCGACTCGAGGATGAGCCATTATAAGGTGGGGAGGTTGTAAGATCCCAGTTTTTGGAAGGGTATGTTTTCGTTATGTTTTGGTTGAATCCCTTGTTTCGGGCTTCAAGGGATGTCTTCTGAAAGTATGGGAGGCCTTGGGGGTGTTCCGGGGGCTCGGGGCACGAAAGAAGGGAAATCTGGGCAAGACAAGGCTGGGCACACAGCTTGCGGATGACCTAGGTAAACTGTGCAACCCCTCCTCCTCCAGACAGTAGAATGCGCATGGTTCGCGCACGGTTTGTCAAACCGTGCGGCCAAACCGTGCGGCCTCTTAAATTTGGGAAAAATTACAAGTTTTCCACTCCGGGCTTTTAAACCCCAACTTGGGATTTTCCTCCATTCATCCCCTCTCAACCCTAGTGAAGAACTTGACCAACCCAAGCTTCCCAAGGGTGGTTCTCCTTCGATTCTTAGCCGTTTAGAGCGCCGTTGGTTTCAGATCGAAGCTCCGGGTAAGGCTAATTCCATCCTTGCTTCTCTTTTTGGTTTAGGGTTTTTATCTTCTCTCCCTCTTGTTCTGAAGCTCAAAACCCTATATTTTGAGTGAGTTTTAGGTTGAAGCTCCAAAGGTTGGTCGAATCAAGGTCTAAGGACCCGATTGAGAGTGCGTTCAACTGCGGTTTCGAGGTAGGTGGTCTACAAGTGATATCCCATGGTTATTTGGGTATTTGTGCATGTTTAGTTGTGTTCTTGCTTTCCCTTGGTTAAGTTTTGAATAAACTTGGCATGTTTGGTAATATAGGTTTTTAAAATGGTAAATGGAAACTCTCACGGTCCCCATGGGGTGCGTTGGGAATGACTTGACCTAATTGGGGCCATCCATGGGATGTGCCAACTTTTCCTGGGTTTAGGGATTATTATTAAACAAGTGACCTTATTGTAATAAATGGTAGATCCCTTGACGAATATGTTGGAATGATTGGTTGAACTTGGAATAGAATTTAGGTTATGCACCTAGACTTGGCAATAACTTAAGGGTTATTTGGTATGGGTTGAATGGTTAGTTCATGGAAATGATGAACGGGTTAAATGGGTTAATGTGTAAACTGATTAAAGACCATATTGTGATGGATTATGGGTTTAGTGTTGAATGCTTAGTGAGATAAGAATAACACATGGGAATTGGGTAAATGGTTAAATGATGTGAAATGGTAAGGTGTTAATGGGTTAAGGCATAATGTGAATTCCCGTGTGGTTTTTTGTGAATGGTGTTTTCCTAAGGGAAATGGTATGGTGAGTTGATGGTTACTTATATATATAATAATGTGCACATGGATTGGTAGTTTGGGGTATGACTTGAGGATCTACACCCACGGGTCGAGTAAAGACTGATGATTTGAACTCCACCCTAAATGCACATGTTAGGAATGAAGACTGAAGATCTATTCTCCTAATGGTTTCATCCACCCGGACCGAGGCTTCGAGGTGAGGATATTATTATTATGAGGGGGTTAGTCCTAGTGAGATAGGATAATGATGGGTTTACCCTCTTTCTTGTGATTGTCAGCCTTAAACCCATGCAGCATAATGAATGTGATTAACCCATGGATATGTGATGAAATGGTAAGTGATGATAATGGGTACGTAATGAATGGTAATGGAAGTGGAAATGGATTTGGCTCTAAACTGGTTAATGGCACCTAAAATAATTACTTGGTAATTATCATTCATATTACTTTTACATGCACTACTTGTTTATACTGGATATTTTGAAGGCACTGTTGGTGGTGGCCTACGGAGTTGTACTCACACCCTTCTCGGGCCACCGTTGGGTACCCAAGAAGACTTCATGTTTTCAGGTCAGGAGAAGGGAAATGGTCCTTACTATATAATTGAGTGGACATGGGTATCACTTGGTGGAGGATCCGAACTTGGAGTCAGGACCATTTTGGGGATTTTGGCAGTTTTCCTTATTTTGGGTTTTTGTTCACTCTTTCATATGTAGTATGACATGGCATATTTATTGTTGGAAATGGTTTTTATACATGTTCCTTGTTTATTTTTTATTGTTTCCGATATTTGGTCTATTTATATTGTGGATTACTCTCATAAAAAGGGGGTATAGTCTCCCCAATTGAGCACATAGACCCCCGCTGCTTGTAGAGACCCAAAGCTTGATGTACATGGATTTTCATTACTTTTGCAGAATACTTAATACATAACAAAAACATACACACAAGGACCTTAATAGTTTACTGTCTTTGGAAACTCGTAATATAATCTTCTAATCATGGTGAAAGATCTTCAACATATTCCATAAAGATCTTCCCCTTTTGTTTTCTTACCTAAAACCTTTCTTTAAATCCTGGGGAAAAGAAAACATATAAAGGGTGAGCTCAAATGCTCAGTAAGGGTAAGCATGGAGAAAATAGAACAAATCATATACATTTTAACTTAAAAAAAACAGGAACATAATGTTTAAACATCAAAATCTTGAGCAATGACATAAAACATGGCAGTATGTAAGGCATAGATCATAAAGAAACATTAATCATGATAAAATAGAATGGAAATAAAACATGTAATTGTAGAAACCATTAAGCACATATTATTATTTCCATATTATCTAATACATTACTTCCAAGACCATCTTAGTGGACAAAGTCCCTTTCTGAATCGAGTTCACTCCTCGTTCCAGTCCTGTATCACTGAACCAGATTAACTTGTTGTTCCAGCCATGTCTATCTCATGAGATATAAATTATTATCCAATTCATTGGAGGGAGATATAGGTCCCACCCATCTCATAATTAGATCATTCTTACGTGTTCCACAACATAAACATAAATCATTCATCATAACCCAAAGAATAAAATGGGTTTCAGAAATATAATCCCATTATAACACAATCCATATAAAACAAATGAATATCATTTCATCATAAGAAAATTGAAACCATGTAAATCATAGAGACATTATACTTGAAACATAATCATACTAAATAATTTTATCATATATGGAAAATAGTTTTGACAAAACACTTGAAATGAATTCTTTATGAAAATATCCTTTCTTCTTCAAAATAATTTTCTTTTCACAAAATGCCATGAAATTTTAAAAGAAAAGGATTTTATTGAAAATAACCATGAAATATTGTAGTGTAAACTTCATGAAAATAAGGCGTTATGAAACCGTAAAAATCCGTTCATTCCGTATAAGTTAAAAAAGCATTCTCCTCGTACTTTTGTCCGAAAAAGTAAAAAAAAGACCACATATGGTAAACAAAATAAAGATTCCTTAAATAACACAAAGTAAAAGTCAAAGAGGGGTAAACATGACTTTAAAAATACATGTAAGAATATTAAACACTTTATGAGAAACATTTTTTATGGACATGGATGAAAAATATAACCCCAGTCAATACTTACGAAAAAACAATCTCAGATAAGAACGAGATTGGACTAGTTATCCCTTACCTTATGTCCAATATGATTCGTATGAATACTAACCTCATGTATAATTATTTAAATAATGTCATTGACTTATTATAGAATCATATTCATTGTTATGATATCATATATGGTTCACTTATGTCTTTATATTACCCATTCTTTTGTAAATTCCATGTTAAAGCAGCGTTTTGGGTAAAATCGATTCATTTATCATACATGTTTTGATTTGTTTTTCTTGATATTATTACTTATATCCAGATTTACTTAATTACATAATGTAAAACACGATTTATATATATATTCATCATATAAATATATATTATAGATTGATAAATGGAATTAAATACACAGTTGATGGAGACGGTAGGCCGTACGTATGCATGAATGCTGTTTTCGTTTCCTTATTGAATTGAATGGAATTAAGTAAATGAAACATATATGTACATAAATCTAGTATCATTATTATGTAATATATGTCATGATTATTTATTATATATACTTTATAATCATACTTTAATGGTTAATAATGGAAAATTAATCTCATCGCGTTCGTGGAGACGGTAGTCCGTACGTATGCACGAGCGATGATATCATTCCCATAATTATTGAATAGAATTGGAGTGGATGATATAATATCTCAGAATTAGTATGATGTAATAATAACCATATAAAGTTATTATTTACACCATTATACCCATCCAAGTAAGGTGGTGGTGGAAAAACAGATTACACCACGGCGTGGAGACGGTATTCCGTACGTACGCACGCGTGGTGATTTCATTTTCCATAGGATGGATAGAAGGTGAAATAGGTTTGTTTGATATTTATAATAGTATATCATTATATAAGTTATACTTATGTTATTAATTTATTATGAAACAAATAAATAATAATAAGTAGAAGAAGAAATAAATTGGAAAGAATCGGTAAAGGACACTACCTCTTCTTTGAAGCGCCTCTTCTTAACCTCATCTTAGGGAACTAAACATGGTCTTTGAAGAAGACTAGAACCTATATAATGTTTCTAGTTAAGTGGAGGGGAGAAATTTTCAGGGTTTGGCCGATCTTGAAGGCTCAAAGTGGTGTGAGGAGGAGAGGGAGGAGGTACCCTTTTATAAGGGAGAAGAGGGGCACCTTAGAAAAAACTTAAAATATTATTTTATAATAAAGTAATATTCAGTTTTTAATAGCTCCAAATTGATTTATTTAGAATATAAAGTGGGTATGGGTCGAAATAATCACAACCAATAGGTTTTAGACAAGTTTAGGTTACTATTTTATCCTTATCAGTTAGATTTAACTCTAAGTTAAATAATTTTACTTTTACCATGTCTTCTTGTTTTCTTACACTATATGATTAATAAACTTACTATAACAAGCCAAAAGAATACCAAGTGGTTTATTATTAATATATATAACCTTATCTAAGTCATTTGACGGAACCTTATATTCTTATGAATAAAATAAAAATTAATAATATAATATTTGTTTTAAAAACTATTTTATGTCAATTTTTACACTATTTGGTAATAGATTTTTGTGAAAATCATAACAGCATGATTAGTTCGAAAAAAGTTAATTGAATCAGTACTAACATGTCATATTAACCTAAAAAATTATAGGAATTTATAAAAAGTCTCAAATTACATTTATTTGGGTATTTATAACATCAATTATTTTAATATTTCATTAATAAGGTAATTACTGCATCGTCATTGTGTCATAAATAAATTAAATTATTAAATGTATAAAAATTATAAATAAAATACCATTATGTATTAAATCCTTTTATCTTTCTAATGAATATTTATAGTCGAATTTATCTTATGTATAACCCTATATTAAAAATGTTTTAGTTATTAAACATTGATTTTAACTATTTTAACTCTTCTTTAAATAAAATAATAATAAATGCCCTAATCTAATCCAAGTGGACCTTAAGGGTCATATTTTAATCCTAAGGTTGTTTTTGGTCAAATTAAACTCATCCAATAGAATTAGGAAATGTGTTATGGTAATAATAATATCATTTCTACCCTTAATTAGCCTATTTACTTTTAACTGTGGTAAATAAAAGTAAAAAGTTACTATTCACAAAAAATTATTTTTATCTTATTGAACCACATTTTACTCCTTTATATTAACAGTGTCTCTCGGATTTTCAAAATTCAACTCAAAGAAGCGGTAAAATTAAGTTTTATGTACAATTGCAAATGCTCCTAGGAGGTGGGTAAAAGACGGTGAAAAGTTCAATAAAATTTTTATATATGTAAAATTATTATAAAATGACTCCATTAAATTAAATTGAACTTATATAAGTATTATGTATCTACTTTGACCTAAAATAAATTTAAATAAAAAAATTATTATAAAAAGTCGGTTTTAACCAATAACTCAGTGTTTTCACTATTCATCAAAAATTGAAAGTTTTCAGAAAAATACCAAAAATTCACCCTAGGTTAATTTCGATATTCCGAATCCAAAAATGAAGTCCATTTTAAAATTTAAATTTTATAAAATTTCAAAAAGTGGGTATTACTATTCATAACTGCTAGTTTATATAATATTTTAATAACATATCATTGTTTAGTGAAACTCGGTATTGCGTACAATGCAAGCTATCGGGGAAGGTCGTGATTGCGTGTAAAGCAAGCCAAGCCAGGGTTGCATGTAGTGAAATATTCCTTTGTTGTCGTGTATAATAGAATTCAACCATATTTTATTTATAATTTAATATATATATACACACTCAATGTTTCGTAGAATAACTTCTATCAAACAGACTTGAAATTTTGTGTAACACGATCCAAGAATAGTGTTGCGTATACTGCAAGCTAATATGGTGTTGAGTATAGCGCAAGATAATATTGATGTATCACAAAACACAAGAAATCAATGAAATTAAAAAGATTAATTCTCATAAAATATTGGGTTGTTACATTCTACCCCCCTTAAAATGAATTTCTCCCTTGAAATTCGTCAGGGTTATAAATGGTTTACTACTTGAAAGTTTCTTTCATAGAAACCCACATCGTAAAAAGGAATACCAAAACATATCTTTAAAAACTAAAGTATGAAATGTAACGGTTACCCAAATTAACTAATCACTGGGTTTCCACATAGGATAACATAGGTGAAAATATGGATATGGAAGAGAAATCTAACCATCAAGTTCTGATGGAGAGTGGTAGAGGACATGGCTATGATAAAGCCAATAATCACAAAACCATAAATTTGTGATGATCTAAGGTACCATCTGATTCATCAGATATGAGATCAAGAAGACAACATTTTTGGTTTTCAAGATCATTTCCCTAAAGTTGAAAAAATTGGAATTAGAAGAAATACTTTCTTTATTTTGGTACAATCTCACTGTTGTTCGTGCCTTGAACAATTTTCACTTCATCGCTTAAAGAAATAAAGTTGAATTTGTCTTCCATGAAGTGTTAACAGATCATCTGATAGAATGATAGGTCATTCGATTTGTCTCAAACAAAAGGTTAGAAAAAGTTATTAAATATAGATAAGTCCATCTATAGTGAGATTAATCGTATATGGTTCTTAAAATGGACTTATACTTCATATATCATACAACTTAATAAATTAAAACTAATTTATACCAACCAGGGACTTCATGTAGGCCAGTGGTAGGTGATAAAGGCCTTTCACACTTCGGTTGTGGGTTTGATTCCCACAGCCTTGTCCGACGCGACGGGTTTTCTCCCATCCCCCAGGTTGTCCTTTTTCTAAAACTACACTATTATAACATTACAAAAATTATATCCTTAAACAATAATATCTTATGTCTAACTTAATTCATTCCAATATTTAGGATTATCCAAAATACTTCGGTCCAAGCTTATAGTATAAAGAAAACAATTACGGGAAAGGTCACATAATAAGCAAGTGAATACTATCATTTATCCCCCATATATCATAAGATATTCTTGTTGATTACATTCCAAACATGTGAATACCTTAATCATGTATTCTCTTGTAACATAAATTATTATAGAACCATAGTGAAAACATGAATGCTGTTAAAAGGTAACTCTTTCCACATACCAAAATCCCAAAAATACTATATACTCAAACCATGATATCACTTTGTCTTTATATCAGTCGTGATCTCATTAATACTATCAAACATTTCATTATCTCCTTATACCTTCTTTATGCACATATTAGGTTCTTTCCAAAAATATCTGAATAACCTTTCATGGTTACCGGTACCATTCAACATATACTTTCAAAAACATAAGGAAAAACAATAGTGTAACAATCCTTAGATGTCTCATTATTCCATAGTACCATGAGATTACTTATACAACATTACTCTTGATAAACATGTAATCATCCCACTACCTTCTTAAACCATTGACCGATCTTGAACAATTATTTCATCTCACATATCATTTGTAGTCTCTTCATCATCATTAACATAAATACTACCCATATGACCATGATGATTCTCTTCATGAGACTTTCCCTTAGGGTATTGGTTTTCATAATTCCCATATATTCCACATTTAAAACATTTAATCATTGTTGATGTATTAGAAATACCATTATCCTTATCCATGGTGTTAATTGAACCTTTTCCTTTACAGTTACTGGCTTTGTGTCCTTCTTTTCTACACCCAAAGAATCTTCCAGTTCCTTTGAAACATTCTCCCTAATGCCTCTTAACACATGATTTACATGAGGGAAATTGAACTTTCTTTCCTCTATGATCATTATGAAACTCCATCTTTCTCTTATTAGCTGAGTCAGGAAACTTACTAAAGTTGAGATTATTGATCATATTATGAGATTGATGATTAGGTATAATAACGATATATGGACCTCCATATCCAATTTCATTTGGTTTCTCATGAAGAATATCATTCCATTGTCCATCATATCCTCCATTATCGTGAATCTTCCTATTTCCAGCCATTTTCTAAAACCCAAAAAAAAAATAGTGTGAGAGGAAAAAATCATAATCAAGGGGGAGTACCTTGAATATCTAACATTTGAAATTATAATATCATTACCATAATTCTAGGACTATAACTTATACTTATACTTAACCTTAGGGACATCCCTAGACATACCTTATAAATATCTCTAGGGATCTCACTAAAGTTCTCGCATCCTAGTTTCCAAAGGTTGACTAAACCTTTCCTCTGATACCAACTGTAGAGACCCAAAGCTTGAAGTACATGGACATTTCATTACTTTTTCAGAATACTTAATACATAACAAAAACAGACACACAAGGACTGTAATAGTTTAGTGTCTTTGGAAACTCGGAATATAATCTTCTAATCATGGTGAAAGATCTTCAATATCTCCCATAAAGATCTTCCCCTTTTGTTTTCTTACCTAAAAACTTTTTTTAAATCCTGGGGAAAAGAAAAAATATAACGGGTGAGCTCAAATGCTCAGTAAGGGTAAGCATGGAGAAAATAGAACAAATCATATACATTTGAACTTAAAAAAAACATGAACATAATGTTTAAACATCAAAATCTTGAGCAATGACATAAAACATGGCAGTATGTAAGGAATAGATCATAAAGAAACATTAATCATGATAAAATAGCATGGAAATAAAACATGTAATTGTGGAAAACATTAAGAACATGTTATGATTTCCATAGTATCCAAGGCATTACTGCCAAGACCATCTTAGTGGACAAAATCCCTTTCTAAATCGAGTTCACTCCTCGTTCTAGTCCTGTATCACTGAACCAGATTAACTTTCCATTCTAGCCATGTATATATCATGAGATATAAATCTGTACCCAATGCATTGAAGGGAGATATATGTCCCACCCATCTCAAAATGAAATCATTCTTACGTGTGCCACAACATAAACATAAATCATTCATCATAACCCAAAGAATAAAATGGGTTTCATAAACATAATCCCATCATAACATAATCCATATAAAACAAATGGATATCATTTCATCATATGAAAAGTGAAACCATGTAAATCATAGAGACATTATACTTGAAACATAATCACACTAAATAATTTCATCTTAGATGGAAAATAGTTTTGACAAAACACTTGAAATGAATTCTTGATGAAAATAGCCTTTCTTCTTCAAAATCATTTTCTTTTCACAAAATGCCATGAAATTTTAAAAGAAAAGGATTTTATTGAAAATAAAAATGAAATATTTTAGATTAAACTTCATGAAAATAAGGTGTTATGAAACTGTAAAAATCCGTTCATGCCGTATAAGTTAAAAAAAACATTCTCCTCGTACTTTTATCAGAAAAGTAAAAAAAGACCACATATGGTAAACAAAAGAAAGATTCCTTCCATAACACAAATTAAAAGTCAAAGAGGGGTAAACATGACTTTAAAAATACATGTAATAATATTAAACACTTTATGAGAAAAATTGTTTTTGGACATGGATGAAAAATATAACCCCAGTCAATACTTAAGAAAAAACAATATCGGATAAGAACGAGATTGGAATAGTTATCCCTTACCTTATGTCTGATATGCTTCGTATGTATCCGAACCTCCTATATAATGATTTAAATAATGTCATTGACTTATTATATAATCATATTCATTGTTATTATATCATATATGGTTCACTTATGACTTTATATTACCCGTTCTTTTGTAAATTTCATGTTAAAGCAGCATTTTGGGTAAAATCGTTTAATTTATCGTACGTGTTTCGATTTTTTTCTTGATATTATTAATTATATACTGATTTACTTAATTTCATAATTTAAAACATGATTTATATATATATATTCATCATATAAATATATATGATAGATCGACAAATGGAATGAAATACACCGTTCATGGAGACGGTAGACCGTACGTACGCATGAACGCTGTTTTTGTTTCCTTATTGAATTGAATGAAATTAAGTAAATGAAACATATATGTACATAAATACAGTATAATTATTATGTAATATATTTCATGATTATTTATTATATATACTTTATAATCATACTTGAATGGTTAATAATGGAAAATGAATCTCATCGCGTTCGTGGAGATGGTAGTTCGCACGCACGCACGAGCGATGATATCGTTCCCATAATTATTGAATAGAATTGGAGTGGATGATATAATATCTCAGAATCAGTATGATGTAATAATAACCATATATAGTTATTCTTTACACCATTATACCCATTCAAGTAAGGTGGTGGTGGAAAAATAGATTACACCACGGTGTGGAAATGGTATTCCGTACGTACGCTCGCGCGATGATTTCATTTTCCATAGGATGAATAGAAAGTGAAATAGGTTTGTTTCATATTAATAATAACATATCAGTATATAAGTGATACTTATGTTATTAATTTATGATGAAACAAATAAAGAATAATAAGTAGAAGAAGAAATAAATTGGAAAGAATCGGTAAAAGACATTACCTCTTCTTTGAAGCGCCTCTTCTTAACCTCCTCTTAGGGAACTAAAGATGGTCTTTGAAGAAGACCAAGACCTCTATAATGTTTCTAGGTAATTTGAGAAGAGAAATTAGTAGGGTATGCCTGATATTGAAGGCTCAAATTGGTGTGAGGAGGAGAGGGAGGAGGTGCCCTTTTATAAGGGAGGAGAGGGGAACCTCAGAAAAAACTTAAAATATTATTTTATAATAAAGTCATATTCGGTTTTTAATAGCTCCAAATTGATTTATTTCAAATCTAAAGTGGGTATGGGTCGAAATACTCTCAACCAATAGGTTTTAGACAAGTTTAGGTTATTATTTTATCCTTATCATTTAGATTTAACTCTAAGTTAAATAATTTAACTTTTACCATGTCTTCTTGTTTTCTTACACTATATGGTTAATAAACTTACTATAACAAGCCAAACAAACCCCAAGTGGTTCATTATTAATATATATAACCTTATCTAAGTCATTTGGCCGAATATTATATTTTTAGTAATAAAATAACAATTAATAATATAATATTTTTTTAAAAAAAGTATTTTATTTTAATTTTGACACTATTTGGTAATTGATTTTTGTGAAAATCATAACAGCATGATTAGTTCAAAAAAAGTTAATTTAATCAATACTAACATTTCATATTAACCTAAAAAATTAGTTTAATTTATAAAAAGTCTCAAATTACATTTATTTGGGTATTTATAACATCAATTATATTAATATTTCATTAATAAGGTAATTAATGCATCATCATTGTGTCATAAATAAATTAAATTATTTAATGTATAAAAATTATAAATAAAATACCATTATGTAGTAAATCTTTTTATCTTTCTAATGAATATTTATAGTTGAATTTATCTTATGTATAACCCTATATTAAAAATGTTTTAGTTATTAAACATTGATTTTAACTATTTTAACTCTTCTTTAAATAAAATAATAATAAATGTCCTAATCGAATCCAAGTGGAACTAAAGGGTCATATTTTAATCCTAAGGTTATTTGTGGTCTAATTACACTAATCCAATAGAATTAGTACATGTGTTAGGGTAATAATAATATCATTTTTACCCTTAATTACCCTATTTACTTTTAACCATGGTAAATAAAAGTAAAAAGTTACTATTCACCAAAAATTATTTTTATCTTATTGAACCACATTTTACTCCTTGATTTTAACCATGTCTCTCGGATTTTCAAAATTCAACTCACAGAAGCGGTAAAATTAAGTTTTATGTACAATTGCAAATGCTCCTAGGAGGTGGGTAAAAGACGGTGAAAAGTTTAATAAATTTTTTATATATCTAAAATTATTATAAAATGACTACAATGAATTACATTGAACTTATATAAGTTTTATGTATCTATTTTTACCTAAAATAAATTTAAATAAAAAAATTATTATAAAAAGTCAGTTTTAACCAATAACTCAGTGTTTTCACTACTCATCAAAAATTGAAAGTTTTCAGAAAAATACAAAAAATTAACCCTAGGCTAATTTCGATATTCCGAATCAAAAAATTAAGTCCATTTTGAAAGATAAAATTTATAAAATTTTAAAAAGTGTGTATTACTATTCATAATGGCTAGTTTATATAATATTTTAATAACATATCGTTGTTTAGTGAAACTCGATATTGCGTACAATGCAAGCTATCGAGGAAGGTCGCGATTGCGTGTAAAGAAAGCCAAGCCAGGGTTGCATGTAGTTCAAGATTACTTTGTTGTTGTGTATAATAGAATTCAACCATATTTTATTTATATATTGAATATATATATATACACTCAATTTTTCATAGAATAACTTCTATCAAACAGACTTGAAATTTTGTGTAACACGATCCAAGAATAGTGTTGCGTATACTGCAAGCTAATATGGTGTTGCGTATAGAGCAAGATAATCTTGGTGTAACATACAACAGAAGACATCAATGAAATTAAAATGATTAATTATCATAAAATCTCAGGTTGTTACATTGCTAGTCGGCAGCCTTTGGCGTACGTGGAGGTGCGCTTAAGGTCATGTAACCACCCAGCTCGGAGCACCGGTTTAGTGGCTTCCGGGTTGGGGACGTTACATTTTGAGTTAGCTCACTAGGTATAACTTATTGACCATGGAACACCTGTTCTTTCAGGATTCCTCCACGCAGACAGCCAGCCAGGGTTCCAGGTAGAGTACACGATAATAGCCCACCGAGCAACGTGGCTTCGGTGTAGGCCCCCCTTACGGTAGTTTTACCACCAGGTGGTGTACCAGAAGCACCACTACTTGTTGGGAAGCCGATACCACCAGCCCCAGCAGTAGAGGGTGCATGCCACTTGAGCACACTGCATGAGTTTCAACGCCAGAGGCCACCGAGGTACCAGGGAGAGACCAATCCACAGGCGGATGAGGACTGGATGGAGGCTATGGTAAGAGTTTTTTGATTGGTAGAGACACCGGCTGATCTCATGGTGATCCTTATCGCTAGTCTTCTTCAGGTAGTAGTAGGAAGATGGTGGAGCTTGATGCTCCAGGTTCACGATGAGGTCATTCTCATTTGGGAAGACTTCGAGAGCCTTTTCAGGGCAAAGTTTGTCCCAGCGACCGTACGCTCAATGCGTATACAGGAAGTTCTCCACTTGCAGCAGGACAGCATGATCGTGGCTCAGTATTCAGCAAGGTTCATCGACCTCTCACGCTACTCCACTGACATGGTGAAGGACCCTTTATTTAGGGCCCAGACCTTCGAGCAGGGGCTCAGACGGGAGATTAGAGCCTCGTTGATTTCTTTCAGCATCCTAACGTAGGAGGGGGTGTTAAAATGATCACTCTTAGTGGAGAGTTTCCTTGCTGAGCAGTCACCGGTAGAGAGACCCACCACCAGACGTCACGTAGCAGAGTCATATGCTACTGGAAGTAGATATATGACGTAGAGGTCCAAGAGGGTCAGACCTATAGGTGGAAAACTGCAGGATACAAGGTCAGTTGTGCGAGGCTCTCAAGACAGAGCAGGACAGGCGAGGAGCAGGAAATGTTACTCGTGCGGCAGGTAGGGTCACATGGCTCGCGACTGCCCGACCCGCCATACAGACGACCAGTAAATGGTCGAAGAACTGTCTGGGTAGAGGCAAAGATTTGATCAAGGAGGTATGCAGGTAGGAGGCGGACATGGTAGAGGAGATGGACATGCAGCAGGCGGTGGGCGGCGATACGAGGTTCTACCGCCACCACCTCCAGGTGGTCCACCCTGACCACAGGGAGCAGGTGGACATGGATGAGTTCAGCTCTAGTAAGTTGAGGCCTATGACCACGACTCTCCAAATATGATACGTGGTACGATATGTGTCTACTCCACCTTAGTTTTAGTACTTATAGACACAGGTGCCAGTCACTCTTTCATTGCCACGACCCTCGTTCGAAGCTTGGAGATAACGTTGGAGCCGTTGGCTCGATCCTTACGGCTAGAGACTTATATGGGAGAGGATTTGCTGATTACACACTGGTTCCGGTAGTGCGAGCTTACTCTAGGAGGATAGATCTTCATATGGGATCTTCTATTTGCGATATCGAGGCCTTACGACGTCATCTTGGGTATGGACTGGTTATCTACAGCCCATGCTCATATCGACTGTATTAGGTGAAAAGTGCAGTGTGTCCACGAGGATGGGACCAGGTTTTTATTCAGTGGTGAGAAGGGAACCTTTGTAGCATAGGATGAAATTACCTGGAGGAGGGTTCAACCGATCACACATCAGTTGGCTAGCCTTACCCTTGAAGTAGTTGATGTTGAGAGTCCAAGCTATTTTGTAGTGGTGGACCAATACACTGATGTTTTCCCTGATGATGTTCCGGGTCTAACTTCTTGCAGAGAGGTGGAATTTTATATCAACTTGTACCCCGAGACGACACCGATATCTACACCAGCATATCGGATGGCTCCCACATAGCTTTGAGAGCTACGAGTACAGATGGAGGACTTACAGATCAAGGGGTTCATTAGGCCTAGTGTTTCTCCTTGGGCAGCCCCGATTTTGTTCGCCAAGAAGGCGGATGGGAGTTTGAGACTCTGTGTGGACTATCAGTGCCTAAACCAGGTGACTGTGAAGAACAAGTACCCACTCCCAAGGATTAACGATCTTTTTGATCAGCTTAAGGGAGCACGATGGTTTTCGAAGATAGGCCTCAGATCAGGTTATCACCAGCTCAGGGTACGAGATGAGGATGTGCAGAAGACAACCTTCAGAAGTCGGTATAGCCATTATGAGTTCTTGGTTATGCCATTCGGTGTGACCAATGCCCCAACCGTGTTCATGGGACTCAAGAATAGGATCTTCCACCCATACCTCGATCTCTTTGTAGTAGTCTTCATTAATGACATCCTGATATACTCAGCAACGGAGGAGGAGCATGCCTATCATCTGCAGATAGTTCTGGACACACTCCAAGAGCACCAGATTTATGGTAAGCTCTCGAAGTGCCAATTCTGGATCTGATAGGTTCACTTCATGGGATAAATCATCTTGGAGGTTGGAGTTTCTGTGGATCCAGTGAAGATTGAGGTTGTTCTTTCTTGGGAGTCACCCAAGAGTGTGACGGAAGTGCAGAGTTTCCTGGGTTTGGCCGGTTACTACCAGAGGTTTGTGCCTGACTTTTCTAGAGTTTCAGAACCCTCATTAGCATTGAAAAAGAAGGGGAAAACCTTCGTGTGGTCATAAAGATGCCAATGGAGTTTCCAGGAGCTGTGGCAGAGATTGACGAGTGACCCCATCTTGAGGCTACGAGAGGAGGGCGTTGGGTACGTAGTCTACTGTGACACATCAGGGATCGAGCTTGGATGTGTCCTGATGCACGAGTGAGCAATGATCATGTATGGTTCTTGATAGCTGAGACAACATGAGCAGAACTACGCTACCCATGACCTGGAGTTAACAGCAGTGGTCTTCGTTTTGAATATGCGGTGACATTACTTGATGGGTGAACATTTTATAATCTACTATGATAATAAGAGTCTTAGGTATATCGTCTCCCATAAGGACCTGATCCTGAGACAACGACATTGGATTGGGTTCCTCCAGGACTATGACTTCGAGATAGTATATACTCCTGGGAAGAGGAACGTAGTAGCAGATGCAATCATCAGGAGATTTGGTATACAGTTGCTGAGTGAGGCGACGGAGCAGCTAGGCACTTTACGGATATCCTACGTGGATCGAGATGGAGCAGCTTATCTTTAGTCTCTGACAATAAATCCCCCACTTCTTTAGCGAGTCAGAGAGGCACAACTTGGGGACACTGACTGTGAGGCACGACATGCTCAGATATCCACCGGACATGCACCTGATGGGTTTTATGAAGGTAGGGAGCATGTCATCCTCTTCAGAGGGCGTACTATGGTACCAGTGGTGCTATGAGAGGAGGTGTTGAGGGAATTCCATATGTCTCCTATAGAGGTACATCTAGGAGTGGAAAAGATGTACCAAGACCTCCGACATCATCACTGGTGGCTGGGAATGAAGAAAACTATAGTAGAGTTTGTCTCTCGGTGCCTCACTTTTCAGTAAGTGAAGGCAGGGCATCAGGTTCCAGCAGGATTAGTTCAGCCACTAGAGGTTCCAGAGTGGAAGTGGGATATAATCTCCATGGACTTTGTGATAGGACTTCCACGCACGTCCAAGGGGCATGATTCCATCTTGGTGATTTTTGACCGACTCACCATGTCGGCCCACTTCCTACTTGTCAGAGAGTAGGTACCAATAGAGGGCTTGTGACACCTCTACATGTAGGAGATTGTGTGGATTCATGGGGTGAAATCTATGATTGTCTCCTATCATGATGCACATTTTACTTCCTGACTATGGAAGGGGTTGTAGGAGGTGTTTGGGACTCAACTTCGATTGAGCACTGCCTTCCATCCTCAAAAGGATGGTCAGATAGAGCAGACCATTCAGACCCTCGAGGACATGCTTTGTGCTTGCATCCTTGATTTCGGCTATAACTGGGAGGATCACTTTCCCTTGGTGGAGTTCTCATACAAAAATAGCCACCACTCCACCATTGGTATGACACCATTCAAGGCGTTGCATGGTCGACCTTACAGATCACCTTTGTGCTGGACTGACCCAGGGGAGTCAGCACTCATGGGACCAGAGATGGTACGGGCTACCACGGAGAAGGTGCAAATCATCAAGGAGTGGATGAAGACTCCACAGAGCAGGAAAAAGTCCTATGATGACATAAGATGAAGACCTCTTGAGTTTGAGGATGGTGACTATGTCTTTCTACGGGTCTCACCTCGACGAGGTTTGTAGATATTTGGCCAGGGCGACAAGTTATATCTGAGGTTCATCGGACCCTTTAAGGTCCTCAACAGAGTTGGTGAGGTGGTGTACCGGCTAGATCTTCCCCCTCAGTTGAATCAAGTGCATGAAATTTTACACATATCCTAGCTAAGGAGATACGTTCATGACCCATCTCACGTCATCGACCATGGCGAGCTGGACTTAGATGATGGGGAGATGTTTTCGGAGGTTCCAGTAGAGATTGAGGATCAACATGAGAGAGTCCTACGTGGACGATTGATACCTATGGTGCACGTTCATTGGTAGCATATGAACCTCCAGGAGATCACATGAAAGAAGGAGGCTCAGATTCATGCTTAGTACCCCCACTTGTTTCCCTAGTTTGTGTTGTGGTTTTCGTGGATGAAAAGCCCTGAGGTGGGGAGAATGTAAAGACCCAGAATTTTTCATTTATTTTTTTAATTATATGGAAATATTACGAGTCCACAAAAATTGACAGCATGTGATTCTGAGGCCCGGAGTGCCCAAAATGAATTTCTGAACTGTTTTTAGGTACTTTTAGTAAACGCATGAGAAAATTTTTGTAACTTTTGAACCAGTGCTCGGAATTGAAATCCAAGGACACCGTTGAACTCGCAATGCTAATATTCTCTTAAGGATACCTTCACCTCGACTACAGTAGGTTGAGGGTAGAAGTTAGTTTTTTGTATTTTCATGGGAGGGTTAAACAAATAATAAAATAAAATATTTAACTTTTATTTATTTATTTTGAAACCTCCCATTTCAATTCATGGTGGTGGGGACCACCCAAACTCCTCCTTTAATGGAAGGTAACTCTTGGAACCTCCCCATTGATGTGCCAAATTGATTTGATTAATTAATAATAATTAATATTAATAAGATTGGATCCTCACCTCTTGTGGAGAGAAATGGGTTGGAAACTAGTTGTAGTGGATAACTTTTGAAGGAAGATCCTCCAACAAAGAAGATCCTCCAATGAAGAACCACCCCCAATGAAGAACGAGGATAACGCACCATCCCAGATCGAAAACGTGTTGCGGGAGCGACGGACACCGACATCCCATTCATCGACTTTATCCTCTTCCTCACGCCATCTACAACGAGAAAACAAGGTAGGGGTGTGTTTATGTTTGTTCTTTGTGGTTTTATGTTGAAACCTTCTTCTCGAAGTTGCATGCTATCGGTCTAATGCAGAGGGTGCGTGCCAAAAAAACATGGCCCAATCGCTCTGCATCTTTATTATTGATGTGTTCTTCATGGGCCACGATGACGGTGGTAGCGAAACCACGCCGCTGAAGGAGACCGTGACCTGTCGGCCACGGCATAGGAAGGTGGTAGCCGACACCCGACCAGCCGCGTGGAATCGGGGCAGTGCACGTCCGCGTTGTCGGTAGCAAAGGAGGCCACGACCCGTCATCCGCGGCAGTGGGAGGAAAGCGGACGACATGTTGGCCGACCGTGTGAGGTAAAGAGGCATTCGTCCGCACCGCTGATTGAGCAGGAAGTCGCGGCTTCTTAGCCAGGGCGGTGCACCAAAGGGCGACCAACACCCAGCTGGCTGTGGGAGGAAAGCGACACCGTCCCGCCGGTGGGAGTAGAGTCGGCTGGAGCACCGGCTGGCCATAACAGATTGGAAGGACCTGCTTGGGTCCCACGAGTGACTTGGCAGTGCCTAATGGTGCTGCCGCTTGGTGTTACGAATGGACGGGGGGGGGGGGGGGGCTCCCCTTCGGTGCCAGCTCGGGCGGACCGCACTGCCCATCACGGGCTGGGCCACCCCATTGTGGGTCGGACTGCCCCCTCGTGGGCTGGGCTGCCCCCTCACGGGCCGATCCGGACCTCGTCCTAGCCCAGCCAGGTCGGACTCATATTGGGTTGGGCCGGGTCGGACCAAACCCAGTCCCAGAAACACTTAAAGAGCATTTTCTTATGAATCAGACGTCTGTTTGACGAACCATCTGTGGCGCTGGAATCCTTGGATCGAGACGACCCCTTTTTGTATACTCCATTTGGGTTTTGAATAAAGTTGGAGTATGACTAGGTTGGATCGAACTTGAATACAACCGGGACCTTAGAACGAAAACGCTAATAACTTACAGACCGATCGTCCGATTGGCGCGCTGTCAGTTGTATTGAGTCCCTTATGACGTGACAGACCTTCATGATACTTCTTCATGGGATTTCTTGGTAGTTGAAGTATCAAAAAATGACTTGAGGAGAAGTACCTCCCAGAATCAAGCGCGCTTAGTGCGGAAACCCAGTGGCTGGCTGTACTTGAAGAATCTTCAGATCCTGTGTGGGTCAATGCTAGGTGATCCTGTGTAGGTCAGTGCATACCGATCATGTGTGGGTCAGTGCTCAGAGATCCTTTATGGATCAGAACATACCGATCCTGTGTGGGTCATCTCCAGATCCTGTGTGGGTCATCTTTAGGTCCTCTGTAGGTCATCTTCGATCCTGTGTGGGTCAACAGCAGAGCTTCTCGATGAAGTAAGATGATCTACCTTATGACTAATCATCTATACTTTTGTACTTAATTTATACCTGGTGTGAGATGAGTCCTTACCTTCATGGTGATACCTTAGTGGTATTCTTCTGTGTGGCGTACCTTCGTGGTACTTACCTTCGTGGTGGTACCTTAGTGGTATTCTTCTGTGTGGCGTACCTTTGTGGTACTTACCTTCGTGGTGATACCTTTGTGACATTCATCTATGTGGCGTTACCTTTATAGTACATACCTTTTTGGTGTTACCTTCGGGGTATTCTTTCCTTCATGGAATAGTTGTGCTTTTGGCTAAAGAGTTGGGCCTTGTGTTTCCTCTTGAATGAGATGGGTATTCTTGATAACTTTGGTATATATATAGGCATATACCTAAGTAGTGTTGACTATTGTTTTCATGCTTTGTGATTTCAGTATTGCTCTGTGGTTTATCCTTTGTGGATTCTGAGAGACCTTCAGGTGTCTCGGGGTCCATACTGAGTATCGTTATACTCACCCCTGCATGGGCTTCACCCGCACCTTGCTGTGTCTTGTGCAGATGACGGACAACGCTGACTGAGGACAAGGGTACCAGGACTGGAGGTTGCTCGGAGGTGGACATTAGACGAGACGATCCACAGAGAAGACCGTACGAGAGCTGTACCTACCCTTCATGTAGGATCCTTAGTGGGTGTTTAGAGGAGATATTTTCAGTTTTACTTGTACTTTACAATTGGGCTTGTATTCTGGCCCCCTTTACTTACTGTACACACCCTTTTTACTATACAGTTTACTTTGTGCTCGTATCTTGCTGTGTGCTTGGTTGTGTGAGTTTACAAGTTATAAAGGCAATGCCTTCCTGGTTTTAGGGATATACCTTTCTAGTGCTAGTCGCTAGCCCCTGGCTTATGGAAGGTGGGCTTGGGGTAGTCACGACACGGGCCTCGGGGGATGGGTCATGAAAGATAGTTCAATTATAAATCTATTAATACATTTTTTTTTTCATTTGAATCAGTTACATATTGAATTTGGATATAAATACATTTCAATCTCTTGAACATTTTCTATTTAAAAACCCGATTTCTCGTCACGTCTATAGGATTAATTTTGAATTAATTTTTTCCAATTATGTGAATTGAATTTGGATAAATCAATTAAATATTTGGAATTATAATAATTTATAATGTCAAATAAGGTAAACTTAATTTTTTACCAAAATAAAAAGTGAATACAGTAAAAATTAATTATTGTGGTTCAAGTAAAAATGGGTTTATCAGGGGTTAAACTAGAATGATAAGAGTTAAAATGACCTAAAATATTATCTAAATTTTATTTAATGAGTTTATTTAGAAATTTAACATAAAATTAAATGAAATATGGCAATTTCTTTCCACTTTTATTTTAATACGAACCATATAATAATTTAGGTAAAGAAAAAGACAAAAAAGACACCTTTCTTCCCTTTAATATCTATAATGCTTTGGGATAGGGATAAAAACAAAATTAGTTCAATTATAATTTTTTTTTGAAATATAAATGTGTTTTTTTATAATAATAATTTATATTTAATATTTATAGTTGAATTAGTTACTTAAAATGCTTAAGAAATACCGAGACACGAATTAATTAGGTAATATTTAACTAAAATAAATGATACTAAAAATATTAAAAGTGAAGTAAATTGAATGAATAATTATATTAAATTAATTATATAGATGGATATATCATGTTATATGTATGTTAAATTAATATATTGGAATTAAATCATTGTATTGATATTTTTGAATTCCAATTAAATTAATAATGTCAAAATTGACATTACTGTTATTTTATACAAAATGATATTTTATTTAATGATTTAAAATTACTAAAAGTATTATATCCTACAAAGTTATTTTTAAATTATAATAAATATAAAATATGTTCCATTCATAGACAAATTTTCCTTTTATAATGAACATACTGAACCATAATTACTAAAAACTCTATTAGCACCATTAAGGTTAAAGAGATATGTTTTCACGTTACATACGCTTGTGTTAAAATTAATTTCCAATACATATAGAATTTACACATTATAAATTAGATATCATGTTTATAATCATTGGGTAAAAAATTATATAATAATTCTCACTTTAATTTATTCTTAAAGGATAAATTACCTAGGTTATAAAACTAGTTATCGTAGTGAAATCATCGTCCTTGGGTATGGCAGACTACCACATCACGAACTGATGTCGTTAATTTTTACATTACCAACTTTCAAGGATGGGAATAATGATGGATTTATTATTTATATATTATATATATAATATTTATGATTTTATTATAATTCATTAATTTTTATTCACATAAAATATCATGCTTTCCATTTTATGGGAATATGATAACATTGTTCGTGTGTACGGCAGACTATCGCTTCACGAAGCGATGCAATTCGTTCACAAATTAAATTGAATATATTACAGATGGGTTTAATAATTGTATTGATATATATTAAATAAAAATTATTCTATAATGATAATATATATATATATATATATATATATATATCATTTACTTTTCTTTCATCCAACCCAATAAGAAAATGAAAAGCAACATTCATGCTTACGTACCACCTACCGTCTCCATGAACGATATATTTAATTTATTATCACTAAATATTATGGATTAATATAAATACATATATATTTAATATATATTATATTTATATCATTTTTTACATTTTATAGATGATGAAACCGTGATCAAAGTAAGAGTACAAAAATAACAAGTCGAAACATATACAAAAAAGAAAGAGATTATTAAATGAAATGCAACTTTAACATAGAATTGTTAATAAAAGGGTAATAAAATGTCATAAGAAAATTATAAATGGTATTATATATATAATTATTATTATTTAATATATTTATAACAAACTTTTATTTATTATACAAGAGGTTTGAAAGAGTATGATGATAATCAAGACTTAAGGTAAGGGATTTTCGTTTCACTTTTTACTTCTGTGAGACACAAGCAATGTTCACCACATATTTCTTTTATGTAATGTGTATATTGAAAATGAATTTATTTTTTATCATAACACTAATAACTATTGGTATTTATATATCCATTTCAGTATATCTCTTTGATGGGTTTTATGGTTAGAACATTACCAAAATAGTAAGGTAATTTCATCTCAATTTTCCTTCATTGAGAAGTACATTATTCTATGCACCTATATTATTTCATGAGGTATATATAAATAATATTTTACATGTAATATCATGAATTTATTAATAATCATGATATTTTATGTTATTCCTTCATGGGTCTTATGATTCAATGTTACCAAAGTGGTAATGATTTTATGTTACAATATCATCATTTACCGGGGTTGTTTATGATTAAGTCTATAATGTTAAAATAAAATGATCTATATCTCAATAACTATCATGTATATTCTTCTCATATGATTATTCATGATATATTAATGTATTTTTACTATGTATACACTATTTTCCACTTAATATAATAAAAAAATGTTTTAAAAAAATCTAACTATATTTATCTCTTTAGTCGAAAATACATTTTCTTCCAAAACCATGTTTTCTAAAAACGTTTTCAATTGATATTTTAATATGATTTTCAAGGAAAAGGATTTTGAAAAATATTTATGCTTTAAAAAGTGTTTTAAATTATTTTCAAATCTTCCTTTATAAGTTTTAAAGGTTATTTTCAAAGAAAAGGATTTTGAAAATGTTTTATGTTTAAAAAGTGATTTAAATAATTTTAAAAGATTCCTTTATAAGTTTCAAAGGTTATTTTAAATGAAAAGGATTTAATTTTTTTTATGTTTATAAAGTGATTTAAATGATTTTAAAACTTCCTTTATATGTATCAATGTTATTTTAAAAGATAAAGGGTTTCAAAATGTTTGATGTTTGAAAAAGAGTTTTTCAAAGTTGAAAAGATATTTTCCTCGAGAAGTGTTTTAAATGATCCTTTAAAAATTATTTTATATCTAATATTTCATCTGTTGATGTTACCTATGATGTACCAGGGTTATGATCCAAGGATAACATTCTTATTCTTTCTCTAAATGGTTTATATTTATGATTACAAGTTGTTTATGAAACCTGTTTCTCTTCCATGGGTTATACCATGAAAAAAATACTTATAAAACCCATTTCATTTCATGTATTATGATATGATTATTTTTTCATGAAATTATTTCCTAAATAAGTATGATTTTAATTATGTGATTGGTGGTAAGTATATCTCCCTCTAATTCATTAGGTAAAGATTTATATATCATAAGATGAAAATGAGAAATAGTTCGACAGGCTTGATCCATGATGGGAAACATGTGTGTACTGATCCACAATGGGAGACTAGTGTTTCTTTATATACAATGGGAAATAGGTGCATCCTAATCCACAATGGGAAATAGGTTCATCCTGATCCACTATGGGAAATAGGTGCGTCTTGATTCAATATAATGATGGTCTTAGTAGTTAACCTTGACACATGAAATGGTATTCTATATTTATAATGGTGTAATAATTTTATGACATGAGGTTATAGTTTATGATTTAATTATGATTATTTATCACTCTTATGGACTATGTTTTCTGATATGATAAAATTTTGTGCCATGACTCATGTTTATGATCCATGACAAGTTGTGTATGAACTTTGTAAGTTATTTTTGTGATAATATATCCTTATACTTATCTTATGCTTTTATATGATCATATATTGATATCTCTTATGTTTACCCTTACTAAGAATCTTAGATCACCATTTCTTATGTTTCCTTTCTATAGGTTAAAAAGAAAGGCTCAAGTAAGGTATGCATAAGAGGAGTTCCATGTGAGAAGATTTTTGTGGGAGATGTTGAATACCATTCACCAAATTAGAAGATTATATTATATGTTTCTAAAGGAAATAAACTATTATAGTCCTCAGGCATGTGTTTGTGTAATTTAATGAATTTTTATCTAAAAATATGTAATATACATGTATGATAATCCTAGTTCACTATATTTGGTATCAAATTAATGTATTAGTTAACCTTCATAAATTAGTATGAGAAAACATTAGTGATACCCATAGGGATATTTTTAATGAAATTTCTAGGTATGTCTACAAGGATAAGTCTAAGGATGAGTTAAAGTATAGGAACATGTCCTAGAATTTTGATAAAGGATAGAGTGTGTGGATTCCAAGAAATTATATACCTATATGAATATTGTAAGTGGATGTGTCTCTGGCACAAATATACCTTGAGGTAGCAAACTCAAAACACCATATTGAGCTATCTTCAATTACAAACTGGTGCACGAAAATGAGACTTTCTATACACATGGTTTGACACTCTTAGGGGATATGATTTGGAAATTCACAATTTATTTATGAACCATACTGAAGGATTTAAATTAGAGATGACTATGAATAAACTAGAATAAATCTAAGGTGTCATATATTAAAAATAAGGTGTCTTGATTAAGACATCCTATAAGTGATTTTTCATGATTATGTGGTTTTTCATTATGATTAGCGTTACTCACAATGTGATTTTTTTAGTAAATGGATGGAAATATAAGGAATCATGTTAACATGTAATATGATGGACAATTCAGTGACAATGAGAAACCAAATGGGATGAAGACTAGAGTAATGTATGTTGTGATTATGCCTAATCAGTTTTCATAGAACATGATTAATAATGTGTACATTAACCAACTCCTAGACTCACCAAACAAGAGAATAAAATAATTAACTATTATTTTAAGTGATGGTAACTATAAAAGAAAGAAAATTAAGTTTCTTATATAATGAGAATGGGGAAATAAGCACCCAATTTAATGTATTAGAGGAACATGAAGATGTTTTGATTGTGGAAAAGAAGGGCACAAATTAAGAAACTGTAATGGAAAAATTGAAGAGTTCAATTTACATAAAATATGGGAATATTGGTCTCCATAAGGTATTATCAATGGATGAATTCTTTAAATGTGTAAAATATGGGAAATATAAAAATAAATGTCCTAAGGGGAAAACTTGTGAAGAGAATCTTCAAGGTGGTATGAGTAATGGTTATATTTCTGATAATTAAGAGACTATAACTGACATGCGAAAGGAAATAAGTGTTAAATAATAAGAAGAAAAATCCTAATTAAATATTTAAGAAGGAAGTGGGATTATTTAAGTATTTATGTATTGTAATTCAAGGATAAAAAATCATTAAATATATAAGGAACGTTTAGTATAATTTTTTTATCAAGTATTTGAAAGAATATGTTGAAAGATGTCGATGACCTAGAAAAGTAACTTAATGGTAATGTGATATTCATGGAAAACATAAGATTAAGGGAAATATAAACCTTAATATGTTCCCGATGATGAGATAATGAATATGGGATAAAGAGATGATTTATTTGGATAAATTAAATTGGATAATATTGATGACCTCATAACTAATAAAGGATTTTTTACAATGTAGTTTATGTTATCATTAATAGAGTTTATAAAATTTTCATATTTAAAGAATATATCCAATAATCTATGTTTTATTTAAGGTGTAAGGGAGAATTCATATTTTTAATAAGGTTTTATGGTAATTCAGGTTATTCCCATGTTTGAGGAGAATACATGATAAAGGTATTCACATGTTTGGTATATGAAAATAAAGAGTTACTTTATGATATATATGGGGTAAATGTTAAGATAATTTTGAGAAATTTGATAACCTTCTTTATAAGTTTTGGATTTTCATATTTCTTAAGGGTAAAAAGTTTAACAATTTATGAAATGGTGTATGTTGAAATTTTAATGAGGTTTTAGATATTAATGTATTATTTTCCCAGATAAAGATTTATGAAAATTGGATAACCTATGCTCACCATTTTGTTTTAACAATAAATAAAGATAGACGGAATGAATAATCATTCGATCTATAGATCTTACAATCTGTTAGTTATTTAGGAACAACAAATTCATATTCATTTCTTAGAGTAAAAGATAATTTTTAAATTGATCAAGGCACAACCTAAGGGTATGATTATGATTATGAAATGGAATGAAATCATGTAAGTATATATTCTCATGAAAATTCTAAAACTTTAAGAAAATATCTTTAAACAAGAAGGTTATTATAGTACCATAATTTATGATGGATAAAATGGTCCCTTAAATCATCACATATTTATGATTTTTTTGGTCATTAACCTTATATGAATCACCCACTTTCTTATGATCATTTTTCTATATCGCTCTCTATTATTATTTGGATTTCATTTTTCTCTTCCGTGTCTATGTTTTCATTTCCCACCCCTATTCTCATTTGTGGAAATCTAGTTATGAGTTACTTTGGGTAACCGTTATGTTTCAAACTTTCCCTTTTTAAGGGAGGTTTTATTATTCATTTGTACAATGTGGGTTTTCATGAAGGGATTTTCAAATGTTAATCCTTTGATGTCTCAGATGAATTTCGAAAGAAAAATTCATTTTAAGGGGGGTAGAATGTAACACCCCAGTTTTTATGAGTTATTGTTTTTATAAGAAATTTAATTCCTTTGATGTATGTTTTTAGACACAATACCAATTTAATCCTACAATATATGAAACTCTATCTTATCTTGTATTACATGCAACACTAGGTTTTAACAAAACCATTATATATTGTTAATATAATTATAAAAACTCGACTATTATAACCTAACCATTAAATATAGTGATATGAATAGTAATAGATAACTTTTAAATATTATTTATAATAGTTTTATATAAATTAAACATATTTATAATAAAATATATAATTTTTAATAAAGTCTTTATATGTTTCAAAAATACTATTTTATAAAAAAACTGTTTTTATGTCTTTTTATGAACAATAAAAAAAATTAATTTTTACAATTTTAGAAAATTAATTTTTGAAATAATAAGTTCAAAATTTTCTCAGGGTGAATTTTTAGGTACTTTCTGAAAAAATTCATTTTTTTATGAATATTGAAAAACACTGAATTTAATTTGAAAATTACCTTTTCATTTAATTTATTTATAAAGTTAAATTATATTTTAAATTAGTTTAAAGTATAAAAAGTATAATTAAAAATATATTAATAGAATTTTGGTCATTGGAATAAATTTAATATTGAAATTGGATATAAAAACATTTCAAACATTTGAGAATTTTCTCTTCAAAAACTCACTTTCTCATCGGGTCTGTGGGATTATTTTTAAATTAATTTTTGAAAATTATATTAATTAAATTTGAAAAAATATATTCAATATTTGGAATGATAATAATTTATAATTTATAATAATTTTAACTTAATTTTTGACCAAAATGAATAGTGAATGCAGTAAAAATTAATTTCCGTGGTAAAAGTAAAAATGGGTCTACCGGGGGGTTAAACTAGAATGGTAAGAGTAAAAATGACCTAAAATATTATATAAATTTTATTTAATGATTTTTTTAGATATTTGACATTAAATTATCTTAAATATATCAATTAATTTCTACTTTCTTTATATATGTCCCATATAATAAGTTAAGTAATGAAGAAGACAAAAAAGATAACTTTCTTCCTTTTAATATCTAAAATGATTTGGGATATGAAAAAACAATGGTTTGGTTATATATATTAATTTAAAATATAAATGATTTTTTGTTATCATAATAATTTATATTTATTTTTTATAGATGAATTAGTTACTTAATATTCTTAAGAAATGCCAACATAGTAATTCTTTTGTCAATATTTAACTAAAATAAATGATACTAAAAATATTTAAAGTGAAGTAAATTGAATGATTTATTGTCTTTAATTAATTTTTTATATGAATATATAATTTTACATAGGTTTTAACTTAATATATTTTAATTCCATAATAGTCTTTATATTTTTTAATTCAAATTAAATAAATAATATCAAAATCAACCTTAATGTTATTTTATAATAAATTATATTTTATTAAATGAATTAAAATTACTAAAAATACTATATTATAAAAATTTGTTTTTAAATTCTAATAAATATAAAATAGGATCCTTTAATGAACCAATTTACCTTTTATAATGAACATATTAAACCTTAAATAATAAAAACTATATGACCACAATTAAGGTTAAAATAGTTTTTTTTGTACGTTACATGTACTGGTGTTTACAATTTATAAATTTGATATAATATTTATAATCAGTTGGTACAAATTATATAATAATTCTGACTTCAATTTATCCTTAAATAACAAATTACCTAGGTTAGAAAACTAGTACCCGTAGTGAAAAACCAAAATAGAAATAATAGAGATACTTGTAAATTAAGGAATCAAATGATTAAATATGTGTTTCAATGTGTTTTTGTGGTATAAATCGGCCATATAATACCTAAAAACCATTAATTATCGTAATTTTATCCACTTTAGGTAATGTTGATCTCCCAATAGTGAATACCTTTGATTATTTACAATAATGTCACTCCTCAACTATAAAAGGGCACTCACTCTCCCCACTTATTCAAACCTCTAAATACATTTGGATCAACAAATATATACCAAAATAACTTCCCAAATTCTCTCCCATAATTCTTATAAGTCTTATTTTTTACATAAATCCAACAAATAAAGGCTTTAGTGCAACCTTATGGAGGATACCCGAAGAAGAGGCAACATTCATCAATGAGTGTTTTCATTTTATTTATTCCTCCACCCATTCAATTATTATTACAACATGTTTATATAATAAAATAATTATATTACATATATTTATATGTTTTAATGTTAATTTTATTACCAAGAATCACACAAAATTCCATCAAATGGTTTACAAAATCATCGTTTGTGTGTACGGCGGACTGCTGCCTTGCGAACCGATGTCGTTCATTTTTCTATTACCACCTTTAATGGTTGGGAATAACAATAGATTTATTGTATATATATGATATATATGATATATATGATATATATGATATATATGATGTTAATATTATTTTTTAATTATTATATCACACACACCTTTATTCTTTCTATTTTTTGGGAGTACAATAACATCGTTCATGTGTACGAGGGACTACCGCCTCACAAAGCGGTGTGATTCATTCATTCTTTACATAGAATGTATTAAGCATGAGTTTAATAAACACTGGTGATATATATGAAATAAAAATTATTTTTTTAATTATAATATATATATATCATTTAATTTTCTTTCTTGTAACCGAATAAGAAAATGAAAAACAACATTCTTTTTTACATACGACCTACAGTCTCTATGAATGATGTATTTCATTTCCTATCACTAAATTTTATGGATTACTATAAATACATATATACTGAATATATATTATATTTATATCATGGTTTACATTATTTATATTATGAAACCATTATCTAAGTAGGTGGACCAAAAATAACATGTTGAAACATATTTGAAAAACAAAGCGGTTATTACATGAAATGTAACATTAATATTGAATTGGAAATAAAAATATAATAAAAGGTCATAAGAAAATAATATATGGTATGATATATATATAATTATTTTTATTTAATAGATTTTTAATAAACTTTTATTTATTATATAGTAGGTTTTAATGAGTATGATATAAGTGAAGACTTAAGGTAATGGATTTCCCTCTCACTTTTTACTTCTATGAGATACATGTAATGTTCACCACATATTTCTTTTATGTGGTGTATATACTTCCCATGAATGTATTTTATTATTATACCACATAAATTTTGGGATTTAAATATCTATTTTAGGATATATATTTCATGTGGTTTATGTTTAAAACCTTACCAAAGCAGTAAGAGTGTTTTGTCTCATTTTTCTTTCTTTGAGACGTACGTTAGGTTATGCACCTATATTATTTTAGGAGGTGTATATACACACCATTTAAAATGTAATATCATGTATTTATTCACCCTAATTATATTTTATGTTTCTGTTTATGTTATTCCGTCATGGTTATTATGATTCAATGTTACCAAAGTGGTAAATATTTTATGTTACAATCTCATCATTTATCCGGATTATTTATGATTAAGTCTCCAATATTGAAATATAATGATCTACCTATCAATAATTCTCACTAAGTTTCTTATCATATGTTTATTAATGATATATTCATGTATTAGTACCATTTTACACTCTTTGGTACTTAAGATAATAAAAAAAACATTTTTTAGAAAATTCAAAATTTTCTCTCTTCAGTCGAAAATATATTATCTTCTAAAACCATGTTTTCTAAAAATGTTTTCAAATTTTTTTTTCAATTTATATTTTAAACTCATTTTCAAAGAAAAGAATTTTGATTTTTTTATGTTTTAAAAATAGTTTTAAATGATTTTCAAATCTTCCTTTATATGTTTCAAAGGTTATTTTCAAAGAATGGGATTTCAAAAATGTTTTATATTTAAAAATAGATTTAAATGATTTTAAAATATTACTTTATAAGTTTAAATGGATATTTTTAAATAAAAGGATTTCAAAAATGTTTTATGTTTAAAAATTTATTTAAATAATTTTCAAATCTTCCTTTATATGTTTTCAATATTATTTTTAAAGAAAAAGTTTTCCAAAATTTTTGATATTTTAAAAAGTGTTTTACAAAGTGGAAAGGAAATTTTACATAAGATTTTTTTTAAATTATGGTTTAAAAATTATTTTCCATCTAATATTTCATCTGTTGATGTAACCTGTGCTATACTGGGGATATGATCCAAGGATACCATTCTTATTCTTTCTCTTAATGGTTTATGTGTATGTTGACAAGTTATTTATGAATCAAGTTTCTCTTCCATAGGTTATACCATGAAAAAATTATCATTAAACCCATTTTATTTAATAGGTTATGATATATTAAATTTTTTATGATTTTTTTTCACAAATATGTAAGATTTTCATTTTGTGATGGGTGAGACCTATATCTCCCTCCAATGCATTGGGTGAAAATTTATATTTCATGAGATGAAAATGGGAAACAAGTCAACGATCTTGATACACAATGGAAAATATGTGTGTAATGATTCATAATGTGAAATAGGTGTGCCCTGATCTATAATGAGAAATAGACGTGTCTCGATCCACATTAGTAAATAGGTGCATCCTGATCTACTATGGGAACCAGGAGCATCTTAATCCACTATGTTAATAGTCTTGGTAATTAACCTTGACACATGAAATGGTTTTCTATATTTATGATGATACCACAATTTTATTACATGATATTATGATTCATGATTGAATTATGTTGATTTCTCACTCTTATGGCCCGTGTTTTCGAAAATGATAAAGTTTTATGCCATGAATCATATTTACGATCCATGACATGTTGGGTATGAAATTTGTAAATTATTTTTATGATAACATACGATTATACTTATTTTATGCTTTTATATGATCATAGAATGATATCACTTATGTTAACCCTTACTGAGTATCTAATCTCACCCTTTCTTAAGATTCCTTTCCCCAGGTTATGAATATAGGTTTAGGCAGGGTATTCCTAATAGGAGTACTATGTGATATGATTTTTAAGGGATATGTTGAATATCTTTCAACAAATTAGAAGATTATGTTCCATGTTTCCAAAGGCACTAATGTATTATAGTCCTTAGGCATGTTTTTGTGTAATGTAATGAATATTCATATAAAAAGATGTAATATCTATGTATGAGAATACTATATTGCTATAACCATATCCCTGATATAACTATATATATATACTATGTATGGAAGAGAGAGTGGGGTATGGGGAGTAGTCAAACATACATATCCTTAATGACCCAAATATTGGTAAAACATAAGGAACCCAAGGTCAAGTTATGTAGCATTGATTCGAAGCCCCTCCAACATAGAATCCAATACCCTTGTGGGCCTTAAAGCCTTTTAATTATTTATTTTAATTTATTTTTTTCACTATAGATTAGTATATTATTTACGTATAATTAATATTTTATTTATTTAATATTGATATTAGTAAATAGAGTGTTTAGTGTCAATTATAATCAGTTTTTTTCTATATTAATTGAATATGAGAGAGTGTTTTCTTATGTGTTAGTGTTATACCTATATTTCTCCAATGATCCTCATAAAAGGAAATAATTTAGCCCACTTCCATTAATTAGTGGGTATTAATGTTAAGTCATTACACATTCAACATTATAAGATTTCATTTCTGAATATTCCCAATTCTACTAGGTAGAAACCCTATTGTGATTCTAGCATTTCTAGAATCCAATATCTCTTTGTAACAGTTGATTACAGAACACCACCCTTCTATGATCGATGAACCCCTATTGGATCCCTCCCCCTACATCACCTATAGATGTGGGTAGTGGTTCATTGGTAGTCATCTACGTCTATCATCATTCCACCCCAATTGGGTAGAATGACCACCACCTACCCCTATTAATAAAAAAATAAAAAAAGAAAAGAAAAAATAAGGCGTCAAAAGTTTAAAAAATTTGGATATGTGAAATATAATCTTGGTTTTTCACACCCCAAAGATATATGGATTTAATTATTTTATCATATGCTAGAGATATTCCCTTTGGCACAATATAATCTATCCACACACGCCTATCTCATTGTATGTTCAACCAAATCACATGCAAGCCCTCCATGCAAGCCTTAATGTTCCATTCCTACACACACCCCAATCCTTGAGCATTTACATACCTCACATACCTAAACATACCCCCATATTCAGTTCCCCAAGGATCCCTATTTATGCCAAGGTATAAAACCTTATTCAAATAAGACCAATAGAAAAATAGGGGAAAAATAAAAAAGAAGAAGAAAATATTAAAATAAAAATGGTAAGGTATGACAAAAAATGAATAAAAACCCAATAATAAAACATGGGAGACATTCATAAGACCAGGTAAAGCCTAAACAAAGAGTTTTCAACTTCATGTGAACACTATACCTAGGCATATCCCCTTATGCTTGAATCCACTCACATGCACATGTGTCACCTGATCACGACTCTTTACTCTTCAAGTGCATTAATCCCATATTCTATTTTCACAACCCTAATATACCTTATCTATCCACACTGAGCCACATTATCTACTCCAACACTATAATCTTCAGTTGTCATGACCAACAATAATTAAATTAATGTGACTCTATATTATATGAACCAAATTCTATAACCAGTCTTGGAGAAAATTCTGTCGCAACAAAAAAAATTTCAGTAACAATAAATCCAATGTTTCAACCAACAATAGGAAATTTTTGGAGTACTAGGAGACCTTTGTATAACATCTCTACTATAGCCTTGGGTTTTAGCCACCCATACACCCCATCATGACATTGATGATCACGTTTGTGATGGGAATATTGCTAAAAGTCCCTCATCAAAGAAGAAAGTAGACTCTCACCCCAACATTAAAGGTATAGAAGTCATGACTGTAAAGATAATGAAATAAATGATGCATGAGGGTTGAGTTGTTGTCCTCAATTATTTTTGTGAAGACACATCTCACATACACATAGTTATAGACACTACTCACATTACACTGACTAAATACTCCACCCATATGTCACCTATAAAATACGTTTTCCGTATTCCACTAGCTCCCTGAATCATGTCACAAATCCATATATAGAGTGAAAATATTGTTTATTATATTTCACTACCATAGATTAAGGATAGTGAATAGATAAATTTGAAAGGTAAAGATCAGTCTAATGATAACAAAGATGGTTGGATGAGCCTAATAAACCTGAAGATAATGAAACACAGTAGTTTGAATAGATTAATAATTTTTAATGAAATAAAGATCTTTGAATTGTATTATCACATTCATTGAAACTAGTCCATACTAGTGGAGCATGTTAAATGGAAATAAGAAAACAAGTAATGAATATTCCTTGTTTGTATACCTAAGGAGCTTCCTTAAAGATTTTATCTGTTTTGAAGCATGCATAACCACACCTTTCTATTCTACCCATATGAAAATAATCATCCAATTAGACTCAAGGGATAGTCCTTTCAAAGTGGGAAAATTGATGAAAAACCAATTCAGGTCCCCTCTAATGTAGCAGTCTATGCCATCATAGATTTTAAGTCTTATTTATTTTTTTATTTTTCATTTTTTCATATGGATTATTATATTATTAAGGGTTAATTACTATTTTATTTTTTAGGGTTTAAGTCTATAAATAGGGTGTTTAGTTTCAATTATAATCATATTTATCTATATTAATTAATATATAGAGAGTGTTTTATCATGTTTGGGTGTTAGAGATCTTCATTAATGGACCTGATTTATCCCATTATAGTGCATCACTATGTATGGGTGTTGATCATCACTCTTGACTCAAGTGGTGGAGAATAAGAAATAATAAAACATAATCTATATAATAACACCTAACCATCTCAAGTTTATCTATCCCAAGACTTTGAATTTAGAGAGTGTTCTCTCATGTGTGGGTGTTATACCTGTATTCATATTGGTCTCCTCTTTAAGGACATGATTTATCCCACTGGGCCGCATCACCAAGTATGGGCATTGGTTACCCATTTAGAGTTGAGTGGTGTATTATAAGAAATAAGAGAGCATAATAGATATAATAACACACTCCTATATTTACGGAATATATCCAAAGACTCAAACTTTATCTAATGTCCCATGATGTTCCATCAACCTTTACTATAGACTAGAAAGCTATCACTTTCCTAAGCACACAATCATCAAAGGTTCAATACCATGACTAAAAAATTAGCTAACATCCCACGACAAGACATCTTCCATTATTATAGACTAGTCAGATATTTCTTTCCTTATGACACAATAATAAATGGTTCAATACTATCACTAATAGTTTTTCAGTCCTTTATAATATCCCATCACCAATTATGTTTTAAAAGTTCCCATAAATAATCTAAGAGCAAGGTGATTTTAAAATTCAGTACTATAATTCAATTTTTCATAACCATGCTCTTTTAATCATTTACCAAATCATCAATAAACATGATAAGAACCTTCCCCATTCAATTCAATCATCATCTAATAACCATTCCATAATCCTAGGTACTATGAAACACATAAAATTACTTAAAATGAGAATATAAACAAAGGAAAAATAAGTATCCATATGAAAATGATAAGCATATGAAAACAAACAATAAGAATACATAAAGAAAAAATAATCATACAACAATAAGTAATAAACAAAATAAAAAAACACAACTCCCAACTAGATACAACTATCCTAACATCATTCCAAACAACTTTACACACCATCCATACTATACCACCATCAACCACATCAAGATATCACTATAAATATTGAAGCTATTTGTTTCACCAAGATATGCCTAAAGGATCAATAAAAAATGAACAGGTTCTTTTAAAATGATATTAAATTTGGTTAGGGTTTGATAGGAGGAGGAGGAAATAGAATGAATTTGAGAGACACCTCAAATCTATCAACAAGAATAGAAAACAAAATATCATGGTGTGATATTCCTCTAACCTAAAAGAGTATCCAACTTTTTCAATCATTCCTAACAATATTAGATTTATCCTTATCTCAGGTACCCACCTTATTGAGTGGCTCCTTGAAACACTTCATTTGTTTATTTTTTGATAATCACAACTCCTCACATTAATTATGTAACATCCCAAGGATTTAAAAATATATTTAATATAGAATTCATGAAATCAAAACATAATGAACTACTAAGTGAAATGTGACCTTTAAACATAATTTTTTCACTTCTTTGATGTGAATTTCTAAAATATGACATACACGGTTGTGATTAGTAAGTTATTTGGAGTCTGATAAGAAAACTTATTTTTTGGTGAATAATAACCTACCCCTATGAATCGTAACATAACCTTATGAATAGTTATATACCACAATGAATAGTAACCTTACCTATGATAATATATAAATAATATTTAAGTGGAAGTACGATATACCTATGTTTTGGAATAAGTAAATAAATGTTTTAAAACTGTTTTAGAATAAATTAGGATTTTAATTAAATATTAAATTAATCATAATTATAAAATTATTTTTGAAAAATTTACTTCATATTTGGATTCTACATGTCTAAAAATGGTTAGGGTGAATTTTTAGTATTTTTTTGATATACTCGAATTTTTGATGAATAGTGAAATACGGTAAAATACCGTATATAAAATTATCAGTTAAATACACTATTTAGGAAATAATAAGTGATGTAAGACCATTTTTTGAAATCAAATATAATTTATTAGTATTTTTGGTCATGTAATCATCACTATTTCTGGTTTTGAGAGAAATTAATAAACCAATGATTAAAAAATTATGAAAACCCTCCTCTCCTCCATTATAAAAAATCCCCCTCACTCTCTCTTATATTTACTCCTATAAGCCTTTATTATCCTTAAATTTTATCTCAAATAACCTTCCTTAGTCACTCCCCACTTCCAAGAAGCTCTTGGTATTTCCAAAAGGCCAAAAATTCTTCCCTTAAGGAGGTTCTCAAGGTGGTTATTACAAAAGGTAAATAAGCTTTCATTTTAATTTAGTTTCATTTCAATTTATCTTATTTTGTTATCATCTCCCAACATCCTCTATCCAAATGACCATGATATAACGTATATAATATATATACTGGAATTATATCATATTAATGGAAGAACCATCATCAACATCCTTACTCTCTCTCTCTCATTTATTTTATAAACAAAATCAAAGTCCACGAGGTTCCAATTTATAACCTTCGTAGACGATGAAGTTTTATTCTTCAATTTAGAATTCATTACTGGTCATGAAACCATTTTTTATGGTTGAACCAAACTTTAATATATTTATTATAACCTAATTAATATTCAGGAACCAGTATACGCACATATTATTAAATCACATGACCAAATGAGTTCCTAATAATCAAAATACCTCTAAAATAATCTAAGTGAATGTCATTAATATTTCATATAAAGATTCATTATCATTATATGTAAAAAAATTATATAAATGATAATTAACACTTCAGGATATTAAAAAATAATATGTAATTTTAATTCTATAGATTTACATACATTCCACATGAACTCCATTACTTAAAAACAAGTGAACTGATTATGAAAATAAAGAAAACGAACACTCTAAAACAACATAATTCAATATTATAAATTATCAATAAGGAAATAAATGAACTAAAAATAATTATGATAAAATAAATACATTTCTAATAGGTTATTAAATAAGTTATTAATAAGTCTAATTTCATATTCCAGCACCTTATGTTCAACAGCGGAACACATTTGGACTTAAGGTAAGTGGTTTCTTCATCTCACTTCCATTTTTGTGATATTTTCCATATTCAATACTATTACTTGTGTATGGTGTATGTATACTGCCCATTGATTTTTCATAACATGATTCAATTTATTTTAATTATATTAATTGTGTCATTTAATTATTTTTAATTTTGGGGCATACTGTAACACCCCGAGCTTCCATGATACGCTTCTCATTTAATAATGCAATAGCTTGCATTGTACGCAACTTCGAGTTCTAAAACAGCGCGACTAATCAAATTAGCCGTTATGAATAGTAATAACCACTTTTTAAAATTATAGAAATTTTATATTTCAAAATGGACTTCATTTTTGGATTCGGAATATCGAAATTAGCCTATGTTGAATTTTTGGTATTTTTCTGAGAACTTCTAATTTTTTATGAATAGTGAAAAATACTTTAAAACAACTTTTTTAATCAAAATAATTTATCGTGATAAATTATACTATTTAGTGGTTTTAAGGTATAATTAGAATATATTTTTACCATTTTATCCAATGGTGGTCATTAGAATTAATTTAACATTGAAATTGGACATAAACAATTGTCAATCTTTTGATATAAATTGTTTCTTAAAAACACGCTATTTGTCGTAACAGCGGGAATTAATTATAAAATTAATTAATGAAACTTATATGTTTGGAATTTTGTAAAATAGACATCATTTTTGAATTTTGGAATATCAATTATAGCTTAGGGTGAAATTTTGGCCTTATTCTGAAAAACTTCAATTTTCGATGAATAGTGAAACCACTAAGTGGTAGTTAAATAACTGATTTTTCGTTTAAATGAAATATTACCACTTCTGTGATTTGATTTTAAAAAATCCGACATACATGATTGTCATTAAGAAGTAAAATGTGGTTCAATGAGATTAAAATAATTTTTTGGTGAATAGTAACTTTTAAGTTCTTAATCGCGATTAGAGGTAATTAGTGTAGTTTAAGGTAAAAACAATGTTTTAATAATATGATATGAGCTTGACACTTGTACTACTCCTATTGGATGAGTCATGGACGACCAAGACAACCCATGGGTCAACTTGGGGACCCCATGGAGCCACTTTAGTTGGAAAATGACATTAATATATATTTATTTAATGTTAAAATTAAATTGACACAAACATGAGTTATTTTACTAAAACAGTTTTTAAGTGGGGTTACACAAGTCCAAATTTTGACTATAAATATTCATTAGAAAGCTAAAAATATTTCCTACATCATAGTATTTTTTTTATAATTTTTAGACATTAAATAAATTAAATTATTTATGACAACATTATGATGCATCGATGACCTCATTATTTAACGATTTAAATAAAATGAAAAGATAATGCAAAATCCAAGGCTTAAACTTGTCCAAAGCCTATTGGATGAGGAGATTTCGAAACCTTATCACCTTAGCCTCAAATGAGATAAGTGTGGGACCTTTAGAATCCGAAAATCATTGTGTAATAATGTAACATTTCAATCTTTCCAAAAGTGCCCCTCCTCTCCACTTATAAAAGGCCCCCACCTCTCCCACCTTATTCACACCTTCAAGCCATTTGGCTCGGCCAAACTCTGCCCAAATACTCTCCCAACATCCCTCCCTTACTCCTATAATACTAACTTTGGGCAGAATGCTTCCCAAGGAAGCCTTTGGCTCAAATCAAAAAGAGTTACCCGATTTTTAAGGTAATGTCTTCTCTAATGTTGTTTTGTTTTATTTTGCTTCTCCAACCCCTTAAACTCTTTTCATTCCTTCCTTTTGTAACAACACCAGTATATAAAATATAGTAGGATGTTTTTATGATAAGTATTTTGTTTACACTTACACACACCTTCGTCTAATGGTTAAAGAACATACGGTTTCTGTGGATGGAGAATTTCTGCCTCACGAAACGATGATTGTTCAACACTCATATAACACCTTCAAAGGTGGACATTAAGATGTAACTATTTTTATATATGATTTATAATATGTTTATGTTTTACTTATGCTTCTGTATTCCTCATTTATGGCATACTTTATGATTTCCATTATGGGTAAAACGCGATAATTTCATTTTAGGAAGTGCGGACTACCGCCCCCTCAAAGTGATTTGAATCGTTAATGCCATATGTGGGATGTATAAAGGATGGAGTAAATGGTATTATACACTATATTATACTGGAGCTATATTATACCTTTATATAATTATGATTTAATTCCATTAAATGTGAAAAATAAATGAAAGTAGCGTTCATGCGTACGTACGGCTTACCGTCTCCATGAACGGTGCATTTCATTTCTTACCTCTAAATGTTACGTAATATTATGAATGAATGTATATACTGGATATATATGATATATATGAAATCTAAAACATGAATATAATTCCAGAGATAATGGATATTCTACCACATAAACAACTTGTAATTATAAGAAGTCTATTTTTGACTCAAGTACCAAAGATCGACAAAACGACCGTTATTAACTTAAATAATTACATAATGTTCATAACATTGTAATAAGTGATATTAAAGGGATAATGAACTTGAAAAAGGTTCTTAATAAAGTAGATATTAACTCTAGTTTATTATTTAGGAGGTTAAAGAACGGTCGAATCAAGTCAGACACAAGGTAAGGGAATTTCTTAACCCAACTTCCATTCTTTGGGTTAATCTCCTACTTTCAAATTATGTCATGATATTATTATGTCATATATTGTATTTGTACATTATTTATGTGTAATTATAGTGAATACAAATTATAGATGTACTCTATTTAAAAAAAATGATCTATTTAAGGACTTCTTCTCAATCCCCTTTCATTGAGGCATATTTGGTTTTATACACAACTTTCTTTTATACGGTGTATAAACCCCTTTGACTTTTACGTTTATTCAAAAGGAATATTTTTTATACAAAGAGTTTTACTAAACGACAAAAACGGAATGTTTTTCTTTCCGTACTTATGCGGCAACAACGACTTCTCCGCCGCCGTGACCATTATTTGAGTTTCGGCTTCCTCTACAAGCCATCATTTTTTTAATGAAAAATAAATACAAAGTTTTAACTTTATTTTATTTTGGTATTGAAAATGGTTTTGAAAGAATTTTTATTATATCAATGTGTTGTATTGATATCTTGTGATTGAAATGTGGAAATGTTATGTTTCCTTTATGTATGTTTTATGTGATACGATTATGTTATGGTTTATGATATGTTTAAACCTATTCATATGAGGAATGCATTGGACTTAATAAGTGACGGGTGGAGCCCGCTATAGCTCCTCGATGCATCGACAGGTCTCATGAGACAAACTAGTGTCTTGGCACGAGGCCTTGACAAAATCTTATTTGTGGTCTTGGCACGAGGCCTTGACTACATGGTTATGATAGTCTGGCATTATGCATTCCATCATTATGAAAGTGGTTATTGATATTGCATGTGATTATTCGACCAGTAGAATATCCATGTGAATAAGTAAATGGCATTATCTCATTTTACTTTTGCCATATTATGTTGAAGTTCAAGTTTAATAAGGATTTTATTTTAGTTATACATTGCCTTAAAAGTTAATGTTTATTTATGAAAGCTTCCGCAATATTGTTATCCTTACTGAGCATCTGAGCTCACCCCTTTCAATGTTTTAATATTTTCCAGGATGTGAAGAAGTATTTTATGAATGACCTGCAGGGATAGTCAAAAGAGGATACGAGTGTGGACTATGGAGACTTTGTTGTTGTAGTTTTTCATTTTATGATGTAATGTAACATGTATGAATGTATCTAGTGTTTCCAAGGCTACTAAACTAATCGGTCTTTCGAGACTTGATCTTTTGTGATCATGCCAATGTTACGAAGTAACGCACCGACTCTGGGTAGCTGGGTTCGGGGCGTTACAGTTGGTATCAGAGGCAGTTTAGTACTAACCTTGGAAGCTAGATTTAGATAAACTCTGATTAGAGCACATAGCCCGAAGATAGACTTTGAGGATTACTATAGAAGAACTTCCTAGAATTTTGGTATTGTAGAGATGTTGTGAGTTTTCCGAGCAATACATCCCTGTCTGGATACGAGCAGGTAGAGGTGGCTCTGGCACAGATGTACCTAGGGGTAAAACCCGGAAACACCGCTTTGAGCTAGACTCGAACGGGAACTGGTGCACGACAACGGGCCTTGCTGCACTCTTGGTTACGACACTCCCGGGGGATATGCTTAGGATAATTCTCATTTTCTTTACAAACCACTATGAAGGGTTATGAGTATATACTTTATCAAAGAAAACATTTCTTTTTATGATTATGGATTATATCCATAAATAGTTCAATTTATGTAAAGTGTTTAACAAGTATGGAATTATGTATTTTGATTCATAAACTAATCTAGTTTATGCCATTGTTTAGAAATGGCGCCTAGTGGAAGGAATGGAAACCGTATCAATGCACGAACTCCGTGTAGGGATTGCCCTCCTGCTCAAGATAATTATTGTGGATCTGGAGATACAACTGGTGCTGATCAACTTATTACCATACTGAGACAACTCACTCAGGTTATGAATAATAACCTTACTCGTATGGAGCACCCTGATCCGCAACGTGGAGGATCAATGCTAGACCGTTTCATGAGGCAACAACCACCAACCTTCAATGGGAGTACAAATCCTATAGTAGATGAGCAATGGATAAATTCCTTAGAGAAAATATTCCATGCCTTGGGGAGTAGTGAAAGGGAGAAGGTTGTCATGGCAGTTTACCGCCTCACTGGAGATGCCGATCAGTGGTGGTCGCTGATTCAAAACACAAAGGAAGATGATGTCGTATCGAATATGGAATGGAGGGAGTTCAAAGAGATTTTCTTAGAAAAATACTTTCCTCGTGACCATCGAGCAGATATGGAAAGGCAATTTCTGAGTTTGAGGCAGAAGGAGGATGAGAATGTCGCAAAGTATGAGGATAACTTTACAAGGTTAGCGAGGCATGCTGCCGATTATATACGTAACCCAAGGAGTAAGATTGATCGTTTCTTTGATGGGTTAAAACCATTTCTCCGTCGAGCTTTAGTATCACAATCCTTCTCATCATACGAAGATATTGTCTCGTGTGCTATCAAGACAGAAAAGGAATTCTCTAAGTCTTATGACAACAAAGTAAAGCAAGAGAAGAAGAGAACGGTGGAACAAGAGACAGATAAAGGGAAAAAGGGAAAGAAGAATTTTCCATTATGTGATAATTGTGGGAAGAATCACCCTGGTACTTGCCTAAAAGGAATGAGAGTTTGTTATAAATGTGGAGAAAAGGGTCACCAGGCTCGTGATTGCAAGGGAAAGAAAGAGGCTGTCAAAGTTGAATGCTACAATTGTAGAGAAATGGGTCATTATGCAAATGAATGTCCTAAGCGTCAGGGAAACTTACCTCAGAAAAGGCCAAGGGATCAAGTCCAATCTTATGCTGTGACTACAGTTGAAGCGGAATAACTAATGTATTGGTGCTTTTGGACTCATGGATTATATTCTGGTTATAAGAATAATGTGATATATATAAAGATTGTACTGCAGTACTTTTTGATTTCAGTAAGGTTTTAATATGATTAAGGTAATCATATTTTTAGTATGTGATAATAAGAGAAACTTTTCTTTGTTTGGGGAATCTGATGTTACAATTGATTTTGGAATTTAGAGACCTTTTAGAGAAAGTCTGGATGGAGGTATTTTGGATAACTATTAAGGTTGGAATGGATTAAGTTGATCTTTGGATAGTATTGTTTAAGGTTAAAAAATTTATGAAGATTATTTTTGGAATATTATAATACTATAGTTTTAGGAAAAGGACAACCTGCAGGGTGGGGAATAACCTGACGCGTCGGACAAAGCTGCAGGAATCGAACCCACAACCATAGTGCGATAGGCCTTTATTTCCTACCACTAGCCTATAGGATGTCCCTGGTTATTACAAAATAATTTTACTAATCTAAATGGTATGTGTTGACATTTGGAACCTTATACAATTAGGATAAGTATAATATTTTTGGGTTCTATTATCTTTTTGAGTGAAAGGTGAGTTGAAGGTTAAAACTCTAATTGTCAAGCATAAATATATATATATACCTATCTGTTAGTCAATGAATAAATTAATTCTTAAACTTTATTAAAGGGATATTAAAACAAAAAAATGTGTTACCCTAATACCTTATGTCTTGTTGAACTAATGATATTTTAAATCAACATAGATTGAAGGCTTTGAGGCCCTTAATTTGACAGTTGATTGTGATTGATGACCTCAATCACTCCCTACAAATATTTATGTTTTTCCTCCAATTATATGTCTCTAATTGCCACCAATGTTCTCCTAATCGAGATCATAATTGGGTGGTGACTTTTTCATTTCCCTTTCCCTCTTATTAAGGCTAAATTTTATTAACCTTATTTCCCATGTGGGTTTTCATCAAAGGTATTTTCTATTTTCAACCTTTTATTTTCAAAGAAAAATTTCAAATTGCGAGGACGCAATTTATTGAAGGAGGGGAGAATGTAACACCCCGAGCTTCCATGATACGCTTCTCATTTAATAATGCAATAGCTTGCATTGTACGCAACTTCGAGTTCTAAAACAGCGCGACTAATCAAAGTAGCCGTTATGAATAGTAATAACCACTTTTTAAAATTATAGAAATTTTATATTTCAAAATGGACTTCATTTTTGGATTCGGAATATCGAAATTAGCCTATGTTGAATTTTTGGTATTTTTCTGAGAACTTCTAATTTTTTATGAATAGTGAAAAATACTTTAAAAAAACTTTTTTAATCAAAATAATTTATCGTGATAAATTATACTATTTAGTGGTTTTAAGGTATAATTAGAATATATTTTTACCATTTTATCCAATGGTGGTCATTAGAATTAATTTAACATTGAAATTGGACATAAACAATTGCCAATCTTTTGATATAAATTGTTTCTTAAAAACACGCTATTTGTCGTAACAACGGGAATTAATTATAAAATTAATTAATGCAACTTATATGTTTGGAATTTTGTAAAATAGACATCATTTTTGAATTCGGAATATCAATTATAGCTTAGGGTGAAATTTTGGCCTTATTCTGAAAAACTTCAATTTTCGATGAATAGTGAAACCACTAAGTGGTAGTTAAATAACTGATTTTTCGTTTAAATGAAATATTACCACTTCTGTGATTTGATTTTCAAAAATCCGACATACATGGTTGTCATTAAGAAGTAAAATGTGGTTCAATGAGATTAAAATAATTTTTTGGTGAATAGTAACTTTTAAGTTCTTAATCGCGATTAGAGGTAATTAGTGTAGTTTAAGGTAAAAACAATGTTTTAATAATATGATATGAGCTTGACACTTGTCCTACTCCTATTGGATGAGTCATGGCCGACCAAGACAACCCATGGGTCAACTTGGGGACCCCATGGAGCCACTTTAGTTGTAAAATGACATTAATATATATTTATTTAATGTTAAAATTAAATTGACACAAACATGAGTTATTTTACTAAAACAGTTTTCAAGTGGGGTTACACAAGTCCAAATTTTGACTATAAATATTCATTAGAAAGATAAAAAGATTTCCTACATCATAGTATTTTTTTATAATTTTTAGACATTAAATAAATTAAATTATTTATGACAACATTATGATGCAGCGATGACCTCATTATTTAACGATTTAAATAAAATGAAAAGATAATGCAAAATCCAAGGCTTACACTTGTCCAAAGCCTATTGGATGAGGAGATTTCGAAACCTTATCACCTTATCCTCGAATTAGATAAGTGTGGGACCTTTAGAATCCGAAAAGCATTGTGTAATAATGTAACATTTCAATCTTTCCAAAAGTGCCCCTCCTCTCCACTTATAAAAGGCCCCCACCTCTCCCACCTTATTCACACCTTCAAGCCATTTGGCTCGGCCAAACTCTGCCCAAATACTCTCCCAAAATCCCTCCCTTACTCCTAGAAGACTCACTTTGGGCATAATTCTTCCCAAGGAAGCCTTTGGCTCAAATCAAAAAGAGTTACCCGATTTTTAAGGTAATGTCTTCTCTAATGTTGTTTTGTTTTATTTTGCTTCTCCAACCCCTTAAACTCATTTCATTCCTTCATTTTGTAACAACACCAGTATCTACAATATAATAGGATGTTGTTATGATAAGTATTTGGTTTACACTTACACACACCTTCGTCTAATGGTTAAAGAACATACGGTTTCTGTGGATGGCGAATTTCTGCCTCACGAAACGATGATTGTTCAACACTCATATAACACCTTAAAAGGTGGCCATTAAGATGTCACTATTTTTATATATGATTTATAATATGTTTATGTTTTACTTATTCTTCTGTATTCCTCATTTATGACATACTTTATGTTTTCCATTATGGGTAAAACGCGATAATTTCATTTTAGGAAGTGTGGACTACCGCCCCCTCAAAGTGATTTGAATCGTTAATGCCATATGTGGGATGTATAAAGGATGGAGTAAATGGTATTATACACTATATTATACTGGAAATATATTATACCTTTATATAATTATGATTTCATTCCATTAAATATGAAAAATAAATGAAAGTAGCGTTCATGCGTACGTACGGCTTACCGTCTCCATGAACGGTGCATTTCATTTCTTACCTCTAAATGTTACGTAATATTATGAATGAATGTATATACTGGATATATATGATATATATGACATCTAAAACATGAATATAATTCCGGAGATAATGGATATTCTACCACATAAACAACTTGTAATTATAAGAAGTCTATTTTTGACTCAAGTACCAAAGATCGACAAAACGACCGTTATTAACTTAAATAATTACATAATGTTCATAACATTGTAATAAGTGATATTAAAGGGATAATGAACTTGAAAAAGGTTCTTAATAAAGTAGATATTAACTCTAGTTTATTATTCAGGAGGTTAAAGAACGGTCGAATCAAGTTGGACACAAGGTAAGGGAATTTCTTAACCCAACTTCCATTCTTTGGGTTAATCTCCTACTTTCAAATTATGTCATGATATTATTATGTCCTATATTGTATTTGTACATTATTTATGTGTAATTATAGTGAATACACATTATAGATGTACTTTATTTAAAAAAAATGATCTATTTAAGGACTTCGTCTCAATCCCCTTTCATTGAGGCATATTTGGTTTTATACACAACTTTCTTTTATACGGTGTATAAACCCCTTTGACTTTTACGTTTATTCAAAAGGAATATTTTTTATACAAAGAGTTTTACTAAACGACAAAAACGGAATGTTTTTCTTTCCGTACTTATGCGGCGAAAACAACTTCTCCACCGCCGTGACCATTATTTGAGTTTAGGCTTCCTCTACAAGCCATCATTTTTTTAATGAAAAATAAATACAAAGTTTTAACTTTCTTTTATTTTGGTATTGAAAATGGTTTTGAAAGCATTTTTATTATATCAATGTGTTGTATTGATATCTTGTTATTGAAATGTGGAAATGTTATGTTTCCTTTATGCATGTTTTATGTGATACGATTATGTTATGGTTTATGATATGTTTAAACCTATTCATATGAGGAATGCATTGGACTTAATAAGTGACAGGTGGAGCCCGCTATAGCTCCTCGATGCATCGACAGGTCTCATGAGACAAACTAGTGTCTTGAAACGAGGCCTTGACAAAATCTTATTTGTGGTCTTGGCACGAGGCCTTGACTACGTGGTTATGATAGTCTGGCATTATGCATTCCATCATTATGAAAGTGGTTATTGATATTGCATGTGATTATTCGACCAGTAGAATATCCATGTGAATAAGTAAATGGAATTATCTCATTTTACTTTTGCCATATTATGTTGAAGTTCAAGTTTAATAAGGCTTTTGTTTTAGTTATACATTGCCTTAAAAGTTAATGTTTATTTATGAAAGCTTCCGCAATATTGTTATCCTTACTGAGCATCTGAGCTCACCCCTTTCAATGTTTTAATATTTTCCAGGATGTGAAGAAGTATTTTATGAATGACCTGCAGGGATAGTCAAAAGAGGATACGAGTGTGGACTATGGAGACTTTGTTGTTGTAGTTTTTCATTTTATGATGTAATGTAACATGTATGAATGTATCTAGTGTTTCCAAGGCTACTAAACTAATCAGTCTTTCGAGACTTGATCTTTTGTGATCATGCCAATGTTACGAAGTAACGCACCGACTCTGGGTAGCTGGGGTCGGGGCGTTACACATACGATTCAATTGATGACAAAGTTATAAGTATTTTCTACCCGAACCTCCATTTTCATTCGGGTTTCTCTTATTCTCTACTAACCTCAATGATATTATTTACTTATGTACTACTCATAAATTATTTTTGAATGTTCTATATATGTTTACCAATCAAAATCCTACTTTCATTTATGGATAGTTATATTTTTTGAAAGGTTATTTCAAAAATTCTTCCTGATATACAAGCTCGATTCAAGGAACTTCTCAGATTCTTACCTATTTTGAAGTTCACCCTATAATCTTTTTGAAGTAATATTTATCATTAAAAAGTTACACATTTTACTATGAAAAATATATTTTGGTTTATTTCTGGTTTTATGAAATAAAACATTCCTTTTTTACTTTAAAATATCTTTAATTAATTTCTTAAACTACACTAAAATGTTTTAATTATAATGCTTCTTTAAAAACATTTTTTACACGATTTCACTTGAGTGGAACATCACTTGTGCCGAAAATGTAATATCAATGCCCTTAAATTTTCTTTTCTGAGATATAAATTTTTAAAACCAGGTTTATGAAAAATAAAAATGATTTTCCAAAAGAACTCTTCTTTCCAAAGTAAAATGGATTTTTCTCATCTCACATTTACTTTTATAAGATATAAACCATGTTAACTACTTCTTCCTTACATGTGGTGTATGTACTTAACCTTGGTATATCATATAAAGAGTGTCCTTATTATCATTATATTCTAAGGGATTATGATTTAAATATTTCAAGGTGGTATGGGACACTTTGGAATGTTTAAGGATTATTTCCTCAAGAAATTATCAATGGTATCATTAAAATGTATCTTATATATGTCAAAATCCTTGTTGAATATTTTAATTTATTGAGGTTTATATATTATGATATATTATACCATATTTAATTTAATGGTTTATGATTAGTTTGACTATGGATGTGTTATCTTAAAACCATTCAAAATTTTACCCTGAATGGTGAGTATTTATGATTATTATTTGGGGAAAGTTATTTACAATTCCTATGTTAGTTTCAATATGAATGTATATGTTATTTATGTTTATCAATGTTCATATGAGGAATTCATTGGAATTAGTAAGTTCAATGTGGGGCCTATTATATCCCCTCAATGCATTAGTAGGTCTCATGAGACAAATAGACGTGGAATTTTCTGAGGCCTTTCCCAATTTGATATATGGTTTTAATCGAGGCCTTAATCATTTTAGACATATTGGACGGGGCCTTGAAAAAATGTTTCAGAATGTTTTAAATATGAAATTACCTCATTATGAATCTAGTAATTGAATTTTAATGTGGTTATTCAACTAGTTTAATACCCATGATTATGTTTTATTATGGCATTATTTACTCAACTCATATTTCTACCATATTATGTTCATGTTTATTATTTTTAAAGGCATGTGTTTTAAATTATTCACCATGTCTACCATTTATGTTATATTTCAATGTATTTATTACTCTTACTGAGCGTTTGAACTCACCCCTTTCTTATGTTTTATTTTCCCAGGATATGAAGAAGTAAATTATGAATGACTTGCAAGCATAATCTAGGATGCATGGATGTTTTTAATGGAATAAATTAGTGTTGTTTTCCTTTCGTGATGTAATGTTGAAATTATGTATATATATATTGTTTCCAAAATATTCTAAACTACTTGGTCCTTTTGAATGAATATTCATTTTTTATATTCTAATGTAATCAAATAAGGCACCAGCTCTAGGAAACTCGGGTCGGGTCCTTACTATTAGTATCAAAATAAGTTTATTAGAAAACATGGAAACTAGATTAGAAAATTTAGATTAGAGAACAAATACCTAAAGTTGTATTAGAGGAAAAACATACAAGAATGTCCTGTAATCTTGGTAAAGAATAGATTATATGGATCTTTCTAGAAAATACATCCCTGTCTGGATACAAATAGGTAGAGGTGGATCTGGCACAAATGTACATAGGAGTGAAAACTCTGACAAGGAGTTTCAAGATTAACCCAGGGTATCCTGATCCATGAAAATGGTCCTTGATTCACTCTTGGTATTGACACTCCCAGGGGATATTCTAAGGATAATTCACATTTTATTTACCAACCACTATAAAGGATTTATTCCCCCAGATTAACCAAAGTATATGGTTCTAGTATTTATGATGCATAAATTTATGCTATGTTTTATACCATGTTTAGAGTCATATAAAATTCATAATGTTACAAGAAAATATATAATATGGAATTTATTAGAAATGGCCCCTATCAGAAGAAAATAGAACTTCATTAATGCACAAGATGAAAAGATTAAGAAGGATCATATCTCTGATGGTCTTAATCCATAACTTCAAATGAAAATTGTCTCCCAATTATCCTCATCATATGAGGAAATAATATCATGTTTTGACAATGTATGTAAAGACTTATCTAAGTACTCTGGCTTTGAAGGGAAGAAAAAGAAGAAGAGGATGATAGGGAAAAGCATGGATAAAGGGAATAAGAGAAATATGTATTTTCCCACATGAGTTAATTGGGGAAAGAAACAACTTGGTATATACTTAAGAGGAAAAAAATTTTGCTTCAAGCGTGGTGAAAAAGGCCACCATTCTAATAATTGCAAGATAATGAAATAATTTCCCTATATTCAACGATTCAACTACAAGGAGATGGGACATTATGTTAATCAATGACCCATGTATCAAAGGAATATACCTCAAATGATGATTTTGGATAATGATAAAGTTATTATGATACCATAGATGAAGTAGAATGATTAATATTTCTAGTTTAAAATCATGTCATTTGAATATTTTGTCATTAATGTACTAGTTGTAAGAATTATGAGATATATAAGGATTGTATTACAGTATTATTTCATTAAATATTTGAGGTCATATGGTGAATGGTACAAATGAAAAGTGATTTATTATAAAGTTAAACTTTTTAGAAAACACATGATTGAGGGAAAGATAACCCTTAATATATATCTGATGTTGAGATACTAATGAAGAAATGATTGATTCAGATAAGTACTGACTACCTTAGAACTAATTATTGGCTTATCGAGAAGTGGCCTATGGTATCATAGACGGAGTTTACAACACTTTTGGATTTAGGTAATATATCCAATAACATGTATCTTACTTATGGAATATGGAATAATGCATGTTTCCAATATGGGTTTTATGTTAATTCAAGTTATTATCATATTTCAAGAGGATACATGATAAATTTATTCACATGTTTGGAATATGAAATTTAAAGCTGATTCATGTTGATTAAGGGTTAATGACAAGTTCATCTTGAAAATTTAAATGAATTCATTATAATGTGTTGAGTCATTTTATTTTGGAATATTTAACCATTTATGAAATGGTTTAAGTTGATTATTGTATGGGTTTTAGAGTTTAATGTCTCTATATGATGGTTTGGTTATTCTTCTTTGACCATGTTTTCCAATTAGAATGTGTTTTTTTAGTAACAGATAATTTTACATTTAATCTTATTAATATAATATTTTAACTATATTCTTGATTTGGTTTTCCCACAAGGGAATTTTCAAGTATCAACCATTCACTTTCGAAGTTCAATTTCAAATTTTGAGGAATTTTTTTTAAAGAGGGGATAATGTAACACCCCAAGGATTTACAAATATATTTAATATAGAATGCATGAAATAAAAAAAATAATGAACTAATAAGGGCTATGTGACCTTTAAACATAATTTTGTCACTTCTACGATGTGAATTTTGAAAATCTGACATACACGGCTGCGATCAGTATGTTATTTGGAGTCCGATAAGAAAAACATAATTTTTGGTGAATAGTAAAAAACCCTTATGAATAGTAACATACCCTTATGAAGAGTGATATACCATAATTAATTGTAACCTTACCTTTGATATTATATAAATAATATTCAAGTGGAAGTACGATATACCTATGTTTTTGAATAAGTAAATAAATGTTTTAAAACTGTTTTTTAGAATAAATTATGATTTTAATTAAATATTAAATTTATCATATTTAGAAAAATATTTTTGAAAAATGGAATTCATTTTTGGATTCTATATGTTGAAAAACTTTTAGGGTGAATTTTTTGTATTTTTATGAAATACTCGATTTTTTGATGAGTAGTGAAATATGGTAAAATACCGTATATACAAATTATCAATTAAATACACTATTTATGACATCATAAGTGATATAAGCCCACTTTTTGCAAACTAACATGAATATATTACTATTCTTGGTCATGTAATCATAACTATTTTTGGTCTTGAGAGAAATTAATAAACTAATGATTAAAAAATAATGAAAACCCTCCTCTCCTCCACTATAAAACCCCCTCACTCCCTATTCTATTCAATCATCTAATACTTTAATCTCCTCAAATTTATGACCAAATACCCTTCCTTTTTCACTCTCCATGTCCTAGAAGCTCTTGGTCTTTCCAAAATACCAAAACCCCTTCCCTTAAAGAGGTTCTCATTGCGGTTATTACAAAAGGAAAATCATATTTCTTTTTTATTTAGTTTCATTTCAATTTATCTTATTTTGTTATCCTCTCCTAACCTCATCTATCAAAATGACCATGATAGATATAGTATCATCTATATACTATAATTATATCATGTTAATGGAATAACCATCATCAATATCCTTACTATATCTCTCCTTTTTATTTTATAAACAAAATCAGGATGATGAAGTTTCGTTCTTCAATTTCTCATTCATTACTAGTCATGAAACCATTTTTATGGTTGAACGAGACATTAATATATTTATTATAACCTAATTAATATTCAATAACTAGTATACATACATATTATTAAATCACATGACCAAACTAGTTCCTAATAATCAAAATACCTCTAAAATAATCTAAGTGAGTGTCATTAATATTTCATATAATGATTCATCCTCATTCCATGTAACCAAATTATATAAATGACCATTAACACCTTTGGATGTTCATAAATAATCTATAATTTGAATTATGGAGATTTACATACATTCCACATGAACTCCATGACTTAAAAACAAGTTAACTGATTATGAAAATCAAGAAAACAAATACTCCGGAACGACAAAATTCAATATTATAACTTATCAATAAGGACATAAATGAACTAAACAAGATTTTGATAAAATAAATACATGTATAATAGATTCTGAAATAATTTATTAATAATTCTAATTTCATATTCCTGGGCCTTATGTTCAAGAGCGGAACACGTTCATACTTAAGGTAAGGGGTTTCTTAATCTCACATCCATTTTTGTGAGATTTTCCATATTCATTACTATTACTTGTGTATGGTGTATGTATACTTACCATTTATGTTTAATATCATTATTAAATTTATTTTCATGATATTCAATGTTTCATTTAATTATTATTAATTTTGGGGCATATGATTCAATTGATTACAATGTTACAAGTATTTTATACCCGAACCTCCATTTTCATTCAGGTTTCTCATATTATCTACTCACCTTAATGATATTATTTTATAATGTATTCCTCTTAAATTCTATGTTAATGTTATATATATGTGTACCAATCATAATTATACTTTCATTTGTGGGGAGTTATATGATTTAAAAGGATATTTCAAAAATTCTTCCTCAAATACATGCTCAATTCAAGGAACTTCTCAGATTCTTACCTATTTTGAAGTTCACCCTATAATCTATTGTAATCCATATTTATCATTCTAAAGTCAAAAATTTTACGATGAAAATTATATTTTGGTTTATTTATGTTTTTATTAAAGAAAACATGCCTTTTATCTTTAAAATCTCTTTAATTAATTTCTTAAACCACACTAAAATGTTTTAATTACAAAGCTTATTTAAAAACACTTTTACACTATTTCACTTCACTGGGACATCACTTGTGCCTAAAATGTAATATCAATGTCCTTAACTTTTCTTTTCTAGTATATAAATTTTTAAAACCATGTTTATGAAAAATACAATTGATTTTCCAAAATAACTCTTCTTTGTAAAGTAAAATGGATTTTTCTCATCTCACATTAACTTTTATGAGATATACATCTTGTTCTCTACTTATTCCATGAATGCGGTGTATGTACTGACCCTTAGTATATCATATCAATACTCTCCTTATTATCATGATATTCAAAGGGATTATGATTTGAATATTTCATGGTTGAATCATACACTTTGAAAGTTTATGGATTATTCCTCAAAAAAGTTTCAATGGTATCATTAAAATGTATCTTATCTATGTCAACATCCTTGTTGAATCTTGTACTTCATTAAGGTTTATCTCTTATTGTATCATCTAACATATTTAATTTACTATTTTATGATTAGTTTTGTTGTGGATGTGCTATATTAAAACCATTCTCCATTTTACTTTGTATGGTTAGTGTTTATGATTATTGTTCTGGGAAAGTTATTTAAATTTAATATGTTTGTTTCAATATGAATGTATATGTTATTTATTTTTATCCCCTTTCATATGAGGAATGAATTGGAGTTATTATGTTTTGGTTGGGGCCCAATATATCCCCTTTATGCATCATTAGGTCTCATGAGACAAATAGATGTGGAATTAGCTGAGGCCTTTCCCAATTTGATATATAGTTTTGGCCAAGGCCTTAATCATTTTTAGACGTCTTGGCCGTGGCCTTGACAAAATGTTTTAGAATATACGGAATATGCACTTCCATAATTATGAATCTTGTAATTGAAATTTCATGTGGTTATTCGACTAGTAGAATACCTATGATTATGTTTTATTATGGAATTATTTACTCATATCATATTCCTTCCATATTATGTTCAAGTTTATTATTTTTAAAGGCATGTGTTTTTGATTATTCACCATGTCTAATGTTTATGTTATCTTCCACTATATTTCTTACTCTTACGAAGCGTTTGAGCTCACCCCTTTCTTATATTTCATTTTCATAGGATATGAAGAAGTAAATTATGAATTACTTTCAAGCATAATCTAGGAGGCATGGATGTTTCTAATAGAATAAATTAGTGTTGTTTTCCTTTCATGATGTAATTTTGAACTTATATATGTATCTTTTTTACAAAAGATACTAAACTACATGGTCCTTTGGGATTCATATTCCTTGATTATATTCCAATGCGCCTCCAGGAACCCTAACCCACTTCTTATGCCCACATAGAGCGTCCTCATTAATTATGGATAAGACACATTTTTATTATATAGAGGTTTATTGGACCCAATGTCATTTATTTATAGTCCCACATTAGTTTTCTCTTAGTTTTATTGGTTTTATAAATTTATAAATAAATATCTATACCTCTTATTGAGATAAATAGATGGTTTTTTTCTCTTACATGGTACAAAAGAGCCCTTGATTCATCCCATTTATTTATAAATTGACCCCAACCCTATCTTCCATCCTATACCTACTATGTTGGTCCTTATACTAAGATGATACCTTATTCATCCCCAATTCATAACCCCCATAAAACCTCCTTCAATAGTTTTATCTCCATTGTATTATTTTTATCAATTTATAAATAAAGAGTTCCAAATCTTATTTAGGTAAGGAGTAATGTTTTAATCCTACATGGTTAAAATTATTTCAAACATTAAATTTTTCTATATCAGACAAATAAATATACATCTTGAATCTAAAATTTTAATTCCAATTGTGATGTTAAAACCAATTGAGTATACACAATATAGATGTGGAGAAATAAAGTTCCCTAGAAAATCAATGATAAAATCAACTAAAAAATCAAAATTGACATAAAAATCTTATATCAGTCCCACAGACAAAATATATGGCCATTACCATGTAGATAAAAAACCAAATAAAAAAATATGAAAAAATATAAAGAGATATGGGAAAATTTCATTGAGTTTCAAAATCTTAATAGACGAGTCAGTCTTCAAATCCTTTGAAAACTATAATGAATTAATGAAACTAGTCACAATAAACTCAAACATTGAAATTAAAATATAGCTCCTAATTTTATCTCACACTCCTAATATATGGCTATTACAATCAGAACACAAAATTGGATAAAAAATATGAACAAATACAAATAAATATAGGGAAATTTCACTAAGTTTCTCTTCAATAAATTAAGTAGTCTTCCACTTCTTCCTAAACTGCAATGAAAAAAACTAGTTGATGTTTTATATCTTCCTCTATTATTCCTACCTACTTAAATTTAAATGATTTCCCTTTTCATTCCTCTATTTATTCCTCTCCCTCTTTGGAACCCTTACTTCCAAAGATCCTCTAATGATCAAAGTCTAGTTAAAGAGACCCCTAATGGGTTTTAAGTATAACATATGGGGATGGACGGTCATGATAAAATCAATAATTCATTCATTATTATGAATTTAAAAAATTCATAAATCCACAATAAAAATAAATCCATTGGCCAAATAAAAACCCACAAAAAACATTTATGCACAAAATAATCGAGAGTGATCTGGCATGGTGAATAGAACATCAGATCATGTTGAAACCAAAGATTGGTTTTTAGATTTCATATCAAGTAAAGGTGTTTGGTTAGAATAGAATGATGGATTTATATATTAAAAAGGTTTATAATTAAGGTTAAACCAACATTTTTTTGTTGGAATGTGAAGAAAAATAATGTTGATAATTGAAACAAAATACAAAGAAGAGCAAAGTGGTAACCCAAAAGTTGATTTATTAAAGGTCTATAGAGATAAAGAACATGGATTCTAATGGAATGATTTTAGATATCGAGAGATAATGTATTAGATTCATTATAGTGTCTACATTAAATTTTAGAAAATCTAAAGTAAATGAGGCCTTAACATGATAAGGCTAAGGAGGAGAATTATAAAGCATGAAGCCTGCTTAAGTAATTATAGTTCAATATGAAATTGACAATCACTATAATGAAGAAATAATTTCCATTATATCTTATCATTATTTTTTAAGGAGTGTGAGCATTAATGGAATCATTTAGAGAAGTCTATAAGGTGAGTTTGATAAAGTATTAAAAACATACTGTAACTAGACTAATTAAACTATGAGTTATGAATTGGAGTAAATTGATGGTGCGTAGGAATAAATTTTTTAGATTCATTCCATATAGGAAAGTTGTTTTGTAATTAATATTTCCTGAAAAGTTTATGTAGATCAGTAGTTTTTGGTTAAAGGAATCATGATGTGATTGATCATACCATGCCGCAATGATGTATCAACCAATATGTGAATAATGATAGATCACAACTCAATATAAGGCCATGATAATTTGGTTTTTATTTAGCTTTTGTGATTTCTCTATGAAGCATGAGACCACATCACATTTTTTTATTATATTTGTGTGGACTTAAAAGATTATGTGGATATTTTAAAAGAGTTTTAAATTATATTTGATTCTATATTTGTAGATAAATGTTTAACTAGGTTTCACATTGTGAAGATGATGGATACATTGTAAATTATTAAGGACGAGGGGTTGTCACACTGAAATAGAGGTCTTCATGCCATGATTTTTTAAAATAAATTTTATCTTAAAATTTTGGTTATAATTTTAAAAGGGATATATATGGATAATATTTTTATATATTGAATTAGTTTAGTTAGATAGTTTTAACCATATTGAAATATTTGGTAAACATGGAATGATATTGGAGCATAGAGAAAACATGGATTTATCTTGAGCATTAATTAAAGGGTTAGATTTTTGGAGGTCTATATAATTATAATATACCAAAAAGAAAAAAAATATCTTGATATAAATATTATTTTTGAAGAAAGGAGAGCCTATTAATAGGGGATTCACTACTAAATATAGTTTCATTGATAGAATAGTAAAGTGTTATTAAGCTTCATTAATTCATCTAGATGATTGTGAAGAAGATAAATCATACTAAATTTAATTCTTGTTTGGAATTATTTTTATCTTGAGGAGTTATTTATTTTTATTGTGATCATGTGATATTCAATGATTCAATTCTCATTGAGAAGTTTATCACATCAAGACTTGGAAACGAATCATAGAAAATTAGATTTCAATATCATATCAAAATATATAGTTGGTGATGTATAATGATAAAATTATATATATTGATTATAAATAGACCTAAAATACTTTAAAATAATACACTTACTTGAATCATTTCACAAATGAAGAAAAACAAGTGACACTTGGAGGGTAATAAACTATCCCTAATCCCCTATAAAGGTAATGATTTCTATCACAGAGTGACCATGAATGAAAAATTTGTATCCTCTAAAATAGTTTTATATAATGTATTTTGTTACATAGGCACATCATTGTGTGTATGCTCCTTGGATTCAGCCTAATGTGGGTGAACCAAGTTAAAATCGTAATATTAATGTTCTTTACTTTCTACATTTGTGTCTGATTTTTAGTGTGAGGGAAATTTAGGGTGAGATAGATTGAGTGAGTTTATTACAATGAGGGAACAATATTAATTGATGGGTGATGGTTTTGAAAGATTTTTTTAATTAGGATAAAAAACTGATTGACCCCCTTTCAAGGTTCCACAATCTTACATTATAACCCTTTGATACCAACAAGTGGTATTTGGTCCTAAAGGTTAAAACTTGGTCTTCAATTTATCAAATATATTTTTGAAGTTTTTTTATTATATGGAATTATATGGGAAGCCTCCTTTATTTAATGTAACTATATTTTATGGTTGTAAAAAGGAGATGGTTTTGATTTTACATGATCTTGGTAATGATATTGTGGATCATATAAATCATGATGAAAATATGAGAAAACAAAATTAAAAAGTTCATGACATAGAGATAGAAAAGATCTTGGTTAGATCAATGGATAATGAGGTATACAAGAATATAATTCATTGTTCTGCTACCTTAAAGATGTAGAAAAATTTATATATAATTTATAATAATTCCATATAAGATAATGATTTTGAGATATCTTCTTCTATCATTTATTGAAAATTTAGTAGTGATGAGTTATCAAGAGAAAAAGCTGGTGAAAATTGTCTAATGAAAAAATGAAAATAATTGGAGCAAGATGAAGAAAACCATGAGAAAATTGAGATATCCATTGAGGTAAGTGATATTGGTTTTTCAAATAAATATATTTATAAAACTACTATGGAAAAACCTTACAAATCAGAAGATATAGATTTCCCACAATTTTGGAATGAAGTGATGATTATAATAAAGAAGTAGTGATGTCTTGAATCCATGAATACAAAGATTTTACATATAATAATCAAGAATATATTAAATCCATACAGGAGATGGTGGATAACATTGAAATCAATCATGAACTATACTATACTTTCATAGAAAAATATGATTCTGAAAATAAAAGGTTAAAATAGTATGAATTGGACTTGAAAGAATCCAGTACTAAGATGAGTTAAAAAGATTAATAATAAAATTCATTAACTTAGATATCTTTTATAAAAAGTCAAGGAACAAATAACCAAATAGGATAAGCTTAAAGATAATTTTATTCATCTCAAAACACATCTATAAGAGATGATTAAATAAATGAGATTAATGGTATTTAACTATGACAAAAAATAGTGGAAGAAAAAATAAAAAAACATTCCAAAAATTGATACTTAATAAAATAAACAATAAGAAATGTAAAAATCATAATATATGCATACCTCATTGTTCATGTGATTGATTTTCACCGATAGTGAGTTTGATCAGGTTCCCTCAATAACAACCAATAGGTTCTTACCTTTTATGGTATCCACTGATCTTTAGAATCAATGAATGATTTTTTAGGAAAAAAATTTGTTAGAACCTCCTCTATAAATTCAAATAGAGATAAGAGAAATAGAGATACTTTTCCAATAGATATTTATCTCCTATATGTCAAATGAAGTTCTTGAATCTCTATTTTATTGGTCTCATTTATTAAAAGAAAAGGCATCTGGGAGTTATATCATTTCATAATTTATGAAATTTCCAAACCATTTGGATTCCACCTCATTGATTATTTTATTTATAAAATCTTGTAATAATAAATTAACTAGTCTAAATATTATCATATGGAGTGTCAACTATCAAAATAAACATAGTAATAAACATATTAGTTATATGAAAAATATCATTTAACACATTAACATGACTTGGTATAATAGACCATGTGATGACACTGATCGATGCATAATGAATTTTACCATGTTTCGGTTAGTAATTTAGTGCATTTTATTCATCAATATCCTACTTGAACTAAATCCTCATTAACTTTTGAAAAAAACTTCAAAACTCTTTGGGAATAAAACCAAACTCATTTGGACATGACTATCACAATCTCTCTCAAATTTTGGCAGGGATTTTATACAGAAATCAATCCTCAATATTGGAACTTATGTGTGAATTTGGGGTTTTTTTATAATTTATAATAATTATGAATTCCCAAATCCATAATTATAATAAAAGAGAATCATTTATCAAAACAATATTTCTATAAAAAATAAAAATGGGAATGGAGTGATCTTGATGAAACACACTAATATCTCCATATGAACATGTTTTCCATAATATATATATATCTATACATCATATATATTATTATATAATTTCTTTGTCCAAGAATTTGAGTTATTACTAGAAATATAACATGTCAATCTAGTATAAGACATCTCATATGTTCATTATTATTCAACATAGAATGGCCAATTTGAATGAATACATAACATTTCATTCATCCATGTAATTGAGAACATCACATGTCATTTAACTATACATGACCATGCATTTTCTTGGTCTAATTCAATTATGGCCCCAAATAACATACTTTACATATAAGAGAAATTTTTTAATCTTAGTTAAACTCAATAGATTCCATTACTAACAACATATCCAATCATCCTAGATTAACCCGACCTTAAGGCCGATGTAATAAAGGTATCAAAGTATGAAGATTCACATGATAGGTATCTTTTCATCTTCAGGTAATGGGGATTCATATTAATAATACACCCCAAAGTACATCAATGGTGATATGACATCACATGTGATATATTTTATTGGTTCAATCCAGAAAATAAGTCTCCATTTATTATCTCATGAGTTTAACTTGTGTCATATATCAGATTATAATCATTCTAATCATAATATACCATCATAACTCAAAATACTACATGATGATCATCAATTAGGGACAAATCGATTACATAATTTGAGGGAATTTTATCATTCTACTATTTATGTAGTATAAATATCACACATGAATGAATGATAAACAAAGATTATATTTATTATAAAATCGTGATATAATCTTATTGATAATAATTATGACATCCACTAGTGAAAAAAGGATTTTTAACATCAGTTTTTAATTATTTTTAGCATAGGTTAAAGAGAGATGCCATTTTAAGAGAAATTTCAATTTATTTTTTGATGTTGTTTATTTTTAATTAATGTGAAAAATTATTTCACATCAGTTATTACATTAGTATTTTTATAAAATAGGAAAAAATTACAGATTAGGAAGTCTCTTTCATATCAATTATGCAATAACCAACATGAAAGATGACTTATCAAATCATTTATTGAAAATATCTAATGTGAAGAACCATATTTCATGTTAATTATTAAATAAATAGAATAAAAGTCAATGTTTCTTTAATTTTTCATATCATTTATAAAATAAAAGACGTGAAAAACTATTATTTTTAATTTATTTTCAAATAAATTACCCTAGAGATACAACAAAAGTAATACAAATGGAATAAAAAAACTACAACACATATGTAGTGTCAAAAACAAAAATTTACATCACACCTTTATTCAAATCATTTAAACTTTACAATTTGAAATTTACACTTCAAAATATATATTATAAATAAAATAAAACCCAATAAAACCTATGAAATAATCTCCCCATGCTCTTTATAAGTTATTTAACTCTTTTTTCAGAATAAGGGTAAGGGTCATAAAAAATCCATAATTTAAAAGGAAATCATTTAACATGTATTCTCAATATAATTATAAGATAAATTAAAGGAAAGTCTATTAGAAAATATATCCTTGTGGAATTTTTTAAATGTCCTAGTTGAAATTATTTCAAACATAAATCTCATAATATAACATCTACATTACTTTACTCTTTTTTATGATGGAATTTATATTTTAAAATATTTTTTCAATTAAAAATAACACTTTTAGTGCTTTTATCTCAAATGTACTAATTATAAATGGGAATCCACCTTTGCACACACATATTCGATATTTTCATTCCACTATTATATTTATCTGTAAATTAATTCCATGCCCTATTTGAAAATGATATGTATGAAATAAAATTAAAAACCATTATAATATATAAGTATTAAATTAGTCAAACTTACATGTCTAATATATTGCTAAAATTTTCTCGCACGTCACCATGTATAGAGCATAACTAGTAATTTGTCTTCTCATTTGAAAAAGAACACAATATCAAATATATTGTAATTTGAAAAAAATATAATGTGATTGGCTATTAAGTTCAGATAAATAACACTTTAAGAAATTTATATTTCATACCCTTCAAGATAAGGAATCATCCAACAATATATTGCATTATTTTGAAGCTTTTTAGAAATATATACAGTTCTTTTTTGTATCTTTCATTTCTTTCATTATTGATGAAATAAATTGTGGGTAAAAAAAACAATATACTTGTGTTATATCATACTGAATAAAAAGTGTATAAAGATACCTAAAATAAAATAAACATAAGTATTAAATTTCATTAAATTAATATAACTGAATGTAATATGATAATAGAATCACATGGAAATGAATTGCATCATGTTAATTCCCAAAAAATATTCAATTACAAGATCAATGACATCTATCTTTAAAATAATAATATTCATATCATTCCCACAAATGTTAGAATCCATTGGAATATCATAAAATTTTAATAATAAATATGTATATGTTGATAATATATGAAGTCCTGAAGAAGAAGTACCCAAATTTGTTGTCTATAGAATATATATTTACCTTTTATGTATTCCTGTATATATATATATATATTAAAATACTAAAAAAAATTTAACACCAAAATGAAATAAAGGATATAATATATACATACCATGGAGGTAATTTATTGGACAAGCATAGATGGAAAAAGTAAAAAATGACTGATTATTTTTACAAATTTAGTGATCTCATCTTCTAATGTATCGACCCGAGTGCCACACACTGGTTCCCCGAGATATTTCGCTACGTGACCTCAAGCATTCCTCCCCATACGCCAGAGGTTTCTGACTAGTAGTGAGGGCCTAATATCGATCATGGGGAGTCTATAACCTCTTTTTATTAGAGTAAAATACTGGTGAAAATAATAAAAATAACAAGATAATATGACATAAATAGAATAATAATATATCACAAGATGAAAAAAACTGTAAATACAATGTCAAAACTGAAGAATAGATATTCCATGCTAAAGTACGTGCCAAGTTTCAAAACACAAAACAAAAGTAAATACACTAACATCTCCAAAGAGGGCCCTGAACCATGTTTGTTTCCCTTATCCACGACCCATCCTAAATTAGCTATCTAACATAGGGCCTTATCCCTTAACTTGTCCGACAACCATGAAATCTATTTGGGTACCGATCAAGAAGCCCGGGTATGGTGTGAGTACCACTCCATTAGCCACAACCAATGACATCTAAAACAATATCCAATAAATATATATGTATGAAGTTGTATAAATAAATAATTATAATTAATAAGTAAATATTTATCACATTATCAATTATTCTTTATTTAACCATATAAACCCCAGGGTTCCCAAGGACACCCGAACCTCAATATCTGCTTCGACCCGTGATGAAGTTTGAACTATACTCAAGGGATATCACATGCCTAAATGTCTGTGTTACCCTTCATTATAACTACTCATATCCAAATTTCCATGTCACCATTCATTATCACAATTCATATTTGAATGTCCATGTTTTCATTCACTATTTCAAAATTGAATGGCCATGTTACCATTCATAATGTTATAATTGAATGACCATGTTACAATTCATAATTTAATTATTAAATGACCATGTTACCATTTATAATACATAAGTGAATGACCATGTTACCATTCATAATACATGATTGAATGACCATGTTACCATTCAATACTTAAAGTCACTTATCTCACAATATCACAATTTCACTTGCATTACAATCTCATATTAATTAATTCATCAATTAATTAATCAAACTCAATAATTTCATATTTGCATCTTTCCAAAAATTAATTCAACAATTAATTATTCACATAAACTTCATAATAATTCAAAAAATAGTTTATTACATGAGTACCATTAACAAATTCACCAATTAATTAATCACATTACTCCCAATAATTAATTTACTGATGAATTAATTAAATCACTCTTAATAATTAATTCAATAATTCATTAATCATATCCATCCCATTAATTAATTAAAAAACTAATTAATCACTTAACTTTCATTAAATAATTCAATAATAAATTAATAAAATACATAATCACAAAATCTCTATAATTAATTTTACAATTAATTATTCATTTAAAAATATCAAAATCACATAATTAATTTAACAATTAATTATACATTTCACAATATCTTTATTTAATAATTAATTCAACAATTAATAATTCATTTCAAAATATCAATATCTCATAATTAATTTAACAACTAATTATTCAATTCACAATCTTTGTATCTCATAATTAATTCAACAATTAATTATTCATTTCACAATCTTAATATTCCATTAATTAATTCAAAAATTAATTATTCAATTCACAATTCAATATTTCAATAACTAACTCTATAATTAATTATTCCCCAAGTCACATAATTTTAATGTTCCAATATTTAATCCAATAACTAATTATTCCCCAAATCTCAATTCATTATTCCGATAATTAATTCTACAATTAATTTTCCCCAATTCCCCAATCCCTTAATTAAATAATTCACCAAATTAATTAATTCAATTAAGAAATTAAATTTCTAAATAAAACCTAGAAATTTTACAATTACATACATGTAATTGAAATAATTACTATGAGATTGATATAATAGACCACCTACCTAAAAATTGATGAAGAACACTCACCAACAGAAATCCACAATTTTGAGTAGAATAACGATGTTGAATAATATTTGGATTTAAAACCTAAATTCAAGATCATATGAATCAATATCCCACAATTATAGATATAGATCAACAATCATAGATCTAGATCCAACCAAAATAGGGGATATCTTCCCTTTAAACAATGAGGGAGAGATGAGAGAGAAGAAGGAAACCAAACAAGATTAGATCCTCTTACCGGGAGGGGTGCATATCTTTAATCTACCCATAGATTTTCCAATAATAGAGGATAGGAACGCTTGAAATCTATATATGAGGTTCCAAAATCATAAAATAGATCATAGGGTTGAATGGGGGTCAATTTTGGGTTAATATGGTGGTTCATGTAATTAAAAATATAATTTTTGGATTAAATTAACTCACGTGAATGGTTTGATGGGTAGAGGCACCCAGTTTTCTTTAACAGTGCTCCTTAACCAGGAACCTATTCTGGGGGGTGTTGCATAGTTAATTTTTTTATGGTGAATGGTTTGAAAAACCATGTTCCAGCCATGAAACCCCTCACTATTTGGGGTTATACAGTTTGCTGGGCTAGGGCGCATGGTTAGGGAAAACCATGCGCTAACTATGAACTACCTTATTTCCTTCCAAATATTAATGCTTTCACCCAAACACACCCCATGGTAAAAACCAAATGAAAATTAATCAAAACTATTCAAAATATTCCTAGAAAACAAGCCTGAGATATCTTTAGAAAAGGTCAGGGTTTTACAATATCCCTACCTTATAACAGCTCATCCTTGAGTTTTACTCTCATGAGTCTTAAGATTCCAAGTCAAAAATATTGATCCATTTAATCCCTCATATACGATCCTCTATCCCGTGTTTTATTCTACACACAACCATGTTACCACAATACATGAACTATCAACATGATCTTCCTCCATAACAATTTCTCATTATGATCCAACACACATATCAGATACTCCTAAAAGGATGCATCTACCTTAAGATCAACACCATCCAACTTGATCATATGATAAGGGACAAGGTGATACCACTAACATAATTACACATGTAAAATGTCATGCAAAACATTTTATTCTATGGTAGAGACTATCGGTATGCCATTGGCCTGATTCTCTCCATTACCTCAAACGGTCCAATGAACCTGGGCACCATCTTTCACTGGCTCCATATCCTGTAGTGAACCAACCTAGGAGACACCTGAAGGAACACACAATCACCCTTTGTAAAATATAGGGGCTATATTATTCTATCATCATAAGACTGCTGTCTAATCTATGCCATATCAATATGCTTCTAAATCAACTGAACCTCTTTCGACATCTCCTGCATGAGACTCGGTCCCAATAACTCTGACTCACCTGCCTCCATCCAGCATAGATCTACATGAAATACCATAAATAGTCTCATATGGTGACATATGTATTGTATCATGATAACTGTTATTATAGGTAAAGTCCACCAAATCTAGGTACTTATCCCAAGATCTACTAAACTCTAGGACACATGCTTGTAGTTTATCCTCAATCACCTAAATAGTATACTCTAACTACCCATATATCAATGGTTGGAATTCCATACTTAGTAAAATCTAAATTCCAAGAATATTCTATCAGTCCTTCTATATGCATAAAGTAAAACATGAGTCATAGTCTGAAACAATATTCTGTGGAACCTCGTATAGATGGACTATTTCCCAAACATACAAATCTCATAGCTGCTCCACTAATAAACTCTTCCGTATAGTCAAGAAATGTGATACCTTTTTAAAATGGTCCACAATCACCCAAATAACTTATTTCTTATAAGTATTACATAGGAGACACACCACAAAGTCCATGATCACATTTTTCCACTTCATTTCTGGAATGGGTAACCGTTTTAGTAAACCTCCAGGTCTTTGATTCTTGGACTTTAGCTGCTGACAGGTGTACTATCAAGTCATAAACCCTACTATATCCTTTTTCATTCTCATCTACCAAAAATGTCTATGTATTTAATGATATATTTTGGTCACACCTGGATGCACATCCCTCTTTGAGGCCTGAAATTACCACATCAACTCTTCCTACATGCTCATAGGCACAAAAACCAAATTTATGGCATAGATGATCTGACCCCTATCTATGGTTCCCCACCTTCAAGGATGTCCCTCAAGCTAAAAAATTCTAGATCCCCATACCATCTACACCTAATCCATCATAAAATTGTAGACTCCACTAAGACTTATACGAGAGTCATATGCTCTTGACTCTCCTGAACCAAAAGATGCATCTCAACTAGTAATTTCATCATCTTTCACTGAGCATTGAAATCCAGAACCACCTGAGTATGTGTCTTCCTTATTAGGGAATTAGAAACAATGTTTCCTTTCTTGGGTGTATATACAAGCTCAAAATCAAATGACTGCATATACTTAACCCACCTCCGCTACCAGATATTCAAATCTCACTGCGAAAAGATATACTTCAAGATCTTGTGATCTGTATACATAGTAAAATTATCACCCAATAAATAATGCTTCCAAAACATTAAATCACAAACCACAATATCTATCTTGATGTCATTCATAGGTTAGTTTCACTCATGTGTCCTCAACTATTGAGACTTGTATTCCACAAATCAATCTCTCTACATCAAAACTCCTCTAAGCCCAATTCCATAAGTGTCATAATACAATGTATACTCCTCACCCAGATCGGGTTGGATTAAAATTAGTTATTATTTAAAATAATTATTAATCTATTAAAAGGAATTATTGCATGATTCTTACCATAAAAACTTTACCCCCTTCTTAGTCAAGCCCAAGATTAGCGATTCTAAATGGGAAAATTCCTTGACACATCTCCGATAATATCCTAATAACCCCATAAATATATAGATATTGAATACCTTTTTGGGATGATCCTATGAAACCACTACCTAAACCTTCTACAGGTTTATAGACAGATCTTGCTCCAAGATAATGTGACCCAAGAAGTTTATATGATCAATCCAAAGCTACAACTTAGATAGATTGGTGTATAGATGATGATCTCTCAGTGTACTTAGGATGATGTCAACATGTTGGGAATGATCATCATGAGTCTGGTAGTACCACAATATGTCATCCACAAACACTACCAAATAATGATATAGGTATGTATGGAAGATTCTCATTAAGTCTATAAACACTTCATTTTCATTCATCAACCCAAATGACATTACGACGAACTCAAAAGGCTATACCTGCTTCTGAAATCATTCCTTGGTATATTAGAAGTTTGAACTCTCAACTGATGATACCATGATCTCAAGTAAATCATTGTGAAATCATAATCTCCTTTCAACTAGTCAAATAGACTATTCATATGTGGAAGATTATACCAGTTCTTCACTGTCATCCAGTTAAACTTTTAGTAGTTAACACATAAGCGTAGAGCCACATCAACCTTATTGGAAAACAAAACTAGTGAAACCCAAGGTGACGTACTCATTAAAATAAATCCATTATCCAAAAAAATATTCTAGCAGAGTCTTGAGCTTTGTAAGATCAATATGTTCCATTATATATAGTGGAATAAAAACTGGCCCAACTTCTGGTGTGAGCTCAATAGTAAAATCTACATCTCCCTCATGCAGTGACCCTAAGAAATATTCAGGAAACACATCCTAAAATCGATCCACTACTAGTGGAAAGACATCCTGATTTACACCTTCATCATCCAAAAATAGACTTCAAATTTGGGATGTGAGCTCTCCCAGTTTCTGGGTAATTGGCCCTGCTCAACTCGCCTAGATATCCCACTCTCTACGGTGAATGTAGTTGTCACCCCAAGGAGATGTAAAAGTCACTCCCCTACAATAAAAATCAATGTGTACTTAGTATGCTACTAAATTGTCCATAATTAATATTAGGTTGAAGATTTATATGTTAAGGGTATAAGGATCCCATAGAAAACTATACTCCTAAACTTCAAGAGAACATCCATTGAACAAGAATATGTCGCTAGAACATACTCACAATGGTGCATCTATCATCATAACTTCTCTCATGAACTCCACTGTTAGGATCATACAATTAAAAAGTTGTAATGAAATAAAGAAATTAAAGGAACTAGTTTCAAAAAAGGCACTAGATAATGTAGAAATAATAAGAATAGTACCTATCACTGTCAAAGGCCAAGCCTTGCTATCCACAAGTGTAGGTTGAATGACATTTAACTGTCCCGAACCTCTTCCCTATGATGCAGTATGAGTCCCCTATACTTCACCGCTCTACTAATATGGGTTCTCTTTCCCTATAACTCCATGTACACTACCTTTACCGCCATGTATAGTAGAACTCCAACTTCAAGACTGATATGATGCAGAAGATCCCCATCCCACACCCTAGTTCTATATAACCCCTCCATCACTACCCATATTTCACTGGGTCCTGCAGAACTTCTATAGATGTCCCAAATTTCTGCAAGAACGGAACTCTACTAGTGGTAGGGGGAACAATATCCAATAGCATTCTGACCTACCACACTGGTTACAGATCATATGGGTGAGGTCCTGTGTAGCAGCCCTACCCCCTATTACTCCTCTTACTAACACCTTGACTAACATTCTCATAGAGACGATTACTGCTCTCATAATTCACACCTCTAGACTATAAAACAACAACTATCTATCATACACTAGAAGCCTCATTCAGGTTCCCCTAAACTATGATATCCTGATCCACTACCTCAACAAATTTCTTTAACCGAAATAGGTTATCTTAGGACATAATATCACATTTAATCCCATACTAAAAACACATTTCAGAAGCTATCTCATCCCATACCAACAATAGGGAAAAGAACTACAAATATGTAAAGAGTCCAACATATCCCATCACATATATACTTTCATGATTCATTCACATGAACTTATCTTGTCTCTCCTACCTTAGTTTCTTTGGATAGAAATTCTCCAGGAATTTCTCTAAGAAGTCCTTCTATAACATACCATCTGCCTTTCTAGACAGAACCTGAATTTCCCACCAGAACTTCACTAATACTCATAGAATATAATCATCCAAATTTAACCTCTTCTTAGTCAGAGTCTCCAAATGGTCAAGTATAGTCTAGATAGAATCAATCTAGAACTCTGAACCCTCAGGACCACCATCTCTATTAAAATTTGGAGGGTGCTACAACTGAAACTCTTATGTAATGTCAGATATTATTTTAACAACCTTCCCTGGGGTTTTTTCCATTAGCTACATGAAGCTGGAAAATTTCTCTCAGAACTTCTCCCCTACTTCCTCAATTAGCTCTATCAGTACCTCAGGTTTTACTATCGAAGGATCATCCCTAGCCATATCCTCCCATCATCCTCTCAAAAATCATATTCATGGAGGTATATTCTATAAAATTCCAAATACACATCTATGGTATCATAACACAACATTATCACATCACTTAAGTGGAAAATAAAATCAATTCACAACAAGTATTTTCCCCGAACCTCACTACATGGTCAAAACTTAGGTGTTATCACTAACTTAACCATCCTACACCTAGGTATTTGTTATAAAAGGGTATTATCATTCTCATATAATTTTTTTCAATATACACCCATTTATTCTCATCTTTTATCATTTTACACTTCATTTCATGTTAGGCACATTTTCAATTCAATTTCACAAGTAGGGAAAAAGAATTCATGTTTAAAAACATACCCAAAACCCGTTTTCCCATGTGTGGCTAAAATGATGCATGTTAAAAAATAATCCTAAGTTCCTAGAATGATGCATACAACTCAACTCTTGTGCAATTCTAGGCCACAAGTCAAAGAATGGAAGAAATATCAAAATATTTATCACATAACACCACAAGTGAATCAACTAGGGTGAAATAACATCAACCGTAATAGCACAAACCAATAACATCAATCCCACCCAGGGTACTTGGGATTTCCTCCACAAATGGGTTAGATACTCCCATGAATGAGATCATAACCATATACTGAATCTTCCATATCTACTTTCTTCCTTTCCCAAACAATATGACAAAAGAAAAGAAATTAAACAAAAATTGGGCTCTGATAACACTACATAACGTTTCGACTTGGGTGCCACACACTGGTTCCTTAATCCGGTTCTCTAAGTGACCTCAAGTTCACCTCTCTATATTCTAGAGGCCACTGACTAATACAGATGGTCTAATATCGATCATGGGGAGACTATACCCTCTTTTTATTATATTAATACACCAGTGGAAATAAAAAAATAACTAGATAATATGACATAACCAGAATAATTTTGTATCACAATATGAACATAACTAGAAATACAATATCAAAACTAAATAGTAGATATACCATGATAATGTATGTTCCAAGTGTTAAAATGAAAAAAAAAATTAAAGACATTGAAAAATCCCAAGTGGGTCCTGAACCACATTTGGTTCCCTCATCCATGATCCATAAAAAATCAATAATCTAACATAGAGCATTTTCCCTTAACCTATCTTACAACCATGAAATCTATTCGGGTATAGACCATAAAACCTGAGTAGGGGGTGATTAAAACTTAGTAGGCCACCACCATTAGTGTCTAAAACAATATCTTATCAATAACAATGTATGTAGTTGTATAAAGAAATAAGTACAATGCAAAAGTAAACATTTATCACGTTATCAGTTATTCTTTATTTAACCACATAAACCCCCGAGTTCCCAAGGACACCTGAACCTCAATACCTTATGTGAACTAAAATAGAGTCTGAACTATCTCTAAGGTATATCACATGCCTGAATTTCCATGTAACCATTCATTATCACAACTCATTTCATGTTACCATTCATCAACAAATTCACATTTCAATGTCCATGTTTCTATTCACTATTTAATAATTGAATGACCATGTTACCATTCATAATTCCATAATTGAATGAACATGTTACCATTCACAATTTCATAATTAAGTGACCAAGTTACCTTTCATGTTAATATTCATAATACATGACTGAATTACCATGTTACCATTGACTACTTAATGTCACACAAGCATCACAATCTCACATTAATTAATTCATAAATTAATTAATCAAACTCAAAAATTGCATATTTTTATCATTCTTCAAATTTATTCAACAATTAAGTAGCCACATCAACTTCATACTAATTCAAAAATTAGTTTATTACAATGGTTCCACTAATTAATCCACTAATTAATTTATCAAGTTACTCATAGTAATGAATTTACCAATTAATTAATTACACCACTCTCATTAACTAATTCAATAATTAATTAATCAAATCCATCCCATTAATTAATTCATCAATTAATTAAACATGACACTTACATTAATTAATTCAATAATAAATTAGTCAAATCCACTATCACAAAATCTCTATAATTAATTCAACAATTAATTATTCATTTAACAATCTCAATATCTCATAATTAATTAAATAATTAATTATTCATTTAATAGTATCTATATTTATTAATTAATTCAACAATTAATTATTCATTTCATAATCTCAATATCTCATAATTAATTCAACAATTAATTATTGAATCTATAATCTCAATATTTCATAATCAATTCAAAAATTAACTACTAATTTCACACTCTCAATATTCTAATAATTAATTATTCAATTCACAATTCAATATTCCAATAATTAACTCAATAATTAATTATTATTAAAATCACAAAATTTAAATGTTTCATTAATTAATCCAATAATTAATCATTCTATAAATCTAATTTCCATATTCTTATAATTAATACAACAATTAATTGTCCACAATTCCACATTCTATTAATTAATTAATTCACAAAATTAATTAATTCAATTAGGAAATTCAGTTTCTAAAAAAACCTTAGAAATTATATAATTACATACATGTAATTGAAATAATTACTAAGTTATTTGAATAATATACCACCTACCTCAAAACTGACAAAGAATGCTCGCTAATTGAAATCCCCAATTTGAGTGGAATAACAACGTAGAATGAGATTTGGATCCTAAACATAAATTCAAGATCATATGAATCAATATCCCATAATTATTTATATAGATACAAAATCAAAGATCTATATATAAACAAAATAGATTATATATTCTCTTTAAAAGATGAGGGATATATGGGAGAGAAGAAGGAAACCACACGAGATTAGGTCCTCTTACCGAGAGGGGTGCAGATCTTCAATCCTCCCTTCGATTCACTAAGAACGGAGGTTGGGAAGGCTTGGAATCTATCTAGGAGCCTCTAAAATTGTGAAAGTGATCATAGGGTCGAATGGGGGTCAATTTTGGGTTAATATTTGGTTTTGGGTAATTAAAAAACTAATTTTCATATTAAATTAATTCGTGTGCATGGTTTGCTGGGCACAAGTGCACAATTTTATCTAATTGTGTGCCTTAATTATGTGCCTATTCGGGGGGGAAGGGGGTGCATGGTTTCTCCTTTTAGGATTCAATTTTTGAATAAATTTTCACTATCCATGCAAACCATCACTATCTAGGGTTGCACGGTTTGTTGGGCCAGCGTGCATAGTTAGGGAAAACCGTGCACCAACCGTGCATTGCTCTCTTTACTTCAAAAAATTCATGTTTTTACACAAACTCACCCCAAGGTAAAACCCAAATGAAAAGTAATCAAAACTATTCAAAAGATTATATGAAAATGGGCCTCATACATCTTCAAAAAATGTTGGGTTTTTTCACTTCTGTAGGAAATGGTATACTTGCTAATTTATCTATAATATACTATAACGTTAACCTAAGATGATCCATCTCTATCTGGTGATGATACATGATATCTTTAACATAATATATAATATCATTTGAAAAAAATATGATATTAAGGATCTTAAACATATAACTCATAGTATATAGGAATATATAGTGGATGAGTTGCAAGAGTTGGATATATAGTAAGTAGTGGAGGAGTTGAATATATAGGTGAAGTTAGAGGAGTGAGATGTGTATCTTAAAACTATATTTGCATTTCTGAAAACATAGACCATATCAAATCTCTAATACTCTCCTCCATAACCTCACCTATATCATGAACTTTAGCTTCTAAATCTTCTATTTTTTCATTTATATACATCCTCCTTTAAAGAAGCTATAGAATGACCAAACATTTTTTAACTGATACACTTTCCTTTTATTCGCATACATAGTTTGGGTGTTTGGGTTTTCCAAATATAGTAGCTAAAATTTCCTTCCCACCCAAAGGAATGATGGTTCCCTGTGTACTATAATCATAAAGGGATTCCCATATAGAATATTTGAAAAATCCATTAGTGAATCATAGTGTATAAAGAGTTGAAATAACTTAAATAACATAAACAACATACATAAATCCTTATAATCCTCTCAACTACAACCCTCAAATATTCTAAAATATATGTTCCCCTTTTGGTTATTTAGACCCACTTCAGTTTTTCATGTCTAGCTAATGGGAAGAAGGGTTAACCTCTGCTAACCTCGAAGACCAAACTGTCCTTTTTTGAAATTTCATATCCATCATTTTTTCTTATACTAACATATACCCTTTACAAGATAATGTATGAGGGTATGCATTTTTAGATTGGATATTCTAATGAGATCTCCTCATTTTTTATAAATTAAGGACAAACAAATGATTAAAATTACCATTATCACAAAAAAACATCTAAAAGATGACACTGCAATTAAAAAAAATGATTCTCATTATCTATTTCTAACAAACTACTCCTATTTATCCTCATCTAGAAAAAGATATATGTCACATTGATTTTCATTTTATCTTTCCCCAAAAAATAAATCTTATGTGAGGGATGATATAAAATCCATCCATATCTTAAAAGAAAAAGATAAAAATTTCTTCCAGACTTCTCTAATGTTAGGTATATTATATGTCAACTCATAAAAAGAGAAAAAACATATATATATTAATGAAAACATTTTATGATAAGTAAAAAAATAATAAATTAGCTTACTAAAATTGTCTTCCATAATCGAGATAGTGCTAATTTTTCAATACTTATCCAATGAAAAATTAAAATGTTAATTTTTTATTGATATTTCATTGCAGCAAATGTTTTATGGGTGACTGATATTTTTTGGAAAACATGTTCTATCATGTTTACCAACCCTATAATCCTTTCCCACCCCTATGGAAGTATAAGGATCCTATATAGATGGATGATGTTACTCCTCAGAATAATTATGTGTTTTCTCTTCCTCATAAGATCAAGGAGACTCAACTATTTGATCTATCAAGATCCTAAAAATCAAATAAAATGAACAATTACTAAAAAATATAAAAATTCTACCATCACATATAAAATTAAATAAAAATTGAATAATGATCCAACAAAAACAAAACAAAACAAAACACATTTTTATTCATATTTGTTAATATTGTTAACTAAAATACTAAAAGATACCAGTAATATTAATGAGATTTGAAATGATATAAATAGAGTATAAAAACTGAGTAAAATATTATACAAATTCAAATGTTACTTCTAAATTTGAATAATTTTTTTAAAATGATGAAAAAAACAATAAAAAACAGACCACTCTATCATATTCATTATAGTTGTTAACAATAATGTTAAAAAAATGTTGAAAAATTTATTTGATGTCAAATGAAATAGAAAAAATAAATGAAAAATATAAAAGATTATATAAATCCAACTTTTATATATAAATTCGAATAACAATTAGAAAATGATACAAAAAATACCAAATAAACTCTTTACCTTATTCATTATTAGTTAACAATGCTATAAAATACTAAAAATATTTATTAAACATAAAATTATACATATGGAAGAAAAAATATTTCAAGTAAAAATTTATACAAATACAATAATTAAAAATATTGTTGAATAATTAAAAAAATGGTATAAAAAAAACTAATTTAAACAAAAAAATTATCATATTTTTTAAAATATGTATATTAAGTAAAATAAATTAAAACTAATATATTTAACATTTTAAAAAATTTCAAATGGTAGATAATAAGTAAATATACATTGCTGGTAATATTAAGAGATTACTAAAGGATTTTTCCCATTTCCTTCTTCTTGAACATTCCATAAAGAATAAACCATGACTATAATGTGGTCATTAATATTCTTTGATGATCTTTCCTTGGGAGTAGGGATATTTCATAAATCATCAATGTTGTCAAGTTTTTCCTCACCAAAATACTTTTTCCTTACCAAATGATATACCACTACATATTTGATGGATCAAGAACATAGATATTTTTCATGTGTTTCCTTGATAAAAGGATCAACTATGTATTCCAATATATTCAGGTTTAACAGCGTTATAAAAAATTCATCATGTTTGAAACTATTATTACCAATAAATAAATTTTAGTTAAACATTGTAACTCAAAGTTTAATGTAATAAATCTCCCTTATTTATTCAAAAAATATATAATATGAACTTGACATGAAAATTTAGTTTGTTCCTTTTGTACTAAAAAAATTCATTTCTTCTACAAACACTAACACACAACTATTTAGAACCGCACTTTTGTTTTCTTGATTTTGGGTAAAAATTATATAGCCATTGATGTCATACCCAGACACTGTTATCAAATTTAAACTTGGGCTACCCACTAACCATATCAATGTCTCTAATGCATCTGATCTATCATGCATAGTCTCTTGAAACCATCGAAAAATAGTTTTTTATACTCATTCAATATATATATCATAATAATTTAGATAACATTGTTTTAACAGATTAATATGAAATATTATATATGGATTATCATCATTTATATTATTGATGATGTATAAATGCACATAATTTATTTATCAACATGTCAAAAATTTTAATTTCTATATATGAATTCCCTTTCCCCTAAAATTGAATTGTTCAGGTCAAGATGTATGTAAACCAATGTGCTCCACTATAAATAAGAGTTTTCATAGAAATATAAAACCTCCTCAAAAATATAAATCTCAACAATGGAGTTTTATAGTTGATATATATTCTTAACACATCCCTTCAATATCTTCATATAAATATCAAAAGAATACATCCAATATAGATATAATTTCTCTTAAAGATTTATTTTTCACAGCAAATGAACTATTAAATGAACCATGATATCGAAAAATATGGTGGAAAGTACATTTCCAATTGAAAAAGTATAAAAACCACATCATTTTATAAATTTTATAATGAATTTAGATCAATCGCTTTATTACAAATGAATTGAAGAAATAACACACCATCATGATAGTAATTATGACTTGGATGAGCAGTATTACAAACAATACAATTGGTATTTTTTATTTCATCATGACATAATCATGATATTTTGGGCCTATTAAGTTCAAATATTTTATTAATTTCTTTACATTTAAAGAATAACCTTATGACACTTTGATACCATAGATACATGACAAAAACTAATTTTTTCCTTCTTAGATAATGTATAAAAATCTATAGGCACCTATGTTCATCTTCTATTATGAGTGAGAGATAATTCCAAACATATTCTCATTGATAGTAAGTCCAATATTTCATTCAATCCACCATTAGTCTTTCCTTTAACATCTAAAAATATTCTAATAAAACTATCACAAATATTATTATCAACATGCATGACATCAATTTTATATTTTTCCTCATGATATATCTAATATAGAATCTTATAAAATATTAATAATTTCCTCTATATATTTCTACCGTTACCATTGTTTTTTATTTTTGAACGTGATATCAATGTTTTTCACGCTCTGAAAATATTAATTGTTTGATTTTTTTTGGAGAAATATCAAATTATTGTGAGTTGTTAAATTACTTTTTTAATCTTCTATATGAGTGAGCCATAGAAAAAAAACCTTCAATGACCCATGTATATTATTTTTATCCCATATTTTAGTTGGTAATATAAATTCCCTTCATTGTAAATTTTACAATCTTTATTCTCTTTAAAAATATATTCAGAAAAAATTTACATATCCTATGAATTTATTTATAGTGAATATAATCATTGTATACTGTTGAAAATATTCAATTTTGTAAGAATTATAGACTCTAATACCTTCCTCTTATAAATGTTTCAAATCATAAATTAATGGTGATAAGAAAAAATCAATATGGTTTTTAACATGTTTTAGTCTAGAAATCATTAAACTCAACATGTTATATTTATTATCCATACAAAATTAAATATATAAGTTAGAAATTAACAATAAAATATTCAATGTACTATGTTTTATAATAAGGCTCTAACATGGATTCATTCCATCCGTACACAGTCTAAGTTTGAGATTTCTAACTTCATTTCTAAAGGTAGGAAACTATTGATAATATTTTTTCCACTATGGATAATCAGTTGGATGGAATTATTTTGCATCAGATACTTGATCATCTTCATTTCATTTGAAATTTTTTCACCATTTTAATTTGAAAATAAATTCATTAAATGAGGAATTATATGAAGATACCAAATTGACTTAGTAAGAGTCTTGGTAATTTCTTAATGAACATGTGGTTGTTATTTTAACTTATACTATGATGTGACATATTTATGATACTCTGATAGATATTCACACTCCTTATATAACAAACAATCATTTGAGAAGACATGTATCTTCTTATCCCCCAAACCCATCAGGCATAAAATTTTCCTTACATTATAATGTGAATTTGGAAGATCATTGTCTTTAATATGCATGTATTTCAACAAATATAGTAACTATATAAAAGAATTACCACTCTATACATTTTTTCATTCAAGTTAATCAATCTTAACATCATTTATAAAACTATAAATTATATACAACCTGTATACATTGGGTTTTCAGAATCACCATATAGGTGCCTGATCATTAGTGATTTCTCAATTTTCTCTCTCCAATATAACATATCATTTCTTTAATATGATCATACTTATCATCTTGGAAATATTTATCATCAATAGATCATGAATTATGCCTAATTCCACTATGTAAAATCCAAGTAATTTAACATAGATTAAATACATGAAAAATTAAATGATCTTTGATTTCTATTATATAAGATTTTGAAATATTTAAAAATTTCAAACATGAGTAGAAAAATAATTCATTATTTGGAAACTTTTGTTTGAAAAATTCTAAAAAGGCATCAACTACTTCCTTATATTCATCACTGGTTCACCTTTCATTAATCAGACTATGAAACATTATCTTATATTACAAATTTCAAGCATTAAATATAAGTTTCTATATATTAAAATTTAATTTCAAATTTACTTCTATAAAAAAATATAAAAAAATAAATATCATGATATAAATGGTCAAATTATTTTTTAAAATCCATGATTTTTTAGTTTTATCATATATAATGGGAACTACACAAATATTTTTGAAGTAAAATAGAATATTTTATGAAAAATATTCTCTGTATAATAAAAAATACATGAAAATAAAAAATAGTATAGTGACAGTGCAATCCAACAAGTGAAATAATTCTCCAATGTCCTTTGTTATTATTAAATTTAAAAAGTAAAAAAATATTCCACACATAAAATCTAATATTGGATAGTGAGAAAACATCAGATTACAAAAATCATGATAGATATAAACATAAAAAAGTTTAATAATAAATATAATAAAGTATTATTGTTTGTAATGGGATGTCTTGAATTATATTTATTAGAGATAAATAACGAGTTGTTAGATTAATATCAAAACATAAAAAAATACATTACTTTCAGAGTACCAAAACGGGAGAATATGTTTCTATATAATACAACCAAGTCATTTAATGTAGAGTAAATTTACTAAAGGTGAGAAATGATAGAAAAATAAGTATTATTTTCGGACTTGAATAGAGATAATTAATAAAATATTAAAACAATAAACCAGATTTTACATGAACTTTTGAAGGGAATTAGAAACCTAAAGTAAATTAGTATACAACCCATTATATAACTGTTGGATGTATTAAAAACCCAAAACAACCATTCAAAATGTAATGAAACGTCATATCTTAAAAATCCAAAATACCCATTAATTAAATTAAACATACCTTACATGTTGAAGAAAATTAATTAGTAAATTAAAAATAATTTATATACTTTGAAAAATCAATGAAAAATTTACAAGATATCCATTCATCAAATAAAAATTAATCAAATATAACACCAATTAAATATTCATAGAATTAAATTAAATATACCTTAGATATTACAAAACCCATTAAATAATTATTTGATCAAATATAACTCCCATTAAACATGCCTTAACCCCCAATTTGTTAGTTAATTAACATTATTTATAACACACATTCATAAAATAATAATCCAATCAAATAATGATCCAAAAACACCTGTCCATCAAATTAATAAAACCATAGATTCATGAAAAATTTGAATTATGAATTCAAACCATGAAGAAATATCAAGGAAGTGATGATAGTGGATGATGATGAATGAGAAGTTGATAGTGATAATGGTGGTCACAATGATGATGGAGATGGTGATGAGTGAGGGTGGTGGAAAAAATAGTGACGGTGATGAAGAATGAGAGAGATCGATGGCCTATGGTGGTTTAAGAATAAAACTTGGGTTTTTATGGGTGAAATATAACATGTGGCTAAAAATATAAACAATTATAGACAATTTTCCATTTTTTAAAGGTTTTTACATAATTTATTCTATAATTGATGTAAAAAATAGGTTTTATATGTTGGTTATCTCATAACTGGCATATAATATAGGGTTTTATACACTGGTTATTACAAAACTAGTGTAAAAAACCATCTGAGTGTAGTTTTTACATCGGGTAAAAATTTACCGATGTCAGAAATAATTTATAACACTAGTTATTGAGAACTAACATTATATATGTGATGTTAAAAACCCCTTTTCACTAGTGATCCTATATAGACCTTGTATTTTAGTACATTAAAATTATGTCATTTTTTTAGAATATTTCATACATTACAGAAAAACACTCCCAATGACCATATTAGTTTAGTGACTTTTGGAAACTTGGAAACATAATCAACTGGTTCATAACACATATAATTATTCTCTTACCTATTTAATTATAACTAGAATGATTTTTGACATATGAAGCTTAATATATTTCTTCATTTCTTGGGGAAAACAAACATAAGAAAGGGTGATCTCAGATGACCAGTATGGGTAAACATGAAAGATACATAAACATAACATGAGAATAAGTGTATATTAACATGAGCATAACATTTGAATATGATACCTTGCATATCAACTATTATGTACATGAGTCATGGAATAAAGAGTGATAGTTCATAAGACATGAATCATATGGGAATCAAAGTATATAATCCATGATATCATAACATTGACATAAGACATGAAATTATGGAATACACATAAAATTAGAATATCTTATGTCAATGATACCTACCAAGACATTCATAGTATGTTAGGCATTGGATAATCACCCATATAACTTCTTTGGACTTGGGATGACCTTCCTTGTACATTTTAGTTTTAGGCTTTGGATGACCTCATGTGTACCCTCTTGTTATGAGATTAGGATGACCTCCCGTGTACCCTATTATTGTGGGCTTAGGATGACCTCCAATGTAAACTTTTGTTGCGAGTTTAGGATTACATCCCATGTACCCTTTTGAGCTCATAAAAAATTTATAATTACCCAATGAATTGTAGGGAGTTATAGATCCCACATATCACATAAATAAAACCATACATATGTGTTCCAAAAAATCATAGATCATATCAGAACCCATAAACGAAATGATATTCAAAAACATTTTAACATAACCAATTGAAAAGAAATCGGTTTTATAAATATCATTCAATAATAATCATAAAAAATATTAGATATAATAATAATGGTATAATTGAAACATATCCATAGTAAAACATAAGTAACATTAAGTAACATTATCTTAGATGGAAAATAATTTTGAGATATCACTTGAAAACAATTCTTGAGGAAGATATCCTTTCTTCTTAGAAAACATTTTTATTTCATAAAATGATGTGCAATTTTAAAAGAAAAAAATTTATTTGAAAATAAAATTTTAATATTTTAAGGGAATATTCAATAAATAAGTCATCATTAAAGTATAAAAATCCATTCATTCCATATAATTTAAAAGAAAACATTCTTATCGTGCTTTTTCTAGAAAAGTCACAAAGTACCTCGTTTGGGAAACAAAAAATGATTCCTTTTAAACCATGTAGTAAAAAGTAAAAAATGTGTAAAAATGTCTTTAAACATATATAGGATAATATTAAAATATTTTTTTTTGAATATTTTTTATAAAACATGAACATGGATGATAAATATTTCCCACTAGAGACATAAAACGAAACAATTCTAAATATTGAAGAGTTTGTGAAATAAATACTCATCACATTATAATCAGTAGAATAATATGCCTCTTGAATGAAATAAATTTATATGGATATGTAAATATAATAATATTATATATAATACTCATAAAATACATTCATGGGCAGTATATACACCACGTATAAGAAATAAATACTGTATAAGGCATGTGTCCCACCGAAATAAAAGTGAGACTAGAAATCCCCTTACTACTTGAGTAACTTTAGAATCATGATCTCAAAGAAATAATAATATCAATTTAAGATTTTAATATCATTAAATAAAGTAAATTAATGATATAATATATCATATGTTAGTATATGCACCACAAAAAATAAGCAAGTGGTGAATATGACATGTATCTCTTGGAAATAAAAAGTGAGATGAAATTCCCTTACCTTACATCTTAACTCTCATCGCACATGTACAAACCTACTATATAATAAATATAATATTATTATAAATCTTTTATGGAACCATATTATTATATATAATACCATATATGGTTTTATTATGACTTTATATTGCTAACTTATTAACAATTCCATGCAAAGGTTATGTTTAGGGTAATAACCACGCTGTTTTTCGTACATGTTTTGAATTGTTATCCTTTTTACTCTTAAATAGACCATGATTTAATCATCAAAATAATGATAAAAATTATATATATATATATATATATATAGTATATATTCATTAATGGTGATTCATACAAGTTAGAGGTCGAAAATAAAATACACTGTTCGTGGAGACGGTAGGTCGTACGTATGCATGAACACTGTTTTCATTTTCCTTTCATATGAAAAGAAAGAAAATAATATGGTATATTATCATTATAGATTTATTTTTATATTATATATATCATATATATTCATAAAATTCATTCTTATTACCATCTATGTGAAATATATATGAAAAAAAATCACATCGCATAGTGGAGATGGTAAGTCATACGTACACATTAAAAACATTACCATTTCCCAAAATATTAGATGGTAAAAATTTAGATATTATATTATTATTTAATAAGTATAAAGATATCATAAATACCATATATATCATATAAAAGTATATTTTCTGTCATAATTCCCAACCATGAGAGGTGGTAAAGTAAAAATGGACAACAAAGTTTCATGAGGTGGTAGCTCTCCATACACAAGAATAATATGTTCATTACCCAATAGATGGAAGTGTGTATGAGTTTATGCCAAAATATTAATATAAAAACATGCCAGTATATTGAAGATACTATTTTTATTATATAAAAATGAAATAAAAATAATTTAATGGGTTTAAGGATAAAATAAAACAACAATATTCGTTGAGGAACGTTACCTCTTCTTTAGGTATCACCTTTTGATTTGCAAAAAAAAGACCCATTTGGTTGTATTTCATCCCAATGTAAGGATTAGAGGATGAAGGGAAGGAATTTGGGAGATCAATTGGGTGTATTTTATTTCTAATCCTAAGGATTGTAGAGGTGTGAATAAAAGAGAAGGATATATGCCCTTTATAAGAGAAGGGAGGGGCACTTTTGGAAAATCACAAAATATTAATTTATAATAAATTAAAACTCAATAAAAATACCACCAAAATGAAATATATTAGAATCTAAGATGATATAGGGTTTTAATATCAATAAAAAATAAATTTTATATATGTTTTTACTATTTTTCTAATCCTTATCATTTTGGATTACCCTTATTTAACCTTTTTAATTCTTACCATGATATCATGTAATTTACACTTTATGGGTTAATATAATTACTATAACATGCCAAACGAGCAATATATGAGTCATTTATAAAATTTTCAGAATTATCCCAACTATTTTATAAAAATTTTATTTTTAAAATTTTATATTATTTAATATAATATTTTATATTTTAAAATATCATTAGTGTAAATTTTGACACTATTTATTTCTTGACTTTTTAAAAAATAATAAAAACATAATAAATTTTAAAACCTTATTCTGAAACATCACTAATATTTCAGATTCATACATAAAATTATTTTATGACACTAATTATATAAAATTTTATTTATTTTAATATTTTTAATACCATTTATTTGATTCTTCCATTAATTAAACCATTACTGCATCATCAACGTGTTACCATTTAAGATAAATTTTTTATCACAAAAAATTATAAATAAATTACCATGATGTAGATAAATCTTTTATATTTCAAATTAATATTTATAGTTGAACATATCACCTATATAACTTCATATAAAAAATGTTTCATTTGTTACAATCAAAATTGTGAAAAAATTGACATTTCTTTGAATATTATACTATTAAATGGTTAAAGTGCTCCAAGTGGATCCAATTAGACATAATATAGCCCCAAGGATGGTTTTGGTAAACAATTACTCATCAAATAAAATTTGTATAACTTTTAGGGTAGTTTTATAACACTTATAATATTATTTTTACCCATTATTACCCTATTTACCTTTAACCGTGGTAATTAAAAAATTACTAAAGTTACAATTCATATGCACAAAAATAAAATAAACCTATTTAAATAATTTTAACCCACTTAATATAAATATGGAATCCATTTTTCAAAATAAAAAACACGTAAGTTGCTGTAATTAATTTAAAATTAATTTTGTGGATGGATTGAGAAAATGAGTTTTTAATGTAAAAACGTTCAGAAGTCCATAATGTTTTTAATTAAAATTTTAATGTGAAAATGATTAAAGTAACCTAAATATGATTAAATGATAAAAATATGATCTAATTATACTTTAAAACTAGTTAAAAATTTAATTTAACACTATAAGTTTTTTTGATGATTTTTTTTCAATTGAAAATTAATATTGTTTTACTATTCATCAATGTATGAAACTTATTAGAACAATACCAAAAATTAAGATAAAGTAAATTTTTATACTCTGATTTAAATTTATAATTTAATATTTTTAAAATATAATATATATATGTCTAAGAAATTGGATTTAAAATGGGTTCATCATTAAAAGGTGAAAAAATTACCCTTTTAAAGAATATAGGTTTTTATTCATAAAATTAGATTTATTATTATATTAGGATTATAAAATCTATTGGATTGATATAAAAAATATTTTATTGAATATATAACATATATATTTTATTATTATCATTCACTAAATTTAATTAATTTAATTTATTAATACAAAACCACTTTGGGAGCATAAAAATAAAAATATTTCTTTTATAATCGATTGGTGTGCATTTTCATTTATAATTAATTGGTAAACAATAAATTCATCTTATAAACTCTATATTTTCATAAATTATTTAATTCTATTCCTAATTTATAATTTAACAACTATGTTATCATCTAATTTAAATAATAATAAAATGATGTTTCGTAGAAACATAGTGTTGCATGTGACGCAAGCTAAGACAATGTGGTGTATAGTGCGATATTAACTTGGCGGAACCTATAATGAAAGAAAAACATAGTTTTTTTTATATAATTAATAATATATTCAATATTGTGTAAAATGAAAAACATCAAAAAGATTAAATTAATTCGATAAAAACATTTCACAAAATCTTAGGGTGTTACATTCTACCCCCTTAAAATGAATTTCATCCTTGAAATTCATCTAGGTTATCAAAGGTTTAATACATGAATGTTCCTTTCATAGAAACACACATAATAAAAATTAATAATAAAACTTCCTTTTAGAAATTAATGTTATAAACATTATGGTTTCCCAAAGTAACTCATAACTGGGTTTCTAGATAGGATAACATAGGTGGGAAGCGAAAAATTGGACATGGAAATTAAATATAACTATCATGTTTTTATGGATAATGATAGAGGAAATGTTCATGAGAAAGTTAAAAATCACAATTCCATAAATATGTGATAATTTAAGGGGTCATTTGATTTATCAGTGAAGAAGGTACTATGATATAATTTTTGGTTTCAAGATCTTTCCCTAGAGCTGAAGAATTTTTATGGGAAGGTATACTTACTTGATTTCATAAAATTTCATAAGCATAATACCATCCTTTTATTATGACTTGATGAATTTCCACATAATCTCTTATTCCAAGAAATGAAGGTGAATTTTTCATTCCTGATGCATTAGCTAGTCATTAAATCCATATAATGATAGATTATTCCATATGTTTGAATATCATGACCAAAATTTAAAAAAATGTTATCCAATATGAATAAATCCTTATATATAGAGATAATACATTAATCTCTAAAACCTCATCCTAAATTTTAAAAATAATTTCATAAATGGTTAACCTTATTAAACTTACAAAATATTAAAATCTAAAACTTTCCAAATAAGGTTACAAAATTTCAAAAATCAACTTATCATTCTTCCCTAAAAAACTTGATGTAGCTCTTAATTATAACACACTAAAAATTTGAAGACCATTATCCTGTATTCTCTTGAAACAATGTAATAACTTGAATTGCTATAAAACCATTTTTAATAAACACATGATTCTTAATTCCATATATAATATATTTTCTTATACAAAAACATTTTCATTGGAAGCTTGGGTTTATCCTCGTACAAAAATAATATGTGATTTCATTATTCTAGAATCCAAGTAGATAATCACATGAAACATTACTAATGGATGAACAATAATATTTTCATATGGTTCATTCATAAAAAATCAAACATGAAATTATTAACTATAAATAGGTTGATAAGTATTTCCTAATTGTCATGGTTCACTTCATCCATTATGTTAGCATAAGATTTCCCATTTTCATTTTTCCCCAGAGATTTTTTATCAAAGGTTTTTGTGGCTCATCATCCACATTAGTCCTTAGATAGGGTAACTTGATATCATAATTCCCAAACTCCTTACAAATTAAACAGTGAATTGTGGGAGGTTTATTTGGTGAATATTTCTCATTATTCACATCATTATATACTTTTTTTCCCATTACTTTGGCATTTATCTTCGTGGTGAACTTCCTTTCCACACTTTTAACACCCCTATTGTCCCTTTTAGGCATTCACTTGACTGCATCTTCCCTCATTTCTGGCTTACAAATACCTAAAATTTCATTCTACCATTTAAATTTTCATTGTACTTGACCTTCCTTTTCTTATTAAAACCATAGGAATGGAGGGAATATCTAATTTACATTTCTACCTTTAGTGCACATAGAATGAATTCTTCATAGCTACTAAAGTGTCTTATAGAAAAGGATTTTCAGAGACTTGGTTTTATGCCTCTAAATAATCTATTGATTTTTCTTTCAGAGATGATGATTAACCAAGAAGTATACCTTCTAAGTCATTTAAAATTAACTTCATAAGTAACAATAGATTCATCATCATTTTTCTTGTGTTCAAGGAATTGCATCTCTATCATTTTTAATAGAATACGAGGGAAGTACTTATTGAAAATATTCCCTTAAAATAATTCCATTTCATAGGTTCTATTTGTTATTATTCCCTCATGTTATTAATAAGATTCCACCATTGATCGACATCACCTTCCAAATGATAAATATCCAAAATGATTTTTTCATGTTCCAAACACCGAAGGATGGAAAATATATTTTCAGTGGTATTGATCATTTTTTTAGTAAAAAGTGGATTAGAATACCCACTGAAAGAAGGTGGACATTTACTCATGAAATACTCAACATAAATTTGTTCCCTCCTCTATTCATTTAGAAGTCCAGCATGATTTATAACTTCTGTGAGTATAGTGATAAGTTTTTTAAATCAATATCTCATAAAAGTTAATTTCTTATGAGGAAAATCAATTCATTACCCATTGAATTCATCATTAACATTGTTCCTTCAGGTTATATCCATTGACTAAAACCCAAAAAAATAGTGTTAGAAACTCTAATTATACTGTTAAAACCTCATAATCATGGTAAATTAACTTAAATCTATAACATCTTAGGATCATTCTCAGGTTAGTAATGATCATTGACAAAATTATATGATTGTATCCTATAATTAGACTTATCCTTAGATACATCCCTAGAAATATCCTTAGAAATATCTCTAGGGATCTCACTAAAGTTTTTTTTATCATAGTTTCCTAAGGTTGACTAAACCTTTTCTCTGATACCAACTATAATAACCCTAGCTTTTCGTACATTCAAATTACATCATTTTTATGTAACTTTTTATACATTACACAGACACACACCCATATAATGTATTATTTTAGTTAATTTGGAAACATGTAAACATAAAAAACTGGTTCACAACACATATACTTTTTCTCCTACCTATTTCTTCATAACTAGAACCCTTTTTGACATATTAGAATTAATAAATTTATTCATATCTTGGGGAAAAGAAACATAAGAAAGGGTGAGCTCAGATGATTAGTAAGGGTAAACATAGAAGATTTGTAAACATAACATGATCATAAGGGTATGTTAACACGATCAAAACATTTGAATATCATACCCTGCATATCAAAGATCATGTACATGAGTCATGAAATAAATATTGTAGTTCATAAGACATGAATCATAATGGAATAAAATAACATAATACATGAGATCATAACACTGACATAAGACATGAAATTATGGCATACACATAAAATTATAATATCTTATGTCAATGGTACCTACGAATACATTCATAATATGTTAGGCTTGGGATAATCACCTTTATACCATCTTCAGGATTAGGATGACCTCTTGTGTACCATTTGGTTTTGGAATAAGGATGAACTAACATTTAACATCTTTCTATAGGATCATAATAACCTCCTGTATAATGACCCATACTTTACATACATTGTTAATACTTCAAAATTGAAGCACACTTATTACAACATATGACAAAACCACAAAGAACCGTATAGGTATAGTGTCTTTAGAAACTGGGAAACATAAACAACTGGTTCATAAATCTTCTACAGTGTATCCCATTTATTTCATCATATCTAGGGTCCCTTTTAGAATATTCTACTTAATATCCATCTTCCTGACCTGGGGAAAAGAAAACATACAAAAAAGGGTGAGCTCAAATGCTCAGCAAGGGCAAATAAAGGAAATAAAAATCATATCATATCTTTTTGAAAATCATAACCTGCAAAAGAGATCATAATATCTTAACATGGAATAGATCATAGAAGTGAAAATGAGATCCCCATAATCATAACATAAAACTTGAAACTTTGTGGCATGCACACATAATCATGGAAAATCATTTCTTGTTAGTCATGACTCATTGCCAAGACTATCTTAGCGGACAAAGTCCATTTCTGAACCGAGTTCACTCCTCGTTTCAGTCCTGTATCACTGAACCAAAATAACCTTCCGTTCCAGCCATGTCTATCTCATGAGATATAAATCTTTACCCAATGCATTGGAGGGAGATACAGGTCCCACCCATCTTATAATGAATCCTTTCTTATGTGTGCCACATAATCATAAATCATACATCATCGCATAACACATGTAACAAAAATGGGATTCTTGAAACATCATGACATCATAAAACAAATCATATAAGGTAAATGACTTCATAAAAATAATTTCCTCAAAACATAATCAAATCAATGTAATAATAGGGATAAAAACAGAACCCTATATTATCTTAGATGGAAAATAATTTTGATAAAACATTTGAACTCCATTCTTGAGGAAAATATCCTTTCTAATTCAAAAAAACTTTTCTTTTCTTAATATCTCATACAATTATAAACTAAAAGAAGTTGATTAAAAATAAAATTGAAAACTTATAAAGGAAGATTCTTGGAAATAATTTTTTAAAAATTCATTCTTGCCGTATAAGTTAAAAAAAACATTCTTCGTACTTTTGTCGGAAAAGTCAAAAAAGTACCTCGTACGAAAAAACGACAAAAGATTCCTTTCATATTCTTTACTAAAAACTCACCGAAGGGTAAAATTGGATTTAAAATATTTTAAGTGGATGGAAACAATATTACATATTGAGGGAACATGGATGTGGATGATAAAATACACCCCTGTAAATGCCAAAGTAAAAACAATCTCAGATAAAAATGAGATTGTGATATTTTCCCTTACCTTAGGTCCGATTTGCTTTGTACGTGTCCGAAGCTCCTGTATAATGGTTTAAATAATGTTATTGACTTATTACAGAATCATACATATTGATATGATATCATATATGGTCATATTCTTAGCTTCTTATTAGTAATATTTCATTGTTACTTGTTACTCGGGTCTTTATTTCCTTTTGTTCTTATGCGTGTTTTGCCGAATAAATTCTTATTATTCTTTTAAGGTTATAGATACCTTATATCCATAATGGTATTAGTTTAACATAAATCATATTTATTCATTAAATTCATTTATATAATTACTATGTAATGATGATCATGTAGAACGAGTCGCATCACATCGTGGAGACGGTATTCCGTACGTACGCACGAGCGATGATATTGTTCCCATGATCGTGGAATTGTATTTAAGTGTATTTATACTATTTCAGTATCAATATCACTTTATAATAATAATATATAGTTACTCATTAAACAATTATACCCATCCTTGTAAGGTGATGGTGGAAAATAGAGTACACCACGGCGTGGAGACGGTATTTCGTACGTACGCACGCGCGGTGATTTCATTTTTCAGTAGGATGGATAGAAGATGAATTAGGGTTGTTTAATATTTATAATAACATATCATTATGTAAGTAATACTGATGTTATTACTTTATCATGAAACAACTAAATAAGAAGAAGTTGAAGAAGAAAGAAATTGAAAAGATCGGTAATGGATATTACCTCTTCTTTGAAACGCCTCTTTGAATCGTCCACTTAGGGAACTAAGATTGGTCTTTGAAGAAGACCAGGACCTCTAGGATTATTCTAGGGAAGTGGATAAGGGATTTTGGTAGGGGTTGGCCGAGCTTGAGTGCTCAAATTGGTGTGAGGAGGAGGGGGAGGAGGTGCCCTTTTATAAGGGAGGAGAGGGGCACCTTAGGAATACCTCAAAATATTATTTTATATTAAAGTCAAAATCAGTTTATAATGGTTCCAAAGGGTCTTATTTCGAAGGTAAAGTGGTGATGGGTCGAAATACTATCAACCAATAATATTTAGACAAGTTTATGTTATTATTTTAACCTTATCAATTAGATTTAACTCTAAGTTAAATAATTTAACTTTTACCGTGACTTTTTGTTTTCTTACACTATATGGTTAATACACTTACTATAACATGACAAAAGAACCCCAAGTTGTTTATTATTAATATATATATACTTATCTAAGTCATTTGGCCGAACCTTAGATTTTTAGGAATAAAATAACAATTAATAATATAATATTTTATTTAAAAACTATTTTGTGTCAATTTTGACACTATTTGATATATGATTTTTGTGAAAGTCATAACATAATTATATGTTCAAACCAAGTTTATTAAATCAACACTAATATATCATAGTAACCTAGAAAATTAGTGGAATTCATAAAAAGTCTCAAATTACATTTATTTGAGCATTTATAACATCAATTATGTTAACATTTCCTTAAAAGGGTAATTACCGCATCATCGTTGTGTCATAAATAAATTAATTTATTTAAAGTCTAAAAATTATAAATAAAATCTAATTATGTAGGAAATCTTTTTATCTTTCTAATTAATATTTATTGTAGAATTTATCTTATGTATAACCCCATATTAAAAATGTTTTAGTTATTAAACTTTGATTTTAACTATTTTAACTATTCATTAAATAAAATAATATTAAATGTCATAATCTAATCCAAGTGGACCTAAATGGTCATATTATATTCATAAGGTTGTTTTTGGTCGAATTACACTTATCCAATAGAATTAGGACATGTGTTAGGGTAATAGTAATATCATATTTACCCTTAGTTACCCTATTTACTATTAACCGCGGTAAAAAAAGTAAAAAGTTACTATTCACCAAAAAATTATTTTTAACTCATTGAACCACATTTTACTTATTGATATCAACCGTGTCTGTCAGATTTTCGAAATTCCATTTACAAAAGCGGTAAAATTAAGTTTTATGCAAAATTCAGTTTTTAACCTACCACTTAGTGGTTTCACTATTCATCAAAAATTGAAAGTTTTCAGAAAAATACCAAAATTTCACCCTAGGCTAATTTCGGTATTCCGAATCCAAAAATGAGGTCCATTTTGAAAGATAAAATTTCAAAAACTGGTTATTACTATTCATAACGGCTATTTTAAATAATATTTTAATAGCATATCGTCGTTTAGTGAAACTCGGTATTGCGTACAACACAAGCTATCGAGGAAGGTCGCGATTGCGTGTAAAGTAAGCCAAGCTAGTGTGTAGTGAAAGATTCCTTTGATGATATATATATAACATAAAAACAAAATAGTACTCATAAAAATCTCGGGTGTTACATTCTACCCCCCTTAAAAAGAATTTCGCCCTCGAAATTCGTCACTTTGTAACAAACAGATGAGGATACTTCTCCCTCATCATATCCTCAAGCTCCCATGTAGCTTCTTCAAGTTGGTGGTTCCTCCATAAAACTTTCACCAATCGAGTGGTCTTGTTTCGTAGGACTTTTTCGCTACGATCCAGAATCTCTATCGGTTGTTCTTTATAAGAAAGATCTTTCTCCAGCGGTACAACTTCTGAGCTGAGTACATGTGAAGGATCAGGTATGTACTTTCTCAGGAGAGATACATGGAACACATCGTGAACTTGAGAGAGATTCGGTGGAAGCGCCAATCGGTAAGCTACCTTTCCAACACGATCCAGTATTTCGAAAGGACCGATATATCTAGGGCTCAACTTCCCCTTCTTTCCAAATCTCATAACCCTCTTCCAGGGAGATATTCGTAAGAACACTTTATCACCCACTTCAAACTCTAGGTCTTTTCTTCGGTTGTCGACATAACTTTTCTGTCGACTCTAAGCTGCCCTTATGTGTTGTTGAATAAATCTGACCTTTTCTGCCATTTCATCAACGAGATCAGGTCCTAATAGCTTTCTTTCCCCAACTTCATCCCAGCAAGTTGGAGTCCTGCATTTCTTTCCATAGAGAGCTTCATAAGGAGCCATCTGAATACTGGAATGAAAGCTATTATTATAAGAAAATTCCACCAAAGGTAGGTGTTGATCCCAACCTCCTTTGAAATCCATGGAGCAAGCTCTCAACATATCTTCTAGGGTTTGAATTGTTCTCTTAGACTGACCATCTGTCTGAGGATGATAAGCAGTGCTGAAACTCAACTCTGTATCCAGAGTATGCTGAAGACTTCACCAGAACTTCAAGGTAAATCTCGGATCCCGATCAGATATAATAGAAAGTGGTACTCCATGAAATCTTACCACTTCCTTTACATATATCCTGGCAAACTGATCTAGAGAGAAATCCTCTCTAATAGCAATGAAGTGTTGTAAGACGATCAACTATGACCCATATAGCATTATTGCCTTTGGATGTTTTAGGAAGTCCTGTGACAAAGTCCATAGTGATGTTTTCCCATTTCCATTCAGGTATGGGTAATGGTTGTAACATCCCCTTAGACTTTTGTCTCTCAGCTTTAACTTGTTGACAAACCAAGCATCGAGAGACATATTCAGCAATATCTCTTTTCATGACATCCCACCAGAAGTACTCTTTCAGGTCCCTATACATCTTCGTGCTTCCAGGATGAATAGAGAATGAAGAACTATGATCCTCATCCAGCAGCTCCTTCTTTAATTCGGGGATGGGAGGAACACAAACCCGATTCCTGAACTTTATTATCCCATCACAATCAAGGTTGAATTCAGGAACATTTCTCACCTTCTTTTGTAACTCGACATCTTCTTTCTGTGCCTCTTTAATCTTCACATGTATAGATGGTTGAACATTCATTTGAGAAAGATAAGATTTTTCCCCTTCCATTATAATTCCAAGACCCATCCTTTGTAAATCCATAAATATTGGATCTTTTGTGATCCTCATCATGGATAAACTAGCATGGTATTGTCGACTTAATGCATCTGCCACCTTGTTTTCTTTCCCAGGGTGGTAATGGATTGAGCAGTCATAATCCTTAATCAGCTCCAACCATCTTCTTTGACGCATATTCAGCTCCTTTTGTGTGAAAATATACTTTAAACTTTTATGATCAGTATAAATATCACACCTTTCACCATAAAGGTAATGCCTCCAAATCTTTAATTCAAAGATTACCGTAGCTAACTCCAAATCATGTGTTGGGTAATTTTTCTCATGGATTTTCAACTGTCGTGAGGCATAAGCTATCACCATATCATTTTGCATAAGAACACACCCCAATCCCTTCTTGGATGCATCACTGTCGATCACAAACCTTTCTCCACTACATGGCAGTGTGAGCATAGGTGCACTAGATAACCTTCTTTTCAACTCCTTGAAATTCTCTTCACATTCCTCTGTCCAAACAAACTTAACTCCTTTCCGAGGCAACTTGGTGAGTGGATTAGATAATCGTGAAAAATCTTTTACAAAACGTCGATAATATCCATCCAAACCAAGAAAACTTCGGATCTCAGTTACTGTTGTTGGTCTCGACCATCTTTCGATAACCTCTGTTTTTGCTGGATCCACAGATATCCCCTCTTTTGAGATTATGTGACCCAAAAATGCAACTTTTTGAAGCAAAAATTCACACTTGGTAAATTTGGCATAAATCTTCTCCTTTCTCAGGGTCTTCAATATAATTCTCAAGTGATCTTCATGCTCTTCCTTACTCTTTGAATAGACAAGAATATCATCTATAAAGACTACCACAAATTGATCAAGATAGTCTCTAAAGACTCTATTCATTAGATCCATGAAGATAACAGGGGCATTAGTAAGACCAAATGGCATCACTATAAATTCATAGTGTCCATACCTTGTACGGAAAGCCGTCTTTGGTATATCCTCCCTTTTGACCCTTAATTGATGATACCCTGAACGAAGATCAATCTTTGAAAAGTATTGAGCTCCGCGTAGTTGGTCAAATAAGTCATCAATGCGTGGGAGAGGATATTTTTTCTTGATAATGATCTTGTTAAGTTCTCGATAATCAATGCAGAGTCTCATTGATCCATATTTCTTCTTAACAAATAGAATAGGTTCTCCCCAAGGTGACGCACTAGGGCGTATGAATCCCTTATCAATTCTCTCTTGGAGTTTCTTCTTCAATTCCTGCAACTCAATTGGGGCCATTCTATAAGGTGTCTTTGAAATAGGCAAAGCACCCGGTACGAGTTCTATTGAAAACTCAACTTCATGATTTGGTGGAAGACCCTGTAATTCCTCCAGAAAGACATCATAAAACTCTCGTACGATGGGAATATTCTTAATCGCGAGTTTCTCACCAACCATTTGAGATAAATAACCTTCATTTAGTGGAATCAATACCCATAAAATGGAAGAAATTTCCACTGGAAGGTTATGTTCATCCTTGCATTGATAGACGATCATAGATTGATCTGGAATATGAAATGTGACTTCCCTTCTTTGGAAATTGATATGAGCTCCGTATAAAGAAAGCCAATCCATGCCAAGAATCACATCGAATTCCACTAAAGGAAGGATCACAAGATTTGCAGGAAGCACTTTCCCACAAACGTCAATTGGAGAAGAATTATAAACTTTTGATGCGATTGATGTGCCATTAGGTGTTGTCACAGCTAACTCAACATGTAATTGTTGAGGTAATACGGTGATACCCTTAGAAAATTCTTCAGAAATAAAAGAGTGGGTGGATCCAGAATCAAATAAAACATTTGCTACTTTAGAGTGGATGGTAAGTGTACCTTTCACCACTTCGTTATCATACTCCACATCGCTGATAGAAATTGCATGTGACTTTCCTTTGTCTTTAGCCTTAAGAGTTTGTTGACGTCGACCATCATCATCAACCCTTGGATTTGGGAATTGATTGGCATAATGCCCCATCTCCTTGCACTTGAAACATTTAAGTGTAGTAGGTTCATTCTGTGTATCCCTTCCTTTGTTTGCATCATTAGACATCTTCTTCCCATTATCGCGGCATTCAAATGCCCGATGACCTTCCTTTCCACATTTGAAACATTTACTTGTCCCTTTAAGAGAACTCCCTCCATGTTTCTTTCCACACTTTGAGCATAAGGGAAAGATCATCTTCTTTTCAGTGTGCTCTTTAGATTTTCCTTTGAATTCCATTTTCCTCTTCTTATCAAAACCATATGACTGATGGGTTACTCCAATCTCCATCTCGACTTTGAGAGCACATCGAATGATTTCCTCATAGCTATTGAAGTCCCTTATGGCTAACGCCCTTCGAAGACTTGGTTTTAAGCCACTAAAGAATCGATCGATCTTACTATCAGGTTGGATAATAATACCAGAAGCGTACCTTGCAAGTCTTGTAAAATTTGCTTCATAGGTACCAACAGATTCATTATCACTTTTCTTCAGTTCAAGAAACTCTTTCTCCATATTTGTTCAGAGAATAATAGGGAAGTACTTATTGAAAAATAAGTTCTTGAACTCGTCCCATTCCATGGACTCAATTTCATCCCTTTGCCTCGTATTCTTAATAAGATTCCACCATTGATCAGCATCTCCTTCCAAACGATACACTGCTAGGATGACTTTATCATGTTCAGAACATTGAAGAACTGAAAATATCTTTTCAGTAGTACTAGTCCATTGTTCAGCAACTAATGGATCAGTAGAACCGCTGAAAGAAGGTGGATGCTGCCTCATGAAGGATTCAACAGAATTTTGCTCCTTCCTTTGCTCGTTTGGAAGTCCTGCATGATTCATAGCTTGAGAAAGTTGTGTGAGCATGGCTACAAGATTTTGCATTCCAGCTCCCATATCATTTGGTTGCTCAGGGGGACAATCATTGCATTGCCCATCGCATTCTGCATTAACACGGTTCCTTCGGGTTCCGGCCATTGACTAAAACCAAGAAGAATAGTGTGAGCAACACTAATTATAATAGGAAAACCACATAATAAAATTTTCACGCTTAAGGTCTTATCCTAGGTTATTCATGTCCATTTCTAAAACACTAAGATTGTGTTCTATGCTTAGACTTATCCTTAGGGTCCTTACTAAGGATTTCACATCCTAGTTTCCAAAGGATGACTATACCTTTCCTCTGATGCCAACTATAACGGCCCATACTTTACATACATTGTTAATACTTCAAAATTGAATCACACTTATTACAACATATGACAAAACCACAAAGGACCGTATAGGTATAGTGTCTTTAGAAACTGGGAAACATAAACAACTGGTTCATAAATCTTCTACAGTGTCTCCCATTTATTTCATCATATCTAGGGTCCCTTTTAGCATATTCTACTTAATATCCATCTTCCTGACCTGGGGAAAAGAAAACATACAAAAAAGGGTGAGCTAAAATGCTCAGCAAGGGCAAATAAAGGAAATAAAAATCATATCATATCTTTTTGAAAATCATAACCTGCAAAAGAGATCATAATATCTTAACATGGAATAGATCATAGAAGTGAAAATGAGATCCCCATAATCATAACATAAAACTTGAAACTTTATGGCATGCACACATAATCATGGAAAATCATTTCTTGTTAGTCATGACTCATTGCCAAGACTATCTTAGCGGACAAAGTCCATTTCTGAACCGAGTTCACTCCTCGTTTCAGTCCTGTATCACTGAACCAAAATAACCTTCCGTTCCAGCCATTTCTATCTCATGAGATATAAATCTTTACCCAATGCATTGGAGGGAGATATAGGTCCCACCCATCTTATAATGAATCCTTTCTTATGTGTGCCACATAATCATAAATCATACATCATCGCATAACACATGTAACAAAAATGGGATTCTTGAAACATAATGACATCATAAAATAAATCATATAAGGTAAATGACTTCATAAAAATAATTTCCTCAAAACATAATCAAATCAATGTAATAATAGGGATAAAAACAGAACCCTATATTATCTTAGATGGAAAATAATTCTGATAAAACATTTGAACTCCATTCTTGAGGAAAATATCCTTTCTACTTCAAAAAAACTTTTCTTTTCTTAATATGTCATACAATTATAAACTAAAAGAAGTTGATTAAAAATAAACTTGAAAAATTATAAAGGAATATTCTTGGAAATAATGTTTTAAAAATCTATTCTTGCCGTATAAGTTAAAAAAAACATTCTTCGTACTTTTGTCGGAAAAGTCAAAAAAGTACCTCGTACGAAAAAACGACAAAAGATTCCTTTCATATTCTTTACTAAAAACTCACCGAAGGGTAAAATTAGATTTAAACTATTGTAATTGGATGGAAACAATATTACATATTGAGGGAACATGGATGTGGATGATAAAATACACCCCAGTAAATGCCAAAGTAAAAACAATCTCGTATAAAAATGAGATTGTGATATTTTCCCTTACCTTAGGTCCGATTTGCTTTGTACGTGTCCAAAGCTCCTGTATAATGGTTTAAATAATGTTATTGACTTATTCCAGAATCATACATATTGATATGATATCATATATGGTCATATTCTTAGCTTCTTATTAGTAATATTTCATTGTTACTTGTTACTCGGGTCTTTATTGCCTTTTGTTCTTATGCGTGTTTTGACGAATAAATTCTTATTCTTATTTTAAGGTTATAGATACCTTATATACAGAATGGTATTAGTGTAACATTATCATATTTATTCATTCAATTCATTTATATAATTACTATGTAATGATGATCATGTAGAACGAGTCGCATCACATCGTGGAGACGGTATTCCGTACGTACGCACGAGCGATGATATTGTTCCCATGATCGTGGAATTGTATTTAAGTGTATTTATACTATTTCAGTATCAATATCACTTTATAATAATCATATATAGTTACTAATTACACCATTATACCCATCCTTGTAAGGTGATGGTGGAAAATAGAGTACACCACGGCGTGGAGACAGTATTCCGTACGTACGCACGCGCGGTGATTTCATTTTTCCGTAGGATGGATAGAAGATGAATTAGGGTTGTTTAATATTTATAATAACATATCAGTATGTAATTAATACTGATGTTATTACTTTATCATGAAACAACTAAATAAGAAGAAGTTGAAGAAGAAAGAAATTGAAAAGATCGGTAATGGATATTACCTCTTCTTTGAAACGCCTCTTTGAATCCTCCACTTAGGGAACTAAGATTGGTCTTTGAAGAAGACCAGGACCTCTAGGATTATTCTAGGGAAGTGGAGAAGGGATTTTGGCAGGGGTTGGACGAGCTTGAGTGCTCAAATTGGTGTGAGGAGGAGGGGGAGGAGGTGCCCTTTTATAAGGGAGGAGAGGGGCACCTTAGGAATACCTCAAAATATTATTTTATATTAAAGTCAAAATCTGTTTATAATGGTTCCAAAGGGTCTTATTTTGAAGGTAAAGTGGGGATGGGTCGAAATCCTATCAACCAATAAGATTTAGACAAGTTTAGGTTATTATTTTAACCTTATCAATTAGATTTAACTCTAAGTTAAATAATTTAACTTTTACCGTGACTTTTTGTTTTCTTACACTATATGGTTAATACACTTACTATAACATGCCAAACGAACCCCAAGTTATTTATTATTAATATATAAATCCTTATATAAGTCATTTGTCCGAACCTTAGATTTTTGGGAATAAAATAACAATTAATAATATAATATTTTATTTAAAAACTATTTTTTGTCAATTTTGACACTATTTGATATATGATTTTTGTGAAAGTCATAACAGAATTATATGTTCGAACCAAGTTGATTAAATCAATACTAATATATCATAGTAACCTAGAAAATTAGTGTAATTCATAAAAAGTCTCAAATTACATTTATTTGAGCATTTATAACATCAATTATGTTAACATTTCCTTAAAAGGGTAATTACTGCATCATCGTTGTGTCATAAATTAATTAATTTATTTAAAGTATAAAAATTATAAATAAAATATCATTATGTAGGAAATATTTTTATCTTTCTAATGACTATTTATAGTTTAATTTATCTTATGTATAACCCCATATTAAAAATGTTTTATTTATTAAACTTTGATTTTAACTATTTTAACTATTCATTAAATAAAATAATATTAAATGTCATAATCTAATCCAAGTGGACCTAAATGGTCATATTATATTCATAAGGTTGTTTTTGGTCGAATTACACTTATCCAATAGAATTAGGACATGTGTTAGGGTAATAGTAATATCATATTTACCCTTAGTTACCCTATTTACTATTAACCGCGGTAAAACAAGTAAAAAGTTACTATTCACCAAAAAATTATTTTTATCTCATTGAACCACATTTTACTTACTGATATCAACCGTGTTTGTCGGATTTTCGAAATTTCGTTTACAGAAGCGGTAAAATTAAGTTTTATGCAAAATTCAGTTTTTAACCTACCACTTAGTGGTTTCACTATTCATCAAAAATTGAAAGTTTTCAGAAAAATACCAAAATTTCACCCTAGGCTAATTTCGGTATTCCGAATCCAAAAATGAGGTCCATTTTGAAAGATAAAATTTCAAAAAGTGGTTATTACTATTCATAACGGCTATTTTAAATAATATTTTAATAGCATATCATCGTTTAGTGAAACTCGGTATTGCATACAACGCAAGCTATCGAGGAAGGTCGCGATTGCGTGTAAAGTAATCCAAGCTAGTGTGTAGTGAAATATTCCATTGATGATATATATATACCATAAAAACAAAATATTACTCATAAAAATCTCGGGTGTTACATCCTGTGTACCCTCTTTTTGTGGGATTTGAATGACATCCTGTGCACCCTTTTGTTGTAGGCTTAGGATGACCTCTCCTGTACCCTTTTGTTTTGAGATTATGATAACCTCCCATGTATACTTTTGATCTCATTGAACATTTATTATTTCCCAATTCATTTTAGGGAGATATAGGTCACACCATAATATAAATAAAAACATACATATGTGTTCTATAAGAACATAAATCATATCAAAACCCATAAAATAAACGAGTTTCATAAACATTTTAACATTAGCCATGGAAAAGAAATGGGTTTCATAAATATCATTAAATCATAATCATAATTTTTTTAGAAATAATATGAATGATTGAATTGAAAATTATCCCTAATAAAACATAAGTAACATCAAATAACATTATCTTAGATGAAAAATAATTTTGAGTGATCACTTGAAAACAATTCCTGAGGAAGATATCTTTTCTTCTTTGAAAAAGTTTTCTTTTTTTAAATGATGTGAAATTTTGAAAGAAAAATTTTTATTTGAAAATAAACTTGTAATATTGTAAGGTAATATTCATTGAAATAAGGAATCATAAAAGTGAAAAAATATATTAATGTAATATATTTTAAATGAAAACATTCTTGTCATACTTTTTCCGGAAAATTCACAAAGTACCTCGTTTGGAAAATGAAAAAAGATTCCATTCAAACAGTGTAGCAAAAAGTAAAAAATGGGTAAAAATGACTTTAAACATAAATGGGAGAATACTAAAACATTTTTTTTTATTTTTTTTATAAAACATGGAAATGGATTATAAATATCCCCCAATAGAGACTGGAAATGAAACAAATATTGAAGAGATTATGAAATAATTACCCATCACATTATAATAAGTAGAATCATCTGACTCATGAAAGAAATAAATTTATATGGACATGGAAATATAATAATATTATCGATAAGACTCATAAAATACATTTATAGGATATATATACACCAGTTATGAAAAAAAATAGTGTATAAGGCATGTCTCTCACAAAAATAAAAGTGAGACTAGAAATCCCCTTACTACCTACACAAACCATTTTTTTTGTATTTTTAAAAATTTAATTTTTTGGAAAAGTTGAAACCAAAAATAACTATACACCATTAACACATTATAAGGACCCAACCTTAAAAATTACATAATATTGAATTAAATGAGTAATTCACATTGAGGATCATTTTAGGTTTATAGTTTTAGAGAATTAGGACATAACTATTACATCTCAAAAGATTACAAAGTAGACACTTCTACACAGTTTCCATTTTTTTTTCATAAAATAAAAACTCTTGAAAAAAATAGTCTTGTATAGTTCCATGTTTTAGACAGCATGAATTTTCCTTGATCCCATCCTTGACCCTATTCATCTTTAAGTCCTGTGAAAACATTTCAAAACTTGGGATAAGCATAAAAATCTCAGTAAGGGTTATAAAACAAAGAAAGAAAACATTTGTTCATAAATACATACAAAACATGAACTATTTTAATTACCTTATGAAATCACAATATTTTATGAATAACACATAGAAATAATAAATCATAAAGGTAACTTGTGGCATCCATATCATACTTACATTGTAGCTATCACAACTACATAGGGAGTTACTTTGGAATACCCATCACAGTATATTCCCTAAATCTCTTTGGAGAAACATTCACGTTTACCTCCGTCACATTACCCAATGCATTGGAGAGCTATCTCGGGCTCACCCTCCTTAGGTTTATCACATAACCACTCGTATATGTAAATAATTCCCAAGAACCATAACATGATCATAACACATAACATAAGCATAAAGGAAAGATAACATTTCCACATTAAAATAACAAAATATCATTTAAATATATTGAAATAAAAAATCCATTCTCTAAATCATTTTCAATACCAAAATACATAAAAAGAGTATATGGTATTTATTTTTCCTTTTAAAAACATTACAGCTTGTTAAGGAAGCCAAAGATCAAATAATACTCACGGCAGCGGAAAGGGCGTTGTCACCACTTACGTTAAAAAAACATTACTTTTTGTAGTTTAGTAAAACTCTTCATATAAAAAGATTCCCTTTTAATTAAATGAAAAGTCAAAGGTGTTTATAAACCTTATAAAATAAAGTCATGTATAAAACTAAATATGCCTCAATGAAAGGAGATTGAGACGAAGTCCCTTCCCTCATGTCTGACTTGACTCGATCGTTCTTTAATCTCCTGAATAATAAACTAAAGTTAATTTATACTTGTTTAAGAACCTTTTTCAATTTTATAATTCCTTTTATATCACTTATTACCATGTTATAAATATTATGTAATCATTTAAGTTAATAACGTTCATTTTGTCGATATTTGGTACTTGAGTAAAAAATGAACACCTTATATTACAAGTTGTCCATGTGGTCAATAGTAAATTATATCCAGAATGATATTCATGATTTGGATATCATATATATCATATATATCCTACATATACATGTATTTATAATAGTACATAACATTTAGAGGTAAGAAATGAAATGCACCGTTCAGGGAGACGGTAAGCCGTACGTACGCATGAACACTACTTCCATTTCTATTTCATATTTAATGGAATTAAAACATAATGATACATAGTAGTATTATAATTCAAATATTTTATCATATATAATATCATATATAATACCATTAACTCCATCCTTTATACGTCCCACATATGGCATTAATGAGTCATATCACTTTGAGGGGGCGGTAGTCCGCACTTCCTCTAATGAGATTATCACGTTTACCCATAATGGAAACCATAAGGGCATGCTATAAATGGAAATTACAGAATCATAAAGAAAACATAAACATAATATATATCATATATAAATATATTTACATCATAATTTCCACCATGAGAGGCAATAAGAGATAATCGAACAACCATCGTTTCGTGAGGCGTTAGTTTTCCATCTACATAAACATTACGTTCTTCATCCATTAGATGGAGGTGTGTGTAAGTGTAGTTAGAATACTTATCATAAAAACATACTATTATATTGAGGATACTGGTGTTGTTACAAAATAAAGGAATAAAAAGAGTTTAGGGGTTGGAGAAGTAAAATAAAAGAAAACAATTTAAGAGAAACTGTTACCTTTAATTTGGATAACTCCCTTTTGTTTGAATAAAAGGACTTCTTGAAGTGCCTTCTTCCTAAGGCAAGGATTCTAGGATGAGGAGAGGGATGTATGGAGCTTAATTGGGTAGAGTTTGGATGAGAAAAAAGGTCTGAGAGGTGTGTAAAATTGGTTAGAAGTGGTCTCCTTTTATAAGGGAAAGGAGGGGTTCTTTAGGAAAGTGTGAAAACATTATTTTATTATAAACATATATTCAGTTTCAAAAGGTCCAAAAATCATTTAAGTCCAATATAATATGATTTATATTCGAAATAAAATTATACAATCAGAATTGGACATGTTTTGGATAATATTTTAATCATTATAATCTTATTTATTTAAATCATTTATTAATGAGGTAAATAATGCATCATTATTGTGTCATAAATAATTTAATTTATTTAATGTATAAAAATTATAAAAAATACCATGATGTAGTAAATATTTTTATATTTCCAATTAATATTTATATGAAAACATATTACTTATATAGCACCATATAAAAATTAATTTACTAAAAGATTTTTGTTTATTTTATTTTTTCCATTACATTAAATTAATTAATCTAAAGTGTCATTATCTTTCATAAGTGGCTCCATGGGGTCCCAAAATAGACCCAATTATTCCCATGGACAGAATGACTCATCCAATAAGGTTTGGATAAGTGTTAAGGTAATTTTTAATTATTATAATATTCTTTTTACATTGAATTACCTTATTTACCTTTAACTGTGGTAAAAAAGTCAAAAGTTACTATTCACCAAAAATTATTTTCATCTTATTGAAGCAAATTTTACTACCTAATAACAACCATGTATGTCAGATTTTTTAAATTCAATTCACAAAAGTGGTAAAATTTCATTTAAATGAAAAAGTCCGTTTTTTAACTACTACCAAGTGGTTTCACTATTCATTAAAAATTGAAGTTTTTCAGAAAAATACAAAAAATTCAGCCTAAGCTATATTTGATATTAAGAATTCAAAAATGATGTCTATTTTTCCAAATTCAAAACATATAAGTGGAATTAATTAATTTAAAATTAATTCCTGTTGTCAAAACTAATAGTGTGTTTTTAAGAAAGAATAACTATCAAAAGATTGACACTTGTTTATGTCCAATTTCAAAGTGAAATTAATCCAAATGACCAACATTGGATTAAATGGTAAAAATATATTCTAATTACACTTTAAAACCAATTAAAAAGATAATCTAATCATATAAATAAATTATATTAAAAGGGACTTTTGAATTAAAATACAATATTTTTCCACTATTCATTAAAAAATGAAATTTATCCGAAAAATACCAAAAAATTACCCAAAGTAAAATTTGATGTCTCAAATCTAAAGAAGAATTTTATTTTATCAAATAGAACATATAAAAATGACCAAAAATATATTTAAAGAGGGTTCGCCATTAAAAGGCTATAAATCGAACTTTTAATGTAAATTATGCTTAAAATTAGATTCATTCATATTTTAAGCCTCTAAATTTTATTGGATAAATGTAAATACATTTAACAAACATGTATAATCATATTGTAGTTAGTTTTGTTCATTCTTGCCAATAAAATGGATAGGAGTTAACTACCATTTAAAATTATAATATTATATTATTAGTGTGCTACGTAAGATTTCAAAGAAACCCGTTGTTGCGTATCAAGTACGCTATCGAACATAGAAACCCTTTTAAAGTAAAATTAACATTTAATTCAAAAATATTAATAAATATGAAAATCTCTTATTCTTCATTTACCTAGGATGTTACATCCTTCCCCCCTTTTGGAAATTGCGTCCTCACAATTTTTATTCACTTATCAAAATAAGTGGGGGGTATTTATCCCTCATTGCATTTTTAGATTCCCACGTTGCCTCTTCATTCATATGGTTTTTCCACAAAACCATTACCTGGTGAATTACCTTATTCTACAACACTTTCTCTCTACGGACAAGAATCTAGACTAGTTATTCTTCATAAGAGAGATTCTCTTCTAACTAAACTACCTCTAGGCTCAATATAAGGCCCCAGCCTTAAACCTTACTTAATCTTGAGTTATTACAAGATTACACATTGAGGATCTTTTCGGGTTTAGAGTTTTAGAGAATTAGATCATAAAACTTGCATTACATTCCACATATAAACAAAGTGGTTACATAAAGATAGTATTCTTCATTCCCATCAATGGAAACACATTTAAAATAAAACCTGGATTATTTCTTGACACATCCTTGACTCTATCATCTTATCATGTACCTTTCCCTTGACCTGTGAAAAACATTTCAAAAACTTGGGATGAGCATAAAAACTCAGTATGGGTTATAAAAAAAAAACATGGAAAGGAAACATGAGTTCATATATACATAAGAATGAAATCATACTTTACCCATAAAAATAGGCACTTTAACATACCTCATAAAATCATGAATAAATCATAGAAATCATAAGACATAAAGGTAACTTGAGGCATTCATAACATTCTTACGTAGGGAGTAACCCTCTTGGTTACGTTTGGAATACCCATCACAGTATATTCCCTAAAATCTCTTCGGAGAAACCTTAACGTTTCACTCCTTCGCGTTACCCAATGCATTGGAGAGCTATATCGGGCTCACCCGCCCTTAGTTTATCACGGAACCACCCGTCTTCATAATAATGCCCAAGAACCATAACGTAATCATATCACATAAAACATGCATAAAGGAAACATAACATTTCCACATTTCAATCACGAGATATCAATACAACACATTGATATAATAAAAACATTATGAAAACCATTTTCAATACCAAAGTAAAACATGGTATTTATTTTTCTTTAAAAAAAAAGAAGGTATGGCTTGTAGAGGAAGCCGAAACTCAAATAACAGTTACGACGGCGGAGAAGTCGTTGTCGCCGCATACGTATGACAAAAACATTCCCTTTTGTCGTTTAGTAAACGCTTCGTATAAAAAAGATTCCTTTTGAATAAACGTAAAAGTCAAAGGGGTTTATACACCGTATAAAAGAAAGTTGTGTATAAAATAAAATATGCCTCAACGAAAGGAGATTGAGACGAAGTCCCATACCTCGTATCCGACTTGACCCGACCGTTCTTTAATCTCCTGAATAATAAATTTGAGTTAATATCTACTTGCTTATGAATCTTTTTCAAGTTCATTATTCCTTTTATACCATGTTATGAACATCATGTAATCAGTTAAGTTAATAATGTTCATTTTGTCGGTATATGGTTCTTAAGTCAAAAATAGTCTTCTTACACTTACATGTTGTTAATTTGGTCAAAGGTTCATTATATCCAGAATGGTATTCATGATGTAGATATCATATATGTCATATATATCCAGTACATACATGCATTTATAATATTACATAATCATTTAGAGGTAAGAAATGAAATGCACCGTTCATGGAGACGGTAAGCCGTACGTACGCATGAACGCTACTTTCATTTCTATTTAGTATTTTATAGAATGGAATCATAATTATATAAAGTTATATTATAATTCCAGTATAATAACATATATAATATCATTAACTTTATCCTTTACACATCCCACATATGGTATTAACGAATCAAATCACTTTTAGGGGGCGGTAGTCCGCACTTCCTAAAATGAAGATATCGTGTTTTACCCATAATGGAAACCATAAAGGTATGCCCAAAATAAAAAAAACAGAAGCTTAAGGAAAACATAAACATATTATATATCATATATAAAAATATTGACATCATAATGGCCACCTTTGAAGGTGTAAAATGAGTGTTGAACAATCATCGTTTCGGGAGGCAGAATTTCGCCATCCACGGAAACCGTATGTTCTTTAACCATTTGATGTAGTTGTGTGAGAGTGTATCTCAAATAAATCTTATAACAACATCCTAGTATATTTATGATACTGTTGTTGTTACAAAAGAGGTAAATAAAAAGAGTTTAGGGGGTTGGAGAAGCAAAATAAAACAAATGAACATGAGAGAATGAATTACCTTTAAAAGTGTAACTCCTTTTGAGTTGAGCCTAAAGGCTTCCTTTGAAAGGATTCTGACCAAAGGGAATCCTCTAGGATGAGGAGAGGGATGTGGAGAGAGAAAATGGGCAGGGGTTGGCCGAGCCAAAGGCTTGAAGAGTGTGTGAAATGAGGTAGAGGTGGGGGCCTTTTATAAGAGGAGAGGAGGGGCACTTTTGGAAAGTAAAGAAATATTACTTTATTTGAAAATGTGTTTCGGTTTCAAAAGGTCCCAAATTGATATAATTCGTGGATAAGGTGATAAGGGTTAGAAATCCACTCATACAATTGGTTTTGGACATGTGTAGTTCATAGATTTTACATTATCTTTCTATTTTATTTAAATCGTCAAATAATGATGTCATCGCTGCATCATTATTATGTCATAAATAATTAAATTTATTTAATGTCTAAAAATTATAAAAAATTACTATGATATATGAAATCTTTTTAGCTTTCCAATGACTATTTATAATCAAAATTTGGACTTTTATAACCCCACTTAAATTTTTTTTTCGTAAAACATATTATGTTTGTGTCATTTTCACTTTAACATTAAATAAAAAGTAATTTATGTCATTTCCCAACAAAAGTGGATCCATGGGGTCCCCAAGTTGACCCATGGCATTTCATGGTCGGCCACGACACAACCAATGAGGTTGGGACATGTGTCTAGGTCATTTCATTTTATTAAAGTATTATTTATACCTTAAACTACCCTAATTACCACTAATCGCGATTAAGAACTTAATAAGTTACTATTCACCAAAAAATTATTATAATCTCATTGAACCACATTTTACTTCTTAATGACAACCATGTATGTAGGATTTTCAAAATTCAATACACATTAGTGGTAAACTTTCATTTAACTGAAAAATCAGTTTGCTTGATTACCACTTAGTGGTTTCACTATTCATCAAAAATTGAAGTTTTTCAGAAAATTACCAAAAATTCACCCTAAGCTATATTTGATATTCCGAATTCAAAAATGAAGTATATTTTAAAAAATTCAAATCATATAAGTCACATTAATTAATTTAATAATTAATTTTCGCTGCCAGAGCAAATAGCGTGTTTTTACAAAACAATAAGTATCAAAAGATTGACACCAGTTTAAGTCCAATTTCAAAGTGAAATTTACTCCAATGACCACCATTGGATTAAATGGTAAAAATATATTCATATTACACATTAATACCAATTCAAAAGATAATCTAATCATATAAATAAATTAGATAAAAAAAGTAGTTTTGATGTAAAATGCAGTATTTTTCACTATTCATTAAAAAAATGAACATTGTCAGAAAAATACCAAAAATTCACACAAGGTAAATTTTGATGTCCCAATCATAAAGAATAAGTTTATTTTGACAAACATAGTTTATAAAATTGTCAAAATATAGATTCAAAAATGGTTTTCCATCAAAAGGCAGTAAAACAATCTTTTAAGAATATTAGTGTATTCCATGCATAAGATTGTATTTATTTTCATTTTAAGCCACTATAACACTATCTTAATCATTAATAGACATAGATAAAAATATATATTATTCATTACTTACTTGGGATGTTACATCCTTCCACCCTTTAGAAAATTGCGTCCCCGCAATTTATTTACTTATCGAATAAATGGGGGTACTTATCCCTCATTGCATTTTCAGATTCCCATGTTGCCTCTTCAACCATGTGGTTTTTCCACAAAACCTTTACCTGATGAATCACCTTATTCCGTAACACTTGCTCCCTGTGGTCAAGAATCTGGACTGGTTGTTCCTCATAAGATAGGTTCTCTTCCAGCTGAACTACCTCTGGGCTCAAAACATGAGATGGATCTGGCATATACTTTCTCAACATCGAAACGTGAAAAACATTGTGTACCTGAGATAAACTCGGAGGTAAAGCCACTCGGTATGCAACTGATCCAACTCTCTCCAGAATTTCGTATGGTCCAACAAACCTTGGACTCAACTTTCCTTTCATACCAAATCTCATCACGCTTTTCCAAGGAGAAACCTTGAGAAAAACATGATCACCTACCTCGAAAGATAGATCCTTCCTCCGGTTATCTGCATAACTCTTCTGCCTGCTCTGAGCTGTTCTCATGTGTTTCTGAATCAGATGAACTTTTTTTGCCATCTCTTCTACCAATTCTGGTCCCATCAACTTCCTTTCACCCACTTCATCCCAGAAAGCTGGAGTTCGACACTGCTTCCCATATAATGCCTGAAATGGTGCCATCTGTATACTAGAATGGAAACTGTTATTATATGAAAATTCAACCAAAGAAAGATGTTGGTCCCAACTTCCCTGATAATCCATAGAACAAGATCGTAGCATATCCTCTAATGTCTGAATTGTTCGTTCTGACTGCCCATCTGATTGAGGATGAAAAGCTGTACTAAAATTTAATTCAGTACCCAACGACTTCTGAAGGCCTTTCCAAAAGTTAGAAGTAAACCTGGGATCACGATCTGATACAATGGAGAGAGGAACTCCATGTAACCTGAATATCTCTTTAAGATACAAACGAGAAATTTGATCAAGAGAGAAAGTATCTCGTATAGCAAGGAAATGAGCAGATTTTGTCAAGCGATCAACAATAACCCAGATTGCATTATTACCTCGATATGTCTTCGGTAATCCAACAACAAAGTCCATGGATATATTCTCCCATTTCCACTCTGGCACTGGTAAAGGTTGAAGCATCCCTTTCGGTAACTGCCGCTCTGCTTTAACCTGCTGACAAGTTAAACACTTCACAGTAAAATCAGCAATATCTCTTTTCATTCCATCCCACCAGTAATACTCCCACAGATCTCTATACATCTTAGTACTGCCCGAATGAACTGAAAACGGAGAACTATGAGCTTCACATAACAACTCTCTCTTCAACTGTGAATCACAAGGCACACACAATCTCTTCCCAAATCTCAAAACACAATCACTATAAATGTTGAATTCAGGAAACTTACCTTTCTGAACCATCTCTACCTTTTTCTGCAACTCACTGTCTTGCTTCTGTGCTTGCTTGATTCTATCTGATAGAGAAGATCTCACTGATACCTGAAACAAAACAGAAGGACTTCCTGCACCAACAACTTCTATGCCAAAGTTCATCAAATCGTTAACCAAAGGATCACGTTCCAACCGCAACATTGTTAATGAAGCATTACTTTTTCGACTCAAAGCATCAGCCACTTTATTTGCTTTTCCCGGATGGTAATGAATTGTACAATCATAATCCTTGATTAATTCCAGCCATCTCCTTTGTCTCATGTTTAACTCTTTCTGAGTGAATATATACTTTAAACTTTTGTGATCGGTATATATTTCACACTTTACTCCATACAAATGATGCCTCCAAATTTTTAAAGCAAAAACAACAGCAGCTAATTCCAAATCATGTGTAGGGTAATTTACCTCATGAGTTTTCAACTGTCGTGAAGCATAAGCAATTACCTGATCATTCTGCATTAGGACGCAACCAAGTCCTTTCAATGAAGCATCACTGTATATAACAAACTCACCATTCCTGGAAGGTAGTGCCAAAACCGGAGCATTCACCAATCTTCTTTTCAATTCCTGAAAACAATCATCACATTCTTTTGTCCAGATAAACTTAACACCCTTACGAGTTAGCTTAGTCATTGGAATAGATAACCGTGAAAAATTTCTAACAAACCTTCGGTAATAGCCCGCCAAACCAAGGAAGCTACGAATCTTGGTTACATTTGTGGGTCTTGGCCATTCTTCCACAACTTTTGTTTTTGCAGGATCAACAGTTATTCCATCTTTAGAAACAATGTGACCAAGGAAAGAAATTTGTTGTAACCAAAACTCACACTTGTTGAATTTCCCATACAGTTTATTTTCTTTTAAGGTTTGCAAGATAACCCTTAAATGTTTTTCATGCTCCTCTTTACTTTTAGAAAACACCAAAATATCATCAATGAAAACCACCACAAACTTATCCAAGAACTCATGGAAAATTCTATTCATTAAGTCCATGAATACAGCAGGTGCATTGGTTAGCCCAAAAGGCATTACTATAAATTCATAATGGCCATATCTCGTACGGAACGCGGTCTTCTGAATATCTGCCTCCTTTACCTTCAGCTGATGGTACCCCGATCTCAAGTCAATCTTTGAAAAAAACTGAGCTCCCTGGAGCTGATCAAACAAATCATCGATATGAGGAAAAGGATATTTGTTCTTAACAGTGATATTATTCAAGGCTCTATAATCAATGCAAAGTCTCATAGAACCATATTTCTTTTTAACAAATAAAACAGGAGCACCCCATGGTGATGTGCTAGGTCTAATGAAACCTTTCTCTAATAAATCTTGCAATTGATCCTTCAACTCTAAAAGTTCAATTTGGGCCATTCGATAAGGGGGTTTTGAAATTGGCTTAGCATCAGGATCTAAGTCAACAGTAAACTCAACTTCTCGATCTGGTATTATTCCAGGCAACTCATCAGGAAAAACATCAGGATACTCATTTACCACTGGCACATCATTAATCTGAACAGTTCCTTTATTTTCAACGACATGTGCAAGGTAACATTCATTTCCATCTTTTACAAGTTTCTCGGCCTCTTGATATGTTATCAAAAGTAAGGGTTCATTCCTGTAAACAAACTGAAAGTCTTTCTGAAAAGAAACTTCTTTAGCTCTATAGTCAATCTTAGCATGGTAAATAGAGAGCCAATCCATACCCAGGATAACATCAAACTCTACTAGAGGTAGAACAACAAGGTTTGCAAGTAGGTTCTTTCCACATATAAGGATAGGAAGATTCTTATAAATTCTTTTTGCCTCGACACTTCCCCCAGGTGTTTTTACCAAAAGTTCAGGAGTCATTTCTTGAGATGGTATTCCAATTTTACTAGAAAAGGTTTCAGAGATGAAAGAATGTGTAGACCCCGAATCAAACAACACACTGGAATAATCTGAAAAAACAAACAAAGTACCTGATACAACTTCATTTGATGGCCCGACATCTGCTGAAGTAGTTGCAAAGGATTTCACCACCCCTTTCTGCTTGTAGTCTAACTGCTTCCCATCACTCAAGCTCTTTGTCGGACACTCATTTGCATAGTGACCCATCTCATTGCACTTATAAAACTTCACTAACTGTAAATCAAATTTGTTCTTACCTTCAGCTTGATCCTTTTAAGTGCAATCACGAGCCTTATGTCCCATCTTACCACATCGGTAGCACTTTCCAGAATTCAGAAGACATTCCCCAGCATGCCTTTTTCCTCATTTATCACAAACTGGAAACTTAGTTTTCTTACCATCAGACTTTTTTGAAGAATTCTTACCTTTCTCCTGCCACCTCGGTCTCTTCTTCTGCTGGTTGTTATAGAAAACTTGGTCATCGGAAAACTCCATTTCCACCTTCTCAGCACATCGAACAAGCTTTTCATAACTTTTAAACTCACGAGAAGCTAATGCCCTTCGATATTTTGGCTTTAATTCTGAGTAAAAACGATTTATTTTACTATCAAGGTCCCGGATAAAATTTGGAGCATACCTTGCCAATCGAGTGAACCTTTCTTCATAGGCAGCCACTGAGTCTTCCTCTTTCCTCAATTCCAAGAATTTCTTTTCCATCCTAAGTCGAACAGCCTTAGGAAAATACTTCTCAAGAAACATACCTTTGAATTCATCCCAGTCAAGAGCATCAATCTCATCGGCGTCCCTGATATTTTTAACCATAGACCACCACTGATCTGCTTCACCCTCCAAACGGTAAATAGCAAGACTAACCTTTTGATTGTCTGAACACCCCATGACGTCAAAAATCTTCTCCAGTGCTTTAATCCACCCTTCAGCTAGCACATGGTCAGATGATCCTCTGAATGATGGTGGATGTTGCCTCATGAAATGTTCCACCACTGACATGTTCCTCTGCGGTTGATCTGGCTGATCTCGTGCATGGATACCACCGCCATTTATCGCTTGAGTCAACTACGCCATTACTGCAACAAACTGTTCAGTTCCAATTCCGACCATTTCTGGATGCTGATTCGGAAGGTTATTTCCTTCTGTATGCCTTCCTAGCACTGCTTCCCTGTTTCCTCTGCGGAAAACCATTCTGAACAAACATGTCTTAGATGAAGCAACATGGAAATCTTTAAATGCTATATCATTTCGAAAAAAAAATATTTTTGGATAATCATTTAATAGAATTCTAACTCCTAAAGTTATCTAAACCGACCTCTGATACCAACTATAAGGCCCCAGCCTTAAACCTTACTTAATCTTGAGTTATTACAAGATTACACATTGAGGATCTTTTCGGGTTTAGAGTTTTAGAGAATTAGATCATAAAACTTTCATTACATTCCACATATAAACAAAGTGGTTACTTAAAGATAGTATTCTTCATTCCCATCAATGGAAACACATTTAAAATAAAACATGGATTATTTCTTGACACATCCTTGACTCTATCATCTTATTATGTACCTTTCCCTTGACCTGTGAAAAACATTTCAAAAACTTGGGATGAGCATAAAAACTCAGTATGGGTTATAAAAAAAACATGGAAAGGAAACATGAGTTCATATATACATAAGAATGAAATCATACTTTACCCATAAAACATAGGCACTTTAACATACCTCATAAAATCATGAATAAATCATAGAAATCATAAGACATAAAGGTAACTTGAGGCATTCATAACATTCTTACGTAGGGAGTAACCCTCTTGGTTACGTTTGGAATACCCATCACAGTATATTCCCTAAAATCTCTTCGGAGAAACCTTAACGTTTCACTCCTTCGCGTTACCCAATGCATTGGAGAGCTATATCGGGCTCACCCGCCCTTAGTTTATCACGGAACCACCCGTCTTCATAATAATGCCCAAGAACCATAATGTAATCATATCACATAAAACATGCATAAAGGAAACATAACATTTCCACATTTCAATCACGAGATATCAATACAACACATTGATATAATAAAAACATTATGAAAACCATTTTCAATACCAAAGTAAAACATGGTATTTATTTTTCTTTAAAAAAAAAGAAGGTATGGCTTGTAGAGGAAGCCGAAACTCAAATAACGGTTACGACGACGGAGAAGTCGTTGTCGCCGCATACGTACGACAAAAACATCCCTTTTGTCGTTTAGTAAACGCTTCGTATAAAAAATATTCCTTTTGAATAAACGTAAAAGTCAAAGGGGTTTATACACCGTATAAAAGAAAGTTGTGTATAAAATAAAATATGCCTCAACGAAAGGAGATTGAGACGAAGTCCCATACCTCGTATCCGACTTGACCCGACCGTTCTTTAATCTCCTGAATAATAAATTTGAGTTAATCTCTACTTTCTTATGAATCTTTTTCAAGTTCATTATTCCTTTTATACCATGTTATGAACATCATGTAATCAGTTAAGTTAACAATGTTCATTTTTTCGGTATATGGTTCTTAAGTCAAAAATAGTCTTCTTACACTTACATGTTGTTAATTTGGTAAAAGGTTCATTATATCCAGAATGGTATTCATGATGTAGATATCATATATGTCATATATATCCAGTACATACATGCATTTATAATATTACATAATCATTTAGAGGTAAGAAATGAAATGCACCGTTCATGGAGACGGTAAGCCGTACGTACGCATGAACGCTACTTTCATTTCTATTTCGTATTTTATAGAATGGAATCATAATTATATAAAGTTATATTATAATTCCAGTATAATAACATATGTAATATCATTAAATTTATCCTTTACACATCCCACATATGGTATTAACGAATCAAATCACTTTTAGGGGGCGGTAGTCCGCACTTCCTAAAATGAAGATATCGTGTTTTACCCATAATGGAAACCATAAAGGTATGCCCTAAATAAAAAAAAAGAAGCTTAAGGAAAACATAAACATATTATATATCATATATAAAAATAGTGACATCATAATGGCCACCTTTTAAGGTGTAAAATGAGTGTTGAACAATCATCGTTTCGGGAGGCAGAATTTCGCCATCCACGGAAACCGTATGTTCTTTAACCATTTGATGTAGTTGTGTGAGAGTGTAGCTCAAATAAATCTTATAACAACATCCTAGTATATTTATGATACTGGTGTTGTTACAAAAGAAGTAAATAAAAAGATTTTAGGGGGTTGGAGAAGCAAAATAAAACAAATGAACATGAGAGAATGAATTACCTTTAAAAGTGTAACTCCTTTTGAGTTGAGCCTAAAGGCTTCCTTTGAAATGATTCTGCCCAAAGGGAATCCTCTAGGATGAGGAGAGGGATGTGGAGAGAGCAAATGGGCAGGGGTTGGCCGATCCAAAGGCTTTAAGAGTGTGTGAAATGAGGTAGAGGTGGGGGCCTTTTATAAGAGGAGAGGAGGGGCACTTTTGGAAAGTAAAGAAATATTACTTTATTTGAAAATGTGTTTCGGTTTCAAAAGGTCCCAAATTGATATAATTCGTGGATAAGGTGATAAGGGTTCGAAATCCACTCATCCAATTGGTTTTGGACATGTGTAGTTTATATATTTTACATTAGCTTTCTATTTTATTTAAATCGTCAAATAATGATGTCATCGCTGCATCATTATTATGTCATAAATAATTAAATTTATTTAATGTCTAAAAATTATAAAAAAAATACTATGATATAGGAAATCGTTTTATCTTTCCAATGACTATTTATAATCAAAATTTGGACTTGTATAACCCCACTTAACAATTGTTTTCGTAAAACATATTATGTTTGTGTCATTTTCACTTTAACATTAAATAAAAAGTAATTTATGTCATTTCCCAACAAAAGTGGATCCATGGGGTCCCCAAGTTGACCCATGGCATGTCATGGTCGGCCATGACACAACCAATGAGGTTGGGACATGTGTCTAGGTCATTTCATTTTATTAAAGTATTATTTATACCTTAAACTACCCTAATTACCACTAATCGCGATTAAGAACTTAATAAGTTACTATTCACCAAAAAATTATTATAATCTCATTGAACCACATTTTACTTCTTAATGACAACCATGTATGTCTGATTTTCAAAATTCAATACACATTAGTGGTAAACTTTCATTTAACTGAAAAATCAGTTTGCTTGATTACCACTTAGTGGTTTCACTATTCATCAAAAATTGAAGTTTTTCAGAAAATTACCAAAAATTCACCCTAAGCTATATTTGATATTCCGAATTCAAAAATGAAGTCTATTTTACAAAATTCAAATCATATAAGTCACATTAATTAATTTAATAATTAATTCCCGCTGCCAGAGCAAATAGCGTGTTTTTACAAAACAATAAGTATCAAAAGATTGACACCAGTTTAAGTCCAATTTCAAAGTGAAATTTACTCCAATGACCACCATTGGATTAAATGGTAAAAATATATTCATATTACACATTAAGACCAATTCAAAAGATAATCTAATCATATAAATAAATTAGATAAAAAAAGTAGTTTTGATGTAAAATGCAGTATTTTTCACTATTCATTAAAAAAATGAACATTGTCAGAAAAATACCAAAAATTCACACAAGGTAAATTTTGATGCCCCAATCATAAATAATAAGTTTATTTTGACAAACATAGTTTATAAAATTGTCAAAATATAGATTCAAAAATGGTTTGCCATCAAAAGGAAGTAAAACAATCTTTTAAGAATATTAGTGTATTCCATGCATAAGATTGTATTTATTTTCATTTTAAGCCACTATAACACTATCTTAATCATTAATAGACATAGATAAAAATATCTATTATTCATTACTTACTTGGGATGTTACACTCAAAACATGAGATGGATCTGGCGTATACTTTCTCAACATCGAAACATGAAAAAAATTGTCTACCTGGGATAAAATTGGTGGTAAATCCACTCTGTATGCAACTGATTCAACTTTCTCCAGAATTTCATAAGGTCCAATGAACCTCAAACTCAACTTTCCCTTCTTACCGAAACACATCACACTTTTCCATGGAGAAACTTTGAGAAAGACATGATCACCTACCTCAAAAGAAAGATCATTTCTCCAGTTATTTGCATAACTTTTCTGTCTGCTCTGAGATGTTATCATGTGCTTCTGAATCAACTAAACTTTCTCTACCATCTCTTCTACAAATTCTGGTCCCATCAGCTTCCTTTCACCTACTTCATCTCAAAAAGTTGGAGTTCGACAACGCTTTCCATATAATTCCTCAAATGGAGCCATCTGTATACTGGAATGAAAACTGTTATTATATGAAAATTTAACCAAAGAAAGATATTGGTCCCAAATTCCCTGAAAATCCAGTGAACAAGCACGTAGCATATCCTCCATGGTCTGAATTGTTTATTCTAGCTGCCCATCTGATTGAGTATGAAAAGATGTACTAAAATTTAATTCAGTACCCAATGACTTCTGAAGGACTTTCCAAAAGTTAGAAGTAAACCTAGGATCACGATTAGATACAACGAAGAGGGGAACTCCATGCAACCTAACTATCTCTTTAACATACAATCGAGAAAGTTGATCTAGAGACAATGTATCCCGAATAGTAAGGAAATGAGCAGATTTAGTCAATCGATCAACAATAACCCATATTGCATTATTACCTCAAGATGTCATTGGTAATACCACAACAAAGTCCATTGATATATTTTCACATTTCCACTCTGGCACCGGTAAAGGCTGAAGCATCCCTTTCGGCAACTGCCGCTCTGCTTTAATCTGCTGACAAGTCAAACACTTCACAGTAAAATCAGCAATATCTCTTTTCATTCCATCCCACCAGTAATACTCCTGAAGATATCTGTACATCTTAGTAATACCAGGATGAATTGAAAACGAGGAACTATGAGCTTCACATAACAACTCATTCTTCAACTATGAATCACAAGGCACACATAATCTATTTCCAAATCTCAAAACACAATCATTTTCAATGTTAAAATCAGGCAAATTACCCTTCTGAACCAACACTACCTTTTTCTACAACTCACTGTCTTCTTTCTGCGCTTACTTTATTATGTCTAATAGAGATGATTTCACTGACACCTGAAACAAAACAGAAGAATTTCCTGCACCAAAAACTTCTATTCCAAAGTTTATCAAATCAAAAACCAAAGGATCTTGTTCTAAATGTAACATGGTTAATGAAGTATTACTTTTTCGACTCAAAGAATCAGACACTTTATTTTCTTTTCCTGGATGGTAATAGATCGTGTAATAATAATCCTTGATTAATTCTAGCTATCTCCTCTGTCTCATGTTCAATTCTTTTTGAGTGAATATATACTTTAAAATTCTGTGGTCAGTATATATTTTACATTTTACTCCATAAAAATGATGACTCCAAATTTTTAAAGCAAAAACAATAGCAGATAATTCCAAATCATGTGTTGGGTAATTTAACTCATGATATTTCAACTGACGTGAAGCATAAGAAATTAACTGATCATTCCGCATTAGGACACAACCCATTCCTTTCAACGAAGCATCAATGTAGATAACAAACTCACCATTTATGGATGGCAGTGCCAAAACTGGTGCATTCACCAATCTCCTTTTCAATTCCTGAAAACAATCATCACATTATTTTATCTAGATGAACTTAACACCTTTTCGAGTTAACTTAGTCATTGGACTAGATAACCGTGCAAACTTTTCAACAAACCTCCAGTAATAACCTGCCAAACCAAGAAAACTACGAATCTTGGTTATATTTGTGTGTCTTGGACATTCTCCAACAACTTTTGTTTTAGAAGGATCAACAGTTACGCCATTTTTGGAAACAATGTGACCAAGGAAAGAAATTTTTTATAACCAAAACTCACACTTGGTGAATTTCCCAAACAGTTTCTTTTCTTTTATGGTTTGCAAGACAACCATTAAATGAATTTCATGTTCCTTATTACTTTTGTAATAAACCAAAATATCATCAATGAACACAACCACAAACTTATCCAAGAACTCACGGAAAATTCTATTCATAAGATCCATGAATATAGCAGGTGTATTGGTTAAACAAAAAGGCATAACTACAAATTCATAATGGCCATATCTAGTACGAAATGCAGTCTTTAGAATGTCTATTTCCTTTACTTTCAACTGATGGTACCCCAATCTCAAGTCAATCTTCTAAAAATACTGAGCTCCCAGGAGCTGATCAAACAAATCATCGATATGAGGCAAAGGATACTTATTCTTAAAAGTGATGTTATTCAATGATCTATAATCAATGCAAAGTATCATTGAACCATCTTTATTTTTAAAAAACAAGACAGAAGCACCCCATGGTGATGTGTTAGGTCAAATGAAACCTTTATCTAATAACTCCTGCAATTTCTTCTTTAACTCTAAAAGTTCAATTTGAACCATTTGATAAGGGGGTTTTGAAATTGGCTTAGCATCAGGAACTATGTCAACAGTAAATTCAACTTCCCGATTAGGTATAATACCAGGCAACTCATCAGAAAAAACATCAAGTTACTCATTTACCACTGGCACATCATTAATCTGAACAGTTCCTTTATTTTCAACAATATGTGCCAGGTAAAATTCATTTCCATCTTTTACTAGTTTCTTAGCTTCCTGATATGTTATCAAAATAAAGGGTTCATTCTTGTACACAAACTGAAAATCATTCTGAAAAGAAACCTCTTTATATCTACAGTAAATCATAGCATGATAAGCTAAAATCCATTCCATACCCAAAATAACATCAAACTCTACTAGAGGAAAAACAATAAGGTTTGCAGGTAGATTCTTTCTACACATAAGGACCAGAATGTTCTTATGTTTTCTTTTTGTCTCAAAATTTCCTCTAGGTGTTTTTACCGTAAGTTCTGTATTCATATCTTGAGATGGAATTTTCAATTTACTAGAAAATTTCTCAAAAATTAAAGTGCGTTTAGACCCTAAATCAAAAAACACATTGGAATAATCTGAACAAAAAAACAGTGTACTTAATACTACTTAATTTGATGGACCAACATCCACTGAAGTAGTTGCAAAGGATTTCACCACCCCTTTCTACTTGTAGTCTGGCTGCTTTCCTTCCATTGAGTTCTTTGTTGGACACTAATTTTATAATGACACATTTCATTGCACTTAAAACATTTTACTGACTGTAAATCGGATTTTATCTTACCATTACCCTAATCTTTTTCAGTGCAATTACGAGCCTTATGTCCCATTTTACCACATCGGTAGCACTTACCAGAATTCAAAAGACATTCCCCAGCATGATTTTTACCACAATTTTCACAAATTGTATACTTAAGTTTCTTACCATCAGACTTTTTTGAAGAGTTCTTCCCTTTCACCTGCCACCTTGACCTCTTATTCTATTGTTTGTCAAAGAATACCTGATCATCAGAAAACTCCATTTCCACCTTCTCTGCACAACGAACAAGTTTTTCTTAACTTCTTAAATAACAATAAGCTAAAGCCCTTCGATACTTTGGATTTAATCATGAGTAAAAACGGTTGATTTTACTATCAAGATCTCGTATGAAATTTGGAGCATACCTTGCTAGTCGAGTGAAGTTTTCTTCATAAGCAGCCATTGAGTCATCCTCCTTCCTCAATTCTAGGAATTTTTTTTCCATCCTAAGATGATCAACCTTAGGAAAATATTTCTCAAGAAACATACCTTTGAATTAATCCCAATCAAGAGCATAAATCTCCTCACTATCCCTGATATTTTTTACCATCGACCACCACTGATCAGCTTCACCTTCAAAACAGTAAATAACAAGACTAACCTTTTGATGTTCTGAACAACCCATGACATCAAAAATCTTTTCTAGTGCTTTAATCCACCCTTCTGCTAGCACCAGATCAGACGATCCTCTGAATTATGGGGGATGTTGCCTCATGAAATTCTCCACTACTGGCATGTTCCTCTGTGGTTGATTTGGCTGATCTCGTACATGGATACTACCACCATTTATAGCCTGATTCAACTGTGCCATCACTGCAACAAATTATTCAGTTCTGATTCCGACCATCTCAGGTTGCTGATTTAGAAGGTTGTCTTCCTCCTGATGTCATCCCAACATAGGTGCCCTGTTTCCTCTACAGAAAACCATTATAAACACAGAAATATCATAGGCGAAGCAACATGGTAATATGTAAATTCTATATGATTTAAATATTAACATAAATTACTTTATGGATATTAATTTAACAATACCCTAACTCCAAAAGATATTTAAACCAACCTCTGATACCAATTATAAGGACCTGACCTTAAACATTACATAATATTGAATTAAACGAGTAATTCACATTGAGGATCATTTCGGGTTTAGAGTTTTAGAGAATTAGGACATAACTATTACATCTCAAAAGATTATAAAGTAGACACTTCTACACAGTTTCCATTTTTTTTTTCATAAAATAAAAACTCTTGAAAAAAAGAGTCATGTCTAGTTCCATAATTTAGACAACATGACTTTTCCTTGATCCCATCCTTGACCCTATTCATCTTTAAGTCCTGTGAAAACATTTCAAAACTTGGGATGAGCATAAAAAGCTCAGTAAGGGTTATAAAACAAAGAAAGAAAACATTTGTTCATAAATACATAAAAAACATGAACTCTTTTACTTACCTCATGAAATCATAAGATTTTATGAATAACACATAGAAATCATAAATCATAATGGTAACTTGTGGCATCCATATCATACTTACATTGTAGCTATCACATCTACATAGGGAGTCAATTTGGAATACCCATCATAATATATTCCCTAAATATCGTAGGAGAAAAATTCACATTTACCTCCATCACGTTACCCAATGCATTGGAGAGATATATCAGGCTCACCTGCCATAGGTTTATCATGGAACCACCCGTATACATAAATAATGACCAATAACCATAACATGATCATAACACATAACATTATCATAAAGGAAAGATAACATTTCCACATTGAAATAACAAAATATCATTTCAAGATATTGAAATAATAAATCCATTCTCAAAATAATATTCAATAACAAAATACGTAAAAAGAGTATATGGTATTTATTTTTCCGTTTAAAAACATTACAGCTTGTTAAGGAAGCCAAAGATCAAATAATACTCGCGGCGGCAGAAAGGTCATTGTCACCGCTTACGTTAAAAAAACATTCCTTTTTGTCATTTAGTAAAACTATTCGTACAAAAATATTCCCTTTGAATGAAATGAATATTAAAAGGGGTTTATACACTGTATAAAATAAAGTCGTGTATAAAACTAAATATGCCTTAATGAAAGGAGATTGAGACGAAGTCCCTTACCTCGTGTATGACTTGACTCAATCGTTCTTTAATCTCCTAAATAATAAACTAAAGTTAATTTATACTTTCTTAATAATATTTTTCAAGTTTATAATTCCTTTTATATCACTTATTACCATGTTATAGACATTATGTAATCATTTAAGTTAATAACGTTCATTTTTTCGATATTTGGTACTTGAGTAAAAAATGAACACCTTATATTACAAGTTGTCCATGTGGTCAATACTTCATTATATACAGAATGATATTCATGATTTGGATATCATATATATCATATATATCCATCATATACATGTATTTATAATAGTATATAACATTTATAGGTAAGAAATGAAATGCACCGTTCATGGAGACGGTAAGCCGTACGTACGCATGAATGCTACTTCCATTTATATTTCATATTTAATGGAATTAAAACATAATGATACATAGTAGTATTATAATTACAGTATTGTATCATATATAATATCATATATAATATCATTAACTCCATCCTTTATATGTCCCACATATGGCATTAACGAGTCATATCACTTTGAGGGGGCAGTAGTCCGCACTTCCTCAAATGAAATTATCGTGTTTACCCATAATGGAAACCATAAAGGCATGATATAAATGGAAATTACAGAAGAATAAAGAAAACATAAACATAATATATATAATATATAAATATAGTTCCATCATAATTTCCACCATGAGAGGCGGTAGGAGATAATCGAACAATCATCGTTTCGTGAGGCGTTAGTTTTCCATCCACAGAAATATTATGTTCTTATTTCTTTAGATGGAGGTGTGTGTAAGTGTAGTTTGAATACTTATCATAACAAAATCCTAGTATATTGAGGATACTGGTGTTGTTACAAAATAAAGGAATAAAAAGAGTTTAGGGGTTGGAGAAGTAAAATAAAAGAAAACAATTTAAGATAGATTGTTACCTTTAATTTGGGTAACTCCTTTTGGTTTGAACCAAAGGACTTATTGAAGTGCCTTATGCCTAAGTTAAGGCTTATAGGAGGAGTATAGGGATGTAGGGAGCTTAATTGGTCAGATTTTTGACGATCCAAAAGGCTTGATAGGTGTGTAAAATTGGTTATAAGTGGTCTCCTTTTATAAGGGAAAGGAGGGGCTCTTTAGGAAAGTGTGAAAACATTATTTTATTATAAGCATATCTTCGGTTTCAAAAGGTCCAAAAATCATTAAAGTCGAAGATAAGATGACTAATATTCGAAATAAAATCAACCAATAATAATTGTACATGTTTTGGATAATATTGTAATCATTATAATCTTATTTATTTAAATAATTTATTAATGAGGTAAATACTGCATCATTATTGTGTCAAACATAATTTAATTTATTTGATGTCTAAAAATTATAAAAAAATACCATGATGTAGGAAATAGTTTTATCTTTTCAATGAATATTTATAGGTAAAAATATTACTTATATAACACCATATAAAAATTAATTTACTAAAAGATTTTTGTTTATGTCATTTTTGCCTTTACATTAAATTAATTAATCTAAAGTGTCATTATCTTTCATAAGAGGCTCCATGGGGTCCCAAAATAGACGCAAAGATGCCCATAGTCAGACATGACTCATCCAATAAGGTTTGGACAAGTGTTAAGGTAATTTTTAATTATTATAATATTCTTTTTACCTTGAATTACCTTATTTACCTTTAACCGCGGTAAAAAAGTCAAAAGTTACTATTCACCAAAAATTATTTTCATCTTATTGAACCAAATTTTACTACCTAATAACAACCATTTATGTTGGATTTTTGAAATTCAATTCACAAAAGTGGTAAAATTTTATTTAAATGAAAAAGTCCGTTTTTAACTAATACTAAGTGGTTTCACTATTCATTAAAAATTGAAGTTTTTCAGAAAAATACCAAAAATTCAGCCTAAGCTATATTTGATATTACAAATTCAAAAATGATGTCAATTTTTCCAAATTAAAAACATATAATTGGCATTAATTAATTTAAAATTAATTCCCGTTGTTAAAACAAATAGCGTGTTTTTAAGAAACAATAACTATCAAAATATTGACACTTGTTTATGTCCAATTTCAAAGTGAAATTAATTCCAATGACCAACATTGGATTAAATGGTAAAAATATATTCTAAATACACTTTAAAACCAATTAAAAAGATAATATAACCATATAAATAAATTATATTAAAAGGGACTTTTGAATTAAAATACAATATTTTTCCACTATTCATTAAAAAATGAACTTTATTCGAAAAATACAAAAAAATTACCCAAAGTAAAATTTTATGTCTCAAATATAAAGAAGAATTTTATTTGGTCAAATAGAACATATAAAAATGACCAAAACAAGATTTAAAGAGGGTTCACCATTAAAAGGTGGTAAATCGACCTTTTAATTTATATTATGCTTAAAATTAAATTCATTCATATTTTAAGCCTCTAACTTTTATTGGATAAATGTAAATACATTTAAAAAACATGTATAATCATATTGTAGTTAGTTTTTTTCATTCCCGCTAATACAACGGCTAGGAGTTAACTACCATTTAAAATTATAATATTATATTATTAGTGTGCTATGTAAGATTTCAAAGAAACCCGTTGTTGTGTATCAAGTACACTATCGAACATAGAAACCCTTTTAAAGTAAAATTAATATTTAATTCAAAAATATTAATAAATATGAAAATATCTTATTCTTAATTTAACTGGTATGTTATACGCATATCCCTCATACATAAGACACAACACATTAAAAACTAAAAATATAACATTCAAAATTCGAAACCGAAAATAAAAAAATCGCCAGAATCCACTTCGAACCACGTGCTACCTTACCTCTTGAATCTCTTAGCACTTGTAAAAAACTCCTATATATTAAATATAATTTTATTTTAGATATTTTACAGAATCATATTCGTATATATAATACCATATATGGTTTTATTACGACTTTATATTTCTCACTTATTAACAATTCCATGTTAAAGTTATGTTTTAGGTAATAACCACTTTTTTTTCATACATGTTTTGAATTGTTATCCTTGGTCCTGCTACATAAATCATGATTTCATCATAAAAATAATGATAACAATGATATATATATATATATTAAATATATATTCATTCATTGTGATTCATAAAATTTAGAGGTAGAAAATAAAATACACCATTCATGGAGACGGTAGGCCGTATGTACACATGAACATTGTTTTCATTTTCTTGTTTTATGAAACGAAAGAAAATCAAATGGTATATTATCATTAAAGAATAATTTTTATGTTATATATATTATATATATTCATAAAATTCATCCTTATTAACATCCATGTGAAATGTATATGAAAAAATAATCACATCGCATTGTGAATGTGGTAAGCCATACGTACGCACGAGTGACATTATCATTTCCCTAATATTAGATTGTAAAAAGTTAGATATGATATTATAATTTAAGAAATATAAATATATAAAAAATAAAATATATATCATATAAAAATAGAGTTTTTATATTAATTCCCATCCATGAGAGGTGATAAAATAAAAACGAACAATATCGTTTTGTGAGGCGGTAGTTCGCTGTACACAAGAACGGTAAGTTCATTACACATTAGATGGAAGTGTGTGTGAGTGTAGGACAAAACCTTACTATAAAAAATATGAGTATATTTATTATACTTATCTTATTTTATAAACACTAAATAAAAACAATTGAAGGGGTTTAATAATAAAATAAAATAACAATGTTAATTGATGAACGTTACCTCTTCTTTGGGTATCTTCTTTTTATTTTCACAAAAGGACTCCTTTGGTTGGATTTTATCCAAATGTGAGGATTATATTATGAATGTATGGAATTTAGGATGAGACTTGGTCAGATTTTTTCTATGCCAAAGGGATTTATAGGTGTGGATAAAAGGGAAGGAGAAGTTCCCTTTTATAAGAGAAGAGAGTGGCACTTTTAGAAACTCTCAAAATATTAATATATAATAAATTTAAAATCAATAAAAATACCCCAAAAATGAAATATATTAGAATATAATTTCATATACTATTGTAATATAATCATGAAATAAAATTTAAACATGTTTTGACTATTTTTTAATCCTTATATTTTTAGTTTAACCTTTATTTAACCTTTTTAATTCTTACCGTGATATCATGTAATTTACACTTTGAGGGTTAATATAATTACTATAATATTACAAAAGACAAATAAATGAGTTATTTATGAAATTATAAGATGTTTACCAACTATTTGGCCAAATATAATATTTTTAAAAAATTTAATCCATTTAATATAATATTTTATATTTTAAAGTATCATTTGTGTTAATTTTGACACTATTCATTTCTAGCCTTTTTAAAAATAAAAAAATTGATAAATTCAAAATCATTATTCTAAAAAATCAATAAAATTTCAAATTAATCCATATTTTTTATGACATTAATTACATCTAATTATATTTATTTTAATATTTTTAATATCATTTATTTCATTCTTACATTAATTAAACAATTACTGCATCATCATTATGTCACCATTTAAGGTAATTATTTTATCAATACAAAGTATAAATAAATTACCATGATGTATATAAATATTTTATATTTGAAGTTAATATTTATATTCAAATATACCACCTATATAACTCAATATTAAAAATGTTTCACTTATTAAAAACAAAAGTGTGGCAAAATTGACCATTCTTTGAATATAATACTTTAAAAGGGTTAAAGTTCTCCAAGTGGCTCCAAGTGGACATAAAATTGTCCCAGTGATAGTTTTGGTCTAAAATAAATCATCCAATAAAATTATGACAGTTTTTAGGGTAGTTTTAAAATAATTATAATATTATTTTTACCCTTAATTACATGATTTACCTATAACCATGGTAATTAAAAATTACTAAAGTTACTATTCATATGTACAAAATTAAAATAAAAATTTTTAAACAATATGAACCCATTGAATCAAAATATATATTCCATTTTTAAAAATTAAAAACTTATAAGTTTTATCAATTAATTTAAAATTAATTTTATTAGAGGATTGAGAAAAAGAGTTTTTAAAGAAAAAAAGTTCAAAAGTTCACAACGTTTTTATATCCAATTTCAATGTGAAAGTGATTAAAATGACCTAAATTGGATTAAATAATAAATATATGATCTAATTATAATTTAAAACAAATAAAAATATAATTAAACACTATAAAGTTTTTCGATGAAAAAAATCATTTTTAATTAAAATTTAGTATTTTTTACAATTTAAAACAAATACCAGATATTCCAAAAAAAAGTTATACTATGGTTTAAAATAAGAAGTTTATTTTTTATAATAAAATATATAGAAGTGTCAAAAATTTTATTTAAAATTGTTCTCCATTAAAAGGAAATAAAATTACCCTTTTTAAAAATATAGGTTTTTATTCATAAAATTAAATATATTATTATATTAGGATTATAAAATCTATTGGAAGAATATAAAAAATATTGGATTGAATATATATCATATATATTTCATTATTATCATTCACTAATTTTAATTAATTTAATTTATTTATAAAAATGACTTTGGGAGCATAGAATTAATAATAGATCCTTTATATTAAATTGGTATATATTTTACTTTCTAATTAATTGGTAAACAATAAATTCATCTTATAAACACTATATTTTCATATGTTAGTTAATACTATTCATAATAGCTAATTTAACGGCTAGATTATTTTATTATTTAAATAATAATAAAATGATGTTTCATAGAAACATAGTGTTGCGTGTAACACATGCTATGCCGAGGTTGCGTATAACACAAGCTTAACATGGTGGTGCATAATATGCAAAAGATAAAAATAGTGATTTTAGTATAAAAAAATCAATATTCAATATTGTGTGAAATAAAAAATATCTAAAAATATTAAATTAATTTAAGAATATATAATTTAGAAAATATAGGGGTGTTACAAATCTATTCTTTCTTGTATATAACACCCAAAGACTTTCAAGACCCTCATGTTTTTTCGACATTAAATTATTTTTCAATAGATTCATTACATTATCCTTTATAAACAACCATTATATCTTTATTTACGACACATAGTAACTTCTCAAATGATATGGTATATGTGAAGAATGTGTTTAGTCCTTTAGTGAGACCTTGGTTACTTGGATTGAGTAACAAATCCATTATTATCATAGTAATGCTTAATTTCTCACTTAATTATTATATCCACACAAATTTTAGTGATGAAATTATTATTCCAAATAGCTTACTTTATATAATTTTATGTAATGATGTACTCTACCTATGTTGTCGAGTCTACCATGATGGTTTGGTTAAAACTATTCCAACTGATAAATCCACAATTGAGAAAAAACATGAAACCAAATTATGATTTCATATTATCTTTTTCATTTTGGAAACTAGAATTACTGTAACCCTTTATAATGATCTCATTCTAACCTCCAAATATCAATAACATATCCTTCTATAGTACATAATTATTTTCTTGACTACAATATAGTCACTCACTAGTATTGGATTGATATCTTCTTATTATGATCAAATCATAAGCAATATCAGATTGAATACATAACATAGCCTACATGATGAATCCCATGGAATATGTATAGGAAATCATATCCATCCTTTTTAACTATTTTTAAGGATATTGAATCTTATTAATATTTGTACCACACAACATGGGTAAAAACCCCTTCTTGGAATTTGACATGCGAAATCCTTTTAGAAATTTACCAATATATAAGTTCCAAATCAATCTAATCAACCTTTTTGATATATATCTATATATACTAATACCCAGTTTGTAGGCTGCCTCATCCATGTATTTCATCAAGAATAACATTCCCAACCCCACCTTTATATAATGTAAATTTTGGATATCAATTAAAATGAGTATTATTTTATCCATATAAAACACCCAAAACAGAACAACACTCTCATCGAATCACTTTTATGAATAATAATATTCTTCATTATTAATAAAATAAAACAACTTGATTACATCATTAAACAAGATATTCTACCTCTAATAAGATTAATCTAGTCCATAAATATACTATTACAAACTCTTTCATTGTATCATATACATGTCATTGGTTAAATTTTTACCAAGGAAATTTGTTTTAACATCCATTTGATATATCTCATAATAAAAATGAGTTACTATGACAAGAAATGTTCGAATGAACTCAATCCCTACTATTGGAGAAAAAGATTTTTTATAGTCAATACTATGAATTTTCTGATGACCTTTATAAATGAGATATTCCCCAAAGCCTCATATGTATATGATATATATAATCTATATTTCATTGAATAAAAATTATGATTTTTATACATTATGAGTATATTATTCCATACAGTCTACGATGGACACATGAGAAATATTCCACCAAAGATATCATCAAGAACTGCTGTATAAGATATCACAGATGCAGAACACATTCATATAAGAATTTCATGAATACACATGAGGAATTTACTCATTCAATATAAATATTGAGTAAATTTAGTAGCCCTAGGATAATCCTTGTATATTTATAAATACAACACCACATGATGTTTGTGTGTGGGTGCATGCTTGGTGGAACCTCTCTAAAATCGAAATCTCTCTTCTCTTTTCACCTTTTCTCAAAAAGGTGCTATCACATCTCAATTTTATGGAGAAAACTAACCAATATTAATGTGATTCAACTTGTAACATGTATAAAATCATGTGTGAAATGAAAAATAAAAACCAAAATAGAGAATAATGTTTTGGAATTATATAAATTCTATATAAAATAGGTTACTGTTACATATCCGAGCTATGTTATGGAAACTCATTCATTACCTTTATATAAAAGGGTAGTGTAAAGGTAATAAATGCATTAACCTTACATAGTGGGGTTTTTTAAAAGTAATAATTCCATTTAACATTATATAGTCGGGCTATGTAAAGGTAATAAATGTGTTACCTTTACATAGCTGGACAACGTAAGGTAACCAATGTGTTTACCTTTACATATAAATGATAGATAAATGAAATATATATGTTACCTTAACATATTTGGATTTCTTAAAGATAACCATTGATTTATCTTTATGCAGATATCCTATGTAATGATAATGGATTTTATATTTTTGTAAGTGACTGCTCCTACATAAGAGTAAAAGAAAAATTTAAAATTTTATATTTTGATTATTTTCTAATAATATATAAATTGATTATAAGTTATAATAAATGGAATTTTTCGGATATTAATTAATTAATATAAGTTTGATTACTCATTTAATTATAAAGTGTCTATAACTAATTAATAAATGTTTTTGAACTATTTATTGTCAAATATTTCTTAAATATTAAATAGTAATATTTAAATATCTTTTAACAAATTATATGGAATGTATTATGATTTAGAAATATTATTTATTAAGAAATCATATGAGTAATTTAAAAAGTGTCTATAATTTGTGAATTTTAGGTTATATAATTATTATGAATTGAATTGTCTCTTAAGTAATGTATCCTTAAGTAGGGTGACTTTGGGTTCGACTTCTGATTATTTCAGAGGATTATGCCTTGTCTAGAAAGGTGGGGGTTCACTATATATTAATCTGGGCTTAATCATAAGGAGTTTGTCAATATAATATAATTTTAAACCTTTACATGATTATTTTATGTACCTTATGCATGTGATTTATTTATATAAGTGTATATAAGTTTGAATTCAATGTTTAGGTGAGTAATACAAACTTTGAGTTGTGTACAATTTTACACATCAATATGGTTTGAGCATATTGATTTTATGGGAGGAATATGATTCCAAACTAAATAAAAAAAGCATTTATACGTAAAGTGAATAACACGTGATAATATGATGAGATTAAATCTTATTAAAATACTAAGTGTGATATTCATTCCAAAGCATCTCTTTTCAAGAACTTGATCATCCAAATAGGAAGGCCAAGATTCATAGAGTACCATGGATTATCTTGTATATGGAAATCAAGATATAAGTAACTTTGGATTATATTTATGGATAAGTTGAGATTATCCAAGTACCCATTGACTATACTTTGTTAGATTATTCTTGTCATTTTATTTGATTTACACTAGCTAGGAAACCATAGTGGTTAAGATAAAAAGGGAATACCATTGAGTTTATTCGTATGATGGATTTGTGTAATGATTTTCCCACTCAACTAACCAAGAATAATAATTGTTATGATTGATCTATTTCCATACCTAAATAGTCATGGATTATTTATGTGATACTTTATGTAATCCATGATGAAATATGGATCTTGTCCCACTAATTATTATGATTATTTTTAAAGGGGTCATCCTTTTAGTGTGATCCTATTTTATAAAAGTCTTTTTTAAATGTCTACAAATACCGATACTCATTTGATTAAATATTATATTATAGATAAATGGAATTATCGTAATACATTTTGACTTTGAGATAAATCATAGACAAATAGGAACTAAATTGTAATAACTTCCATGACTGGTATCATAACCTAAGAATAGTTTTTAAGAAATAAATAAAGTTCTATGTTTTGGAACAATATCTTCTTAAGAAACCCACTACTGAATCAGTTCAGAAAAAGGGTTTATATGTCTATGAGAAATATCTAAAAACACATAAGAATTATCTATAATCATGCTTATTACCATGAAGTCTAAGTTGAATAAACAAAATGATACCTTTAATGTCAATCAAATGATAGAAAACATGAAAATATCTACCAGGAATAAGCTAGGAATGAATGGTATAATGTTTTAAAATATTTTTTGTTGCAAAATAATATAAGGAGATTCATGACTGGGTTTTTAATAATATTATGATTAATGGTAGTGTAAAATAATCCAAAAATAGGTGAATTTATCTTTAAGAGATCAAACATGTGAAATAATAAAAAAATAAAGTACCAGATAATCAGAATAGAAATAGCTTACATCTTCTTTGATCGATGGAGTATATTGGATGTTGATCACAAGAAGAAATAATAAAACTATTCCTCCCTCCATGGGAGTACAATAAAAACTTGTATCCATGATTATATCAAAAGGGAACATGAAATGTGAATGGGTTAGAGAACCTTCATTGATTAATGTTGAACACACTTTAAGGAAGAAAATATTTTATCTTCTTTATATGAAATTGATGATCTCAATAATGTCAAAAGAATGTGGTCATAGTCATATACATTCACACACAAATAGATGAGATCATGTCTCTTATATATTTGAATCCTGACGTAACACATCAAATGTATTATAGTCCATTTAGGTGTTATATTCATTAAACTCAATTCAATGAATAGATTTAAAGCTTAAATAAACCAACTATTGGTTTCAAAATGGATGTAACTATGATAGAGATATTGTCTAGGATGTAACACATGAAAAATACCAAATATACATCGCATACATATTTAATATATATATATATATATATCATGCATTATAAATGAATCATATGCATTTATTAAATGTACACTACATATATCATATAATATTATATATATATATAGACACTTCAAGCATCATATACATGCGTACATGCATATTATGTATGTATTTTAGTGCACATGAAACACTTCAGTCTCGACTTAAGTGATCAATATTATTGGTTATGTTAATTATTTATAGAGGATAGTTTTCTTGAACTTGCCATATATATCATTCTATAATCACTACTACAAAGGTTTTGATAATTTTCTGTGAATTACAATAGGAATTAATTCTGTAAACCTTTACCCAATCTCCAAAATATGTTGACGATTACTAAGAAGGACATGGGTGGACTAGTCCAAAGTGATATGTTGATGGTAAAAAAAGATAATGGTAAAGGTTTGGGTAAAAAGAGGAATAAAAGAGGTCATGGAGAGTCTACACTATCATTGAAGCTGGAAATGAAAAAGGAAGGGAAGTGTTTTCATTATGAAAAAACTATCCAATGGTGAATAAATTACCTAGATTAGCTTAACGGTTGTAAGAAGCCTAGTAGATATTCCACATTAAGTATAACAATTATATAATTTAATTATATTATATTGATAGGAATATGATAAAAACTACATATTTTACAAAATTTTTAATTGTATAGGAGGTCATAAGATGAGAACGAATTGAAGATTAGAGTTTGATGTTTTAATGTAATGGATCAAAGGTGTTTCTACATTGAAGACTTGGGTACTTAAAAGTTTGGATGAACTTTTCATAATATGTGTATAATGTATCTTAATTTTCTCTTGATAAGTGCATGTAAAATATTTCTTTTTAAATATAATGATATGGGTGTTTTAATACATATAGTTTATGATTTGTTCAATTTTTTTAACATGCTTTAAAGGGGACTTAAAATTTCTTATTCTAGTTAGTTAATTTAACTTATTTTCATTTATATATTTTTTATAATGCAAATGTGTTTAAGAAACATTTACCTGATATTACAAAAGTGTTTAAAATAGATGAATTAGGCATGTGATGTCTAAATTTTTGTACTATGTAGGACAATTAATGTTGGTAAAACTTCAAACCAGAAAAATAAATCCAATAATGATTCTTCAGCTAGATAGATAAGGGCATTGAAACATAGGTTTGTAAGGAAGAAGTGATAATTCCATATGATGGGATTATCTAAAATACATGAAGTTGTTTGTGAAACTCCATGGAATGTCCATGTCAAGTATTAATGTTATAGAAATAAATAATTTAATTTTGAAGGGTATTTCATACCAAATATATATTTTACTCATGTTGTGAATATATAGGAATTAAAAATCAAAGGAATAATTGATAAATATTGTATTTTTCATTCATTTAATGAAGAAAATGGTTTCTACATCAAGGATTTGAATTTTAAAAAATGCGTCAAGCTCAAATAAACCTCACTAAAAATTTGTATCATTATCTCATTTCTCTTATATAATAAGTGTTTCTTTTCATTAACAAATATTTATTAAAAAAATGAGATGATTAATTATATACACATGGTTTATGGTTAATTAGACTCTATAAAATATTTTGAAAAGGACGCAAGGATAATTTGTTTTATCTAGGATAGATTATATTTCTAGATGTTTGTCAAAAAATGAGGGAATGTGTTCCCTCCACCCATCAGTGATATATTTTAACAAAGTCAAATTTTCAAAACAAAATGATCCAATCTCATAGAATACCACATATGATATAGAAACAATTATTTATTTGTTAAATGTTCCCATTAAAGGTAAATAAATTTTATTTCCTAAACAAAAAGATTTTTTTTGTAACTTATAAAGATATTTTGAGAAGAATAAATTTTCTAAGAATCTAGTTGAAGTATGTTTAGATTTATAACATTAAAAAAATTAACAAATAAATTATTATACATGTCTAAAATTTATGTGATTTTCACTTAATATCCTAAACAATTTAAGATATGCAATGATAAATAAAAATAAAAAGAGTTACATTTAGTTATCATGATAAGGTGAATATTACTATTTCCTAAAGGATTATTCCACTGAAATTAAAAAGTGAATTACACTTGATATATAAAAATAGTTTAGGGTATGGTGGTAAATATAACTGTAAAGAGTTATATTAGTTATAATAACAAAGTAGACATAATTTTTCCTAAAATATTTTTGTATGTACCGATAATGTAGTAATGTAAATAATTACATTATTTAAAAATATATTTCAAGGAAAAAGTTTAAGGTAAAGGGTTAAAAGGATGATGATTATGCACTTTGAAAGATTTATAAGTAGACAGTAGAAGTTACATAATAATATTTGATGTGGTAAAGATAATAATTTTGTGTATATTCTAATAGTTTAACATTAGGAATACAATTATTAAGTCCCACCATTATTAAAAATTTCTTACTTTATATAAGTTTCTCACTAAATACTTAGTGGGAGGGTTTTATTAGATAGTCACATAGAGATGTGATAGGAATTACATAGATATGAAATGAGTTTACAAAACCTTGAACTTGTAGTAAACATATGGATGATTTGGTATTCTATTATATGTGATATGATAGACAAGAACTTATATTGGGGTTGTTAAGTCTTATTATTATAGTTTAAGAATATAAAATGTATCATAATAAAAATTTAATCTTTATTTTATCATTATTTAACATTGGTTGCATAAATGTTTTTATAGATACAAATTTCATGAAGTGTAATGATAATTTACATCACAATATATAATTTTGAGTTGTCCCTAATCGATAATTATTATGGAGTATTATATGTTATAATTAAATGTTAAGGTTACCATGAGTAGGATTTACATATAGAGATAAAAAATATGCTCATGAGGCACATAAATGTGTTTTTATACATTGGGTGACCCATGAAGTATACCACATGTTTTTTCATACACTATGTATTTGGTATACTTGGGGGCGTATGGATAATATTTGTGTCTCCAATACTTAAGTCTACAGAGATACCTAAAAAAAGAACCTTCTAACATTAATACCCTACTTATTCAATTCTACATGTTAATTTATCTAATATAGGGATGGTTGGGTATGTCCTTGATCATGTCATCAGTTGGAGCTCAACCAATACAATAATTTTCCACTTATATGATGAGTGTGACATTTGAGCCCTCAATTGAGATAGACTATGGAGTGCGTGGTCTCACCTTGAAATTATATATGAAATGCTTATCTATTTGGATTTGAGACATGTGACATGCTCAACCATGAAGATGAATCACATGTGATATATTCATCAACCAAGTCAGTATATACTTAGAGAATCAACAATTTATGAGTAGACTATATGAGATTAATACACTTAATCTCCAATGGTCACTTAATGTCTTAAACAAATAGAACATATAAGAATTCATGGTTTCATGCGATGAAAACTAGTGGACATATGTATAGAGATACACATGTTTGATGGAGATCATGCAAGATCCCTTTATAGCTTGAGTAGTTTTGATGATTTTCTAGAGGCCTCTATTTTCTTACACTTATGGATCCAATGATTAATATTTTTTTATCAATGTTATATAGGATTGTTGGGTCACACTATATGGTTAATTGAATGGGGATTTAGTTTAACTCATTGGGATACTCTAAAAATGTTTTATTGTTAATCCAAATGGGATTTGAGATGAGTATTCACAAGGTATTACATATAATGTGATACACAATGATGTTAATGATAGGTTTCCAAAAGTGTTTTGAAAGATATCTAAAATGAAATTTGGATATGATTTCATAAGATCTTGTATACGATAAAATATAAGGTGGAATGACAAAAAGTATTTTAGGATTTATATCAAGTGGTATATTGAAGGAGATATACCTTAAAGCCATATATATATATATATATATGACACATATATACTATATCATATTACATGAAAAGTATGATTTTCATGCATTATAAGTATACTATTCCAGGAAACCTACACTAGAAACTAGAGTAATATTCCACCTAATCAATCATTAAGGACTGATACATAAGATGTAATGTATGGGTAACACATTCATGTAATCATTTCATATAAAAATCCAAGAAATTTAGTCATGTGTTATAACACATGAGTAAATATGATAGACCAAGGAGTATCCTGTTAGATTTATAAAGACATAACCATTTAATGTTTCTGTGTGGTTTGATTCTTGGACAAACCTCTCTAAAACCAATGATATCTTCTTGTTTCACCTTTTCTCAATGAGGGTTGAGCACATTGTGGTCTTAAAGATAAACCCACTAAAACATTGAGTGATTTAGCTTGGCTTGTGGATAGGTTTAGAGTTGGGAAACCTTTGTCTACCACTTTTTTGATCTTATTTTAACACATTATATGAAAATAAAGATGTTTTAGATGAATCATTAGTGTAAAGTATACTGCTTTCTAGTTTTCTTCAATTATATTTTTCATAGGTTTCATATTTCTTGAATGGGTGATCTTTGGAAAAGGGATTTAAACTGATTCTACTTATTTTAATAATAGTTATCGTACCCTAACAAATATCTAAGACTTTAGCTATAATACAAGATTTATAAGTATACACTCTTTCATTTGTGTTAGTTTTTAGATGGAAAATTCACATTCACCCACCACATCTAGGTTCATTTACCATGTTCTAAAATTCGTTAAGGTATTTGGAGTCTATCTCAGATTTCATGGCCTCCAACCATTTCTTAGAATAAAAAATATCAATGTCCTCTTGGTTGTGATGGGGTTTTCATTATCATCATATTATCATTACATTGGATGAAACCCATTAAAATCTCCAACCATCATCAATGGAATAATGTGTAGTGAATAATAGAAAATATAAACATACAGACCTAAAATAAAACAAGCTATATATCCAATGCACTTGATATATTTTTCTTAATTTTAATCACCCAAATATATCTAATAGACCCTAATCACCATGAGGATTACACTAAATAGAAGAATTATCATTCATAATGAGAGGATACTATGATCTTCTATGGTGTTCTATCAACTTATTCGTAAAGACAAAAGCAGAACCATGAAGAATAAAATATCAATTATAGCTTAACAATATCATCTATATTCAATAGAAAGATTGTATCTGTAACGTCCTGATTCCAGAAGCTGCCTAGAGGTGCCCCATACCCGATTGGTCGCATGGACTCAAGCGCATTTCCCTGAATGCCAGAGGCTACCGACTAGCATCGAGGGCCTTGGGTGTGATAGTAGGGAAACTATGCCCTCATTGGCAGAGTAACACAATGGAAGTAAAACAGATAACAATAGCAGAAGCAGTAAAACATGCAATAGGAAAACAATGGAATTAATAAAAACATGAGCACACAAATATAAATGATGCATGATACATATGTCTAGGAAAGAAACCAAACAAATCACAATGCTGGAATACAGTACTAAACCAAAGTACTAAAGAAAAGAAGTAAACAGCTCCACAGCATCGCAAGCCTCAACTTGGTCCCGTGCTCCCCAACTCCACAAAAATCAAGTACCTGAAGTAGAAGGGTGCTTGCCCTTATCTATACCTGCATCAATATAATCTGTTTGGGCCCAAAATCATTGACCAAATAGGGCGTGAGAATAAATCCCAATAGTCAAACACCCAAATATATGTGCCTAATAGTCAGTGAATATATATAGCAGGCAATAATCAAGATGAAGCAGTAAAAAAATAAGTACTCAAAAGTAAACAATCCTACAACTTCAAATGCATTCAAATATTAGATATCATGTAAGAAACTAATCAAAAGAAAGTAACTCTATGGGAAGTACTCACAACCTAAACCCTCTAGTTTAACCAAAATAAACACAAGAAACCCTCTTGGAAGTACACACAGTTTAACCCCTCTGGTTTAGCATTAGCATAGACGCTCTGAAGAAGCAGTCACCATAAATTCCCCCTCTAGTATCGTATTGGAAACTAAAAGGTTCTTTGGGAAGAACTCAATGTCCCATTCGCCCTTTGGCGCACGTCGAGGAACTACAAACACTCTGAGTAAGCATTTACATCAATTCTCCCTATGGTCTCACATCATAATAGTAAAACAAACACTCTGGGGAAGCCCTCAACATCCATTACCCCTATGGTCTACTACACCAGGTTCCCATAGCCCTGTGTAAGACAATCGAGCACAATGATATATAACAACCAAATTAAACCTCAAGAACTACATGGATAAACAGTCTACAACATAACAGCATGTCAAAAAAATAATATCACTCCATCCTATCAGCACTAGGAATGGAAAGCACAACAACCTAATAGGCTAAGTGAGACTAAAGAGTCATAAAAAAAACATGCATGAGAAAACCCTTCCAAAGCATAGAAATTAACCCTATTCACATTAAATTAACCTCTACTTAAGCATACATGCATAACAGGCAATTAACAGGGCTAAAACCGTAAACATGCAATACGTCGATCAAGGGTATTGGGCACTTTTGTACATATAACTCAAATACCATCTACGAAAAGGCACAAACCACCTACCTCAGTGTTGTAGGATCACTATACATGAACCTCAATCCTTGAATCACCCAAGAACACCGTAGATCTACAAAAATGATAAAAACGCTCAACTGAGGATAACTCTTGAAAGAAGAGGAACCAGGAAAAAAAGCTCTAGAAGAAGGAAGAGATTACTGTGGCGATCCCAATGCAATTGACAACGGTCAAATCGGAGAATGGATGCTCAATCGGGGGGCTCAGGGAAAGATCAGCACTGTATGGATGCTCTCAGTCGAAGAAGGTTAATAAGAAGATTATTTTTCCTATTAGATGCAACCCCGGTCTATTTAATGAAAAAAAAGTACACGACGTGTACTTTAGAAGTACATGGAGTGTACTTGCCCTTACCGGCCCCCACATTAGGTGGTCTCTAGGTCACCACACATGGCTGTGTGCATAACCATTACATGACCAGAACACGACCACCCATGGTAACTGAGTACACAACATGTACTTATAAAGTACACGACATGTACTTAAGAAATTTCCAAAAACTCCTCTTTTTATCAAAAACACCAGAAAAAAGGAAAATATACCTGATAAGAAGATCCAGGTTCTTACAAACTTCCCCCTTAATGAAATTTATCCATGAATTTCCCTAACAAGGTGGCGTAGAAGAAGAATCCTCGAAAAGCTACAGCCACTGTGATCGTACATCGGCCTACCTCTCCCAGGTCTTGTCCTGTACTCGCCCATGCCACCATAACACTCGTACCAGAGGAACAGACCAGCCACGAAGAACCCTTGCACTTCGATCAACAATCCGGATAGGATGCTCCTAGAACGAGGCATCCACCTCTAACTCAACCTCCTCATGTTGAAAAACCTGAGACGAGTTTGAGAAGTAATGCTGAAGTTGAGAAACGTGGAAGACGTCGTGCATAGCCCAGTACCTCTAAGGTAACTGCGACTGATAGGCAACAGGACCAACTCTCTCCAAAACCAAAAATGACCTGATGTACCTTGGAGAAAGCTTACCCTACCTTCTAATCCTCTTATGTCCCAACCTCGGTGTGACAGGAAGGAAAACGTGATCTCCGACCTCGAACTCTAGAGGTTATCACCATAGATCAGTATAAGACTTCTATTGTGACTGTGCAATAGCCATCATCTTCCGAATCAACTCTATCTGCTCTGTGGTCTCCTAGAAAAGTTGAGGTCCCAGTATAGCTGCCTCTCCTGCCTCCATCCAACATAAGGGTGATCAACATGACTTACTTTACAAATCCTTATAAGGTTCCATCTGAATAGTTTTTTGAAATCTATTATTGTAGGAAAACTCCACAAGAGGTAAGTGATTCTCTCAAGAACCTCCAAAATCCCAGATGCATGCTTGAATCATGTCTTAAAGCACCTAAATTGTATGCTCAGACTGGCCATCTGTTTGGGGATGGTAAGCTATACTCAGAAGTACCTGTGTACCCAAGGCCTTCTGTAATCCCTGGCAGACTTGAGAAGTAAAACATGGGTATTTTTCTGAAACAATGGAGTGTGGAACTCCATGTAAATGCACAATCTCTCAGATGTACAACCTCACAATCTCATCTACACTAAAGGTATCCTTGATCGATAAGAAGTCAACAACCTTTGTGAGTCTGTCAATGACAACCCATACTACATCATTCCCTCGAGGCGACCTCGGTAAACCCATCACGAAGTCCATCATGACATCGTTCCATTTTCACTCAGGAATGGGTAACTACTGAAAAAGCCATATTGGACTCTAATGCTTTGCCTTCACCTACTGATAGGTGGAACATCTCATGAAAAAACTAGCAACATATCTCTTTATACTTGGCCACCAAAACTGACAGTGTAGATCATGATACATCTTCATGACATCAGGGTGAACTGCCCAAACTGAGGAATGAAAGTCCCGCATCAGCTCCCCGCATATGTCTATTGGCACCCATACTAACCCATGAAAATGAAAGATCTCATCCCCACCAACTGTCCATCCAGGAATAGGTTCCTCTCCTGAAACACTCTCCCATAGGACTAGGCCTTCAGAAGCCAATAGCTGCCTCGTTCACACTCGATCAAGTAGAGTTGAGGTAATAGCCACAGAAAAAAGAAATTTTTGACCCTAACTATCATGCACCACCAAATGCATCTCAAAGAACAGATCCATAAGATGCCACTCACTTCTGGCCTCCTGAATTGGCTGTACCTGAGTCCTCCTGCTCAACGCATCAACCACTACGTTTCCCTTACTAGGTGTGTAGGAAAGCTCAAAGTCAAAAGACTGAATATACTCAAACCACCTTCGTTGTATATAATTCAGGTCACGCTGAGTGAAGATATACTTGAGACTTTTGTGTTCGGTGAAAACCAAAAAATTATCTCCCAATAGGTAGTGTCTCCAACAACATAAATCAAGAACAACTACAACTAGCTTGAGATCGCGTGTCGGGTAGTTCCTCTCATGTGGCCTCAACTACCGTGACCTGTACGCAACAACCCCTTCTCTCTGCATAAGTACTACTCCAAGCCCGATACATGATGCATCATATTATACAGTTATATTTTTACAAGATCTGGAAATACTAGTATCGGTGCTGAAGTCAACCTCCCTTTAAGCTCCTTAAATGCCGACTCACAAGAATCTAACCACAAGTACTTCGCACCCTTCTCAATTGGGCCTGTCAGTGGTGCTGATAAGTGTGAAAAGTTCTGTATAAAATGTCTGTAGTAACCAGCCATCCCTAGAAAGCATCGTACCTCAAAGACATTCTTCGGCCGCTCCTAGGAAACCACTGATCTCACTTTATCTGGGTCTACTCATACTCCTACCTCTGAGATAACATGACCTAAGAAGTGAATTTGGTCTATCCAAAAGTGGCATTTAGAGAGCTTAGAATATAACTGATGCTCTCTCAATGTACTCAAAATTATATCAAGATGTGTGGCATGGTCATGTCGAGTGTGAGAGTACACCAATATATCATCCATGAAGACTACCATGAAAGAATCCAAGTATGGATGGAACACTCAATTCATTAGTGCCATGAAGACTGCAAGAACATTTGTGAGACTGAACAACATAACCACATACTAGTATAGACCATACATGGTAAAGAAGGCAGTAAGAGGTACATCTAATGGTCCAATGTGCAACTGATGATAATCGGATCTCAAGTCAATTTTCATGAACACCTAGGATCCTTGAAGTTGATCAAAGAGATCATCAATCCTCGGTAAGGGATATCAGTTCTTGACCGTTAACTAGTTCAACTTCCAATAATCCCCAAAATGTTTGAGGGTACCATCCACCTTCTTTGCAAACAGGGCAAGAGAACCCCAAGGAGAAGTACTGGGTCAAATGAAACCCTATGCCTGAAACTCCTCCAACTGCTTCTTGAGGTCCTACAACTCTGGTGTAGCCATCCTTTAAGGAGGAATGGACACTGGTGCTGCTCTTGGAATGAGCACAATAAAAAATTCCACCTCTCTCTCTAGAGGAAAACTTGAAAAGTCCTCTGGAAAGACGTCCCTGAAATGATCCACCACTAGAGGAAAGTCCATATGTGAAGTCCCCTAGTTCTCCAGATATAGACTAGAAATCTGGGATGTAACTCCTCTTAACCCATGATGCTCAGGTCCCGCTCTGCTCTCATGGACATCCCTTTCACCCTTATGAAGAAACGATCCACCCTATGGTGATGTGAAACTCACCCTACGATGATAGAAATTGACAACTACCTGGAATGGAACTAAACATTCCATTACGAGAATGACATCATAACCCGTAATCTCTAGGAAATAGAGGTCCCATAAGAAGTGAAACCCACAAAACTCTAGAGGTAACTCCTTACACTGATATAAACTAGCCGTTCTAATCCCTAATGGAGTGTCAGGAATTAAGATATCAGCAGAAGAGAAGATATAGAGCCCAAGGCTCTCCACAACAGCAAAAAATATAAATCTATGGGAATCCCCCATATCAAAAAGAGAAAAAGATAAAACTAAGGCAACTAGGATCATAACTCTAACTGTAGAGGGTCCAAGATTCTACTCCAACTGGGTCTGCTTCACTGCAAAAGTTTGACCTGCACTGTGACCCTGTGACCACACCTGACCACTCTAAGCTGATCCACCATATTATCTCTGAAAACCTAGAGACTGGATACCCTGTCCATGACCTCCAACTTGGCCTAAAAAGCTGGAAGAACTCCAGTTCCATGACTGGTGAGAAATTGGAGGTGCTTCTCCTGAACAAGGAGTCATAGAAGAACCCCTGTCGGCAGTAGCTGGTGAGAAAAAATGATAGAAACACTTAATATGGACCATCTTGCCGCATGATCGTCACTCCAATGGATCTCTCAGGCAATGTTTCCTAATATGCCTATACTTTCTACACTGGTAGCACTCCACCTGGCTACCATAAGAAGTGTCTCGTCTCCTCGGATCCCCATGCATAGAATCCCTGCGGCGCTTCCTGCAATTAGTAGGAGGGTTACCAACTCCAGATACCGAATCTCCCGGGCTCACAGCTCTAGAATCCCTCAGGTTGTGCTTTGTGATCAGTTCCTGGTTGACTATAGAAGTGATGGATTTCAACCTTAAGATGTTCACCTGAGATTAGATATCGTTCCTAAGACCATCCTCAAAATTCATTGCCAGGAATAACTCATCACCTCCTGGGATTGGCGTGAAGCGCTGCAAATCAGTGAAACGAGAAGAGTACTCCATGACTGAGAGAGTACCATACTCCAGATTCATGAACTCTTGGGATCGATCAGCCCTCAAAGTCTCCGAGTAGAAGTAGTCATAAAATGCATGTTGGAACTCATCCCACACCATAACCTGCTGGCGTCTTGCCTGTGAGATTACATCCCACCATATCTCGGTATAATCCCAAAGCATATACATAGAGAGATTCAACCTCCTCTCTAGAGGTGTCTTTAGATGTTGAAGATAGAAAGCTTGGCCTCTAACCATGACCCTGCAGCCTGAGGTCCTCCTTCACCCGTGAAAGTGGGAGGATACTGCTACTGAAAGACCCGCGCCAGTTCTTCCATAGAGGGGGTAGGATGCAGTACTCATCGGAAGGCCTTCATAAACCTCATAAAGCCCTCTTAGAACTATGCAGCATCACTTGTGTCCGGAATGACGGATGGTCCCAAGACTGGCACAATTGGAGGATGTACTGGTAGTCCTGGATCAGCCATGTCCGACATCTGATCACTGCCCTCTAACTAGTGGACAACTGGAGGACGTCTCGATGGCATGACTCTGTAAGTTCAAGCGCACACCTTAGATCAATATTGTTAAGGAATAAAAACTAGAAGTATAATAAGTGAATAAGAGAAATAAAGCATTAACTTTTTTCAAAACATGGATACATGGCGTGTATAATGCCTACATGGCGTGTTCCCTTAAGCCTTCACATGGGCATGTAATTCTTCCAACCCAGGTCATGTAACACCCAAAACACACGGTGTGTTGTCCAAGCACACGACGTGTACTTGAATCCTCTTCCTCTACCTGAGTTATTCTACACGACTAACCCACATGTTTCTCCTAAAACAAGACTACACGGTGTGTTCATGCTAGACACGACATGTACTAGACAAGCTTCACTAACCCGTGTTTTTAGTGACACGGTCGGTTACATAGATGACTCTACACGACATGTTTGTGCCAGACACGGCGTGTACTAGGAGATTTCACCATCCCGTGTTGTTTGTGACATGACTGGATACTCGGTTTACACTACATGACGTGTTCTAGATAGACACAGTGTGTATTAGAAATGACTCAACTGACCCATGTTGTTAGTCACATGACCGGTTATACGGCTCTACAACACAGCCTATACATCCGGTACACTGCGTGTCCTACCATAGATTTCCCAACCCTGTGTCTCTAACCACGTAGTCTATGACACAGTTAGATATGACATGGCGTGTACATGTAGTACACGAAGTGTACTTAAGAAAAACATTTTCTTCCTGAACATAAGAACACATGGAGTTTATTCATCATTAAATGTCGTGTATTCTAGGTTTTTCCAGACAGAAATCCTCAGAAACTTCTCTGAAACCCAGAAAAACACTGAAACGAACATTAAAGTTCCAAATTAAGATCATTGAGGGTCCATAATCCCTGAAAATAAAAGTGTGGCATCTTATACATGTCATATACAAGGAAAACAAGGTAATGATCCACCGAATTCTGGTCCATGAGGGCCCATAACACCTCAAGAACCAAATTTTGGCATTCATTCAAGGAAAGCCATGAAAAGAAATAACCTATAAAAATCAGGTATTCTATCAAGGAATCTATAACAACAACAATAATAACTAGCACAAAATCTATCACAACAACATGAAATCGCTAATGCACCCTAAATGACAAGGCAAGAATGCATGACATGTGATTTCTAGAAAGTTTCTATATGATGAATGAGATGGAATACACTCTTCTCACCGGGTTTCAAGAAAAATAAAACCTCAATAAAATCAACAATAACAACACAATACATGTGAATCACCCAATGATGAAAATCAAATCAACTGTAAAATTGAAAAACTAGAAAAAGTGAAATAAATGAGGTAAATTGGCTTTTCACTATACACAGGTTGTCTAATCTCAGGCACAACTTATTAACAAGTACCTATTCTGTCCTATCCCTATCTATAAGCTCCAAACAGTAAGTCAAGAAGAAAATAATGCTCTGATACCACTTTGTAACGTCACGGTTCCAGAATCCACTCAGAGGTACCCCGTACCGGGTTGATCACATGGCCTCATGCACATTTCCCTGAACTCCAGAGGCTACTGACTAGTAGTGAGGGCCTTAGGTGTGATAGTGAGGAAAATATTCCCTCATTGGCAGAGTAACACAATAGATGTAAAATAGATAACAATTGTGGAAGCAGTAAAACATGCAGTAGGAAAACAACAGAAGTAATAACAATAAGAGCACACATATATAAATTATGAATGATACATATGTCTAGGAAAGCATCCAAAAAAATCCCAATGTTGGAATACAATACTAAACCAAAGTAAAAAAGAAAAGTAGTAAATATCTCCACAGCATCGCAGGCCTCAGCCTGGTCCCATGCTCCCCATCCCCGCAACAATAAAGTACCTGAAGTAGAAGGGCACTTGCCCTCATCTATACATGCAGAAATATAATCTGTTTGGGCCCAAAAGCATGACCTAAATAGGGTGTGAGACTAAATCCCAGTAGGAAACCACCCAAATATCTATGCCTAACAGTCAGTGAACATATATGGCGGGCAATAACCACGATGGAGCATTAAACAAGGAAGTAATCAAAAGTAATCAATCCTAGAATTTCAAATGCCTTAAAATATAAAATATCAAGTAAGAAACTAATAAAAAGCAGGTAACCCTTTAGGAAGTACTCATAACTTAACCCCATTGGTTCAACCAAAATAAACACAAGAAACCCTCTGGGAAGTACACACAGTTTAACCCCTCAGGTTTAGCTTAAGCATAGACTCTCTGAGGAAGAACTCACCGTCAATTCCCCCTCTAGTCTCATATCAGTATCTAAGAGGCACTCTGGGGAAGCACTCAACATACCATTCCCCCTGTGGCCCATATCGAGGAACTAAAAACACTCTGAGGAAGCACTTACATCAATTCCCCCTATGGTCTGACATCGTAATAGTAAAATAGACACTCTAGGGAATCCCTTAGTGTCCATTCCCCCTATGGTCTACTACACCAAGTTCCCACAGCCCTGTGTAAGTCAATCGAGTACAATGATATATAATGGCCAAAGTAAACCTCAATAACTACTTGGATAAATAGTCTACAACATATCAGTATGTCAAAAAAATAATATCACTCCATCCTATTAATACTAGGAATAGAAAACACAACAGCCTAACAGGCTAAGTGAGACCAAACGGTCATAAACAAAACATGCATGGGGAAACACTTACAAATCATAGCAATTAACCCTATTCACCTTCAATTAACCTCTACTCAAGAATACAAGTATAACAAGAAATTAAAGGGCTAAAACCATAAACACGCAATACCCTGATCAAGGGTATTGGGAACTTTTGCACATATAAATCAAAGACTATATACAGAAAGGCACAAACCACCTACCTCAGTGTTGTAGTATTGATATACGCGAACCTCAAGTCTTGAATCTCCCAAAAACACCATAGATCTACAAAAACAATAAAAACATTCACCTGAGGATAACTCTTTAAAGAAGAGGAATCATGAAATGAAGATCTAGAAGAATAAAGAGCTTACCGTGGAGATCCCAATGCAATTGACGATGGTCAAATCAGAGAAAGGATGCTCAATCGGGGTGCTCAGGGAAAGATCAGCGTTGTACAGATGCTATCAGTTGAAGGAGAAGAATAAGATGCTTCTGCCAATTAGATGCACCCCAGGTCCGTTTAATGAAAAAGAAGTACACGACGTGTACTTACCCTTACCAGCCCCCCGTATTAGGCAGTCTCTAAGTCACCAAACACGGCTGTGTGCATGACCATTACACTACCAGAACACAACTACCCACAGTGACCGAGTACACGATGTGCACCTATAATGTACACGACATGTACTTAAGAAATTTCCAGAAACTCATTTTTTCTCAAAAACTCTAGAAAAAGGAAAACATACCTGATAAGAAGATCTGAGTTCTTATAGTATTCCTTTATATTAGAACCCTTCATTCACATATTGAAGTTGAGTGTTGTCTACCATTACATGGAAGCTGACATTCATTACTATGATAAAAATTTTCATGGTATTATCATGATACACATCCTAATTTCATAGATTTTTATACCTTAAACCTGTACATAAAATATAGAGCCTCACTTTGGAGTCACAAATTCTAGTTATCTCCTTTTAGAAATCCCATATTTATCCAATAAAATGGATAAATATGCTATCTTGAAAATTATATTATAAAATTCATTTAGATATATCAATCCATGAAAATGATGTGATAAAAAAAGTATGACTACTATAAAAATCCCTATAATTTATTAAGTACTGAGATTGAAACTCTGAGGAAAGACTTTAGGGTTATATGATTGAATGAGATAATTCCTTTTAGGCAGTGAGAACCAATTTTTTTATTATTTTTCCTTGGAGTGCCTTAAATTTTATAGAGAATAAACAACATCCCAACTATAAGTTGATATAAAAATCTAAGTCAAAAAATAAAGGAAAATTATTTGAATTATAGTTAAAATATGAAAAAGGACAAATGATTTAAAATAAATTTAAATACTTTACAACAATGAGAGTCAATGAGGCCTATAATTTGACTAAATGTGAAAGGGATAATATACCATTACATCTTATACATAGTGATATATGTAGACCAATGAATATATAAGAAACTGGTGGGTTTAGTTACTTTATAAGTTTTACTAATGGATTTAGTTGACATGGTCATGTGTTTTTGATGGGAAATAAGTATGAAAATTTTGAAATGTTAAATTAATTTTAGAATGAATTATAAAATAAATATGATAAAAGTATTATGATCCTATAATCAGATCAATTTTTTGAATAATTGAGCCATTAATTCACTGATCATATGAGAAAGTGTATAATTTCTTCATAAATCACTCCTCCTAAAACACTACAGTGGAATGGTGTGTTTGGGAGGGTGAATCATACTCTATTGGACATGGTTTGATCAATTATTAGTTTGTGTAATATAACTATTTCATTTTGGGTATAAACTCTAGGAAATTTGTATTTCTACTTAAAAACATTCTATCTAAGATAGTTATAAAGACACCATATGAGATATGGTCTGAGGAATGTCCATTTATGTCTTTTAATAAGATTTGGTATTATAAATCATATGTAGTCCATTTTTATTCCGAAAAAACCAGTCTTAATTCATATAATTTTCTTTTGGTTGGTCATCCCAAATAGAAATTAAGATATTAATTTAATAATCTTATTGGAAAAAAGGTATTTGTGGATCAGAATGGTCTTTTAATTGGGAAGGAATATATCAGTCGAGGAGTGAGTGGGAGGAAAGTCAAATATAGAGAAGTTTAATAACAAAAAATAGTAAGTGATCTTGAGATGGAAGTTGATTCAATTATATAATAATTTTTGAATAAAGAGATGACTAAATTTACCCAAAAACCTTGAAGGTTTATAGGATTTATTAGGATCCCAAGAGATATGAATTTTTTATGGAAAATAATGATGGATTAATATTAATAGGTGATAAACATACTATCTATTAAGATAAAATTGAGAGTTTTGATTTTAATAGATGGTTAAAATTCATGGAATTTGAAATGGACTCCATGTATACAAACCAATTTTGGAACTTGGTGGATGCACTTGAAGGGGTGAGACCCATAGGGTGGAAGTGGCAATGAAACATTCCCAAAAACATAAACTCAAAATGATATAGGAAGTTCAAACTGACACATCATCAATTGAACCATGTTCAATAGGGTATGATTCCTCCTCATAGATACACCATTCCATTATCGTGTTCCGATAAGAGTGGGTTGTGGAACAATTCCACAATACCTTAGATGCCCAATTAATTCTTGGCTCAAGTATTCAACACCCTGTTTTGATTTGATGAATCTTAAAAATTACACCCATTTGATTATATATTTCATTCTAAAACTCTTGAATCTTTTCAAAAGTTTCATACTTTCATCACATAAAAAAACCTAATCATACCAACTAAATTCATTGGTTAATGAAATGAATTACCTAAACCTACCACTTGTTTATATATTCACTATTACATAAACATTAGTATGTATAATATCCAATGATCCACTATACCCTTCACCTTTACACTAAAAGGTTCTATGTTAATTTTTCATAATAATAAATATTTGCATGTATCAAATTATTAATCAAACAATCCATCATTATGAAGTCTTTAGATTCTTTTCTCATTTATATGTCTAAGGAAACAATGTAGAAGGTTGGGGGGATTAGAATCAACTATAACCTTATTATTATGAATGTTATAGATAAGATTATTCATATCCAGATTATATAAATGATTCACCATATTACTAATTCTATAAAACATTTCATTATTATATATATATATATATTTCATTTTTTTATAAATAATTAATGAACATATGATATCATCCAAAAAAATAAAAAATACCATTTCTATTTATAACAGGAAAATAATAAAAACTCTCTAATTAAAGAACTAATTTAATAGATAGAGTTAGTGTTATATGTGTACTAAAAGGAAATATTAATTTGATGCATATGAGGTTTAAAGATACATCACCTAAAAATGTAACCTAAAGCTGAGACTCAAGGATATTTCACAAACATATCTTTAAGTACAGGACTTAGCATGCATTGGTTCCAATGTTGTGTTTTCCATCTGATGTACCTTGAGAATATATTGAACCCAATATAATATATGTTTATAGATTTCACTGCTACACCATCCTCCGATTTTATTTCATCAATTAGGAATCAAATCATTGATTCATTTATATCTTTTCACATTCATTGATATTTTCAATTAATGTTTCACTAGTGGGAAATAACATATCAAGATATGACCAACACTATTTATTTAATGAAGATCATCAAGGATGGACTATAAAAGGGATGGAATTCCCTTATTTGGTGGGTACATTATATTCATACAAGTCCATCAAATAACCATTTTTGATTTACTATAAATGCAGCATTTAATTAAAGGTAATTAATTTTCAATTTTGTCATTTAGTATTCCTTGTTTTTCTAACCCAATCAACTCTTGTTCAACCACATGGTATAACCATTTATTCCATAATAAGGATTTATTTTTTGGGATTTGTGTTCAGTGGAGGTTGTTTATAATAGAATGGACTAATAATTAATAAATACAAGTGAAACATAAATGATCCTTTCATAATAATAAAGGATCCTTAAGATAATCTTCTTTAACATGCCTTTGATCTAAAATAGATTCTATCTTTTCCATTAATTCCAAAAGAGATTGGGTTTCTCATTAGCTTGAGTACCCACCATAATGAGTAGATTAATGATAAAATGTATTTATTTATGTTTTTATCATTAGAATTGTTTAATTTAATTATTTGATCATGTTTCATAATTAAAACCACAATATTTTGTTTTAAACTTTCAATACTTATGGAAGAAATAATAACACATGATTTCTTATTTATAATTTAGTTATCTATTTCCTAAAATAATTTTTATTTAATATATATTTATTATTTTATATTTATTCTTTTTTTATGTATAGTCTATTAAAAATTCTTATGAATCTTAGTTAAAAGTCCTACAATCTATCTCATTTTAAATTTTTACGCTAGGAAGAAAATTAATTTGTGGCATAGATAAATCATTTTAATTTTGGAGTTTTACTAAGTATAAAGTATTATTAAACATGTGATGTATAATTAAAATATTAAATATTTTGTAAACATTGTATAAAATATTTACAAAGATAGGTTTCTGATAAAGTAAAATTTCTTAACATGGGTAATCTTATGATGGTAAATTTTATAATGAAATTTCTTAAAAAATATGAATTTCAAAGAAATACTATAAATTTCTATGGAAATTAATAAATTATTATGAAATAACTAATTTATTATAGATGGAATATTTTATAAGATAAATAGATTAAGTCTTTATTTTTTTGGGGAATTTTATTTTCAAATTATTAATTATTTTATTTAAAATTTTATTTATACTTATTATATATATATATATATTTGAATTGTAATATTGATTAAATATTAAAGAAGACTAATTTTGTATGATTTATGGGAATTATCTGTGTGGTATTTTTATGATCAATGGGTATGATAATTAATTGTATTTATTATTTAATATTTTATTTTTTTGTTTTATATTTGTTTATGCTTTATAGAGTATCCAAAATATTAAAGACTACATTAAAAGGAATATTATTGTTTGAATTTATGATGAAAGATCATAGAAATTGAAGTGTAGATTATTGTCATTTATATTTTTCTTATTTAAAGGATGAATCATACATTGTACATGATAAAATTGGGCTCCATCATTCGATATTAAAAGTACTTCAATGTTACTCCGTTTCTCTAAGGCACTACTGGATTGTCGAAGGTTCATTTTTCGAACATTCTTGAAGGGACAAGAACATTTCTATGCCAACACTTTTTTTTCTCAACTTCCATCATGGTTTGTGCATTAATTTTTTATCTAGAAATTTTTATTCATTTCACTGTATCACTATATGGCTTATACAACCCTAAAAAAGTATTGACTAGTTCAACCCCAATAACCAAAAGGTAGTGACACCAGTTGTGATTGATCCTATTAAAAATGACTTGGATTGGGATCCTACATGTAGAAATTATGGGATAGGTTTGATCAAATATAGAATACCTAGTTGGGATTAATCCCATATAAATTTCTAGGATAAGGAAATTCCCTTTATAGGTGTCCCGATTCTTATTGATCATATAAAAGAGATTCATATTTAATTTATATCCATACTCCTACATTTGAGTGTGAAGAGTCGAAAGAGATTTGTTTGGATCAAAACTTCAATAAAATCCTTGTGTTCATCCTTTCATTATTTCTACAGAGATTCTTTAAACATACACTGTACTTAATTTTTTGAGGTTGAATGGTTAAATATATTATTTCACTAAATTACACATCATATTTAAGTTAATATAATTTTTAATATTAGCATGAGATCCCCCGAATACTTAGGGAATCAACCTGGGTGGGACCTAGTAATATATTTTACAATTTCTATTGTACCAGGATGAGTTACATCCCTATAATTTTTTATTTCCTTGTTTTTTCATGCCATATTGTTCACTTATATAGAATTTACCTCTATATAATTTTCAATATATAAAAATATTTCCTAAAAATGGAACATGTACTAGAAAAACCTTTAGGATATAACCCACTAATTACACATGCTTTAATCAATATATTTTTCATTTCCAGCACTATCAAATCCCTTTCTAAAATTAAATGAAAAATATTTTATTCTTTTATTTTTTAATAATATGTTCTTTATATTTATGCAATTTCATTTGAAATTTACTTTATAGTATTTTAATTATTTTTATTCCTATGTTGTAATCTACTATTTTTCATCAATAATTCCCCCTCAATTATTATCACTTGTTTCAATTGAATCTCTTTAAAATATATGATTGGAAACACAACTTTAAGTGTCTTTGTTCCATTCCCATTCATTGTTGTATATTTTAGTCTCAAATATGATTGATCAATGGGATAAAAGAAAAATTATTATAAATTATTCATCATATATTATGAAATTTATATTGTCAAGATCAAATTATATTTTTTAGAATTCATCTAAATGATTTCCTATTGAGGTTTCATGTTTCATATTTTATGAAAATAATGTTTCTATATTTTATAATTTTAGTTTTGTACAAAAAATTTACATTTATGTAAAATTGTTGCATCAAAAGTTGTAACATATATTAGTATTTCCCCAAAATTTTTTGGATGAGAGCACTGAGATATTTGCTGAGTGTTTTTAGAGGATAATCTAAAAATATTGGCACGACCTATGAACCCCTACCCTCTTCAAGTACCCATAAAGGGCATCCTCTTATCCTTTTTTAATACAAAAAACCCTCATTTTTATTCCATAGATGTTATCAAAATTTCATCCATAAATGTTTTGATATCGTATATAGAAATACAAATCTTTAATATTTCCTTTTAATACCAATTTTGATGTTCACACAAGTCAATTATACACCATAGTTGTGAGATAATACATATTTACTTCTCAAATCAACGAGGAAATCACCTCAAACATCAAAATTGATATACATATATTATATAAATCTCAACCAAACAATATATTTCCATTAACATATATATAAAAAACATATTTAAAAATATGAAAAATAGATATAAATATAAGAATATTTAAATAAATTTGAAACTCTCAATGGATTAGGAAATCCTTCACTCCATCACATTCTATAATAAATTAATGAAATTATTCAATATTACCACAAACATAAAAATTTATTGATAGCACTAATTTCAATATCACACACCCAATGTATATCTATTACAATAGGGATACTAATCTGGATTAAAATATTATGTACATCTAAAAAATATTATAGGATATTTCACCAAGTTTCTCTTTAATGGCTTAGGCATTATTCCACTAATTTATGAATAATGACGAATGAAGATGGTTTAAATTTTCTATCTTAATATTTTAATCATCCCTCCATTCCCTCCTAAGATGTTCTTTTTTATTTACTCTCATTATTTCTCCCCCTCTTTGGAATGCTTACTTCCAAAGGGCCTCCATTGATTAATGTCTAGTAAAAGAGCTCCCTAATGGGTTTTATTTTTTTTATATATGGGTATGGATGTATACAATAAAATCCATAATTAATTTTTATATCATTTTCTAAATAAACAATCTCCACAATTTAAACAAACCATCTATTAAATAAAAACATGCACAAAACATTTATGCACAAAACCCTTGAGTGTGATGTAGCATGGAGAACATAGAATTAGATTATATTATAACAAATAGTTTATTATTAGATTTTTTTGTTAATAAATGGTTATCAATTGAAATATAATGATGAATTTTAATAATGAGGAGTTTGATATTTATGTTTAACAAAGATTTATTGTGGTGTAATGTAAAGAACATCATTATGATAATTGGAACACCACCAGAAGGGAGAGAAAATTGGAACCCTAAAAGCTAATTAATTATAAGTACATGGATATGAAGAACATAGATAATAAAGTACTGATTTTGGAGATGAATAAATAATGTAATAGACTCATCACAGGGGATACAAAATATTTATGGAAAAACAAAAGTGATAGTGGCCTTATCCTATAAAGGATATGGTAGATAATTATGAAGCACATATCCTTCTTGAAGTAAAATACTTCAATATAGTTTTAGAGGTCAAAATAATGAGATAAAACTTGTCACTTATCTATTAACATGACTTTTTAAAGAGTTTTCAAAGGATTATAGAATTTAGATAAGGATAATAGGTGAGTTTAATACAGGAAGAAAAATAATGTCACAACCAGACTATTTACACCATGACTTGAGAGATGGATTAAATTGAAGGTTTTTTATAATAAAAGTTAAAGAGTCATACTATAGAGGAAGGTTGTATTATAATGAAGATTTCGTTAAAATATCACATAAATATTCTTGTTTTGGTTGAATGATTCACACTATAACTGACCATATCATTCAATAGTGGTGTATCTGTCAAAATGTGATGAAGAATGGATCATTCCACAATACAAGGACATGATTATTTTTTGTTTCTATGGATTTGGTGATTACATTGTGAGGCATGGGGCTTAGCCACAATGTGTATGAGATTAATGTTTAATTTAAGGACAATGTGGAGATTTTAGAGGAGTTTTAAATTAGATTTAATTTGATATTATTGGATTAATGTTTAGTTAGGTTTAAATTTATAAATATTTGGTTGTACCAATAATGATTAATTCTTGGTGATTTTCATATGAAAATTAAGTAAATCCTACTATGATTTTGTAAAATAAAATTTATCTTAAGTATTTGATTATAATTTTAAAAGGTAGAGAAATAAATTGTGTGTTTGGACATTGGATTAGTATAATTGGATAGCTTTACCCAAATTAAAATCTATGGTGCACAAAGAATGATATTATATCTTAGAGAAAACATAATCCATCCCAAGTATTTATTGAAGGGTTAGTGGTTTAGAAGTCTATATAACTATTCAATATAAAAACAAAACAAAATCTTAATGGAAAAATTTGGTTTTAATGAAAAGAAATTATATTGATAAGGGATTCACTACTACAACTACTGTCATTTATGTAATGTTTAAGTTTTATGAAGCTTAATTGATTCATTTGGAAGATTACGAATAATACAAAGCATACTATAGGTAATTCTAGTATAAAAATATTCTAATATACAAGAGTTATTTTCCGCTATTATAATCATCTAATATTTGAAAATACAACTATAATTGATATGTTGATTTCATATATAATTGGAGGAGAAGAACAATATGGTAGATTTCAATATTGCATCAAAAAACTGGAGCTTCCAATACATGGTTTCAATAAAACCTTATCAAATAAATGATCCATGAAATAAAGTTACATATGAAAAAAACATTAATCCACTAAAATGGTGTATAATAGTGGATTTTCATATATATGCATATAATCATGTGTATTCTCCAGGGATATATCTATGTGTGGTTGAACCAAGAAAAAAGTGGTATTCATGTGATTTACATTTAACATTTGGGTTTTATTTTTATTGTGAGAGAAAATACTATTGAGATAGATTGAATGAGTTTTATCAAACGAGGGAAGAAAATATACTTTTTGGTGATGGTTTCAATGGAATATGTTTTTGGTACACCACCTATATTCACCCAATTTTAGTATACCACCGGTCTTTTATTATATTCCTATAGTCACAATAAGTATAATCAAATCCTAAAGGTTATCATTTAGTCTTTAATCTATCAAATCTAGGTTTTAGGATTATTTATTTTATGGTATCATAAATGAATCCTCACATATATAATAGAACTATATAATATTGTTAGGAAAATGATATAGTTTTGATTTTACAAGATTTTGGTGACATGTTTGTGGACTTTATAAATGTGATATATATGTGAGAAAATATAGTGAATGAAAATTTTATCTGTCATTTGGGGAGTTCTTCTTGTGAGGTTCCCACTAAACCAAAAAACTTTTTTTTTCAGAAAATGAAAAAAATGAATTTGGAGGAGGTTCATAACATAGTGATATAAAAGATCATGTTTAGAACAATGAACAATTTATTATCCAAGAAAATCATTCATTATGATACTATATTAAAATATGGAGAAAATCACGTGAAATTTATTGGAATTCCATACAAGGTAATGATGTTGTGAAATATTTCCCTATAGTTTATCACTGAATTGGTTGATATGATTGATCAAGGATAATGATGGATAAATTTATCTAATAAAAAATTATATTAATAGGAGAAAGGATAATAAAACCCCATTTAAAAATGATATATTCCTCAAGGTAAGTGTGTTTTTTTTGAAAAATACATTTTTAATACTATTTTTGAAACATGATGAAAATGAAAATATATTAAATTTACCATGGAGATAAAATAGAGTGTTGAATATGGTAAATAAGTATAAAAAATGTTAATTTATCAATCCAAAAAAATGTTCTTGTAGCAATGAATGAGATATTAAATCCTTATATGAAATGGTCGATCATTTCGAAATTTATTATGGAGTAAACTAAGAATTCATATAAAATTGTTCTTTACTATAAAAAATGTTAAAACAAGTGAAATTGGACATGAAAGAAAAAATTACTAGGATGGGTGAAAAGATAAATAATCAAAAAAAATTTATTTTAGAGTTTCATAGGATGTTAATGAAAAATGGACAAAGAGAAAATGTAGAGAGATATTTTTTGTTCCTTACAAAATAAAAATATCAAATCGATGAAAAAATTAATGGGATTTGTGGGACATATCAACACCCTTATATAGTGGAAGATAATAAAATAACATACCATGATTTCCATAAATGGAATCAATTAGTTGAAATCAGGAAAATATAATACAATTATACCTCATTTCTTATGATTTATATTTTCAACAGTATTGATTCTGATCATGTTCCATTAGAAACAACTAAAATTTTTATACCTTTGACCATATCCACCAATATCTAGAATCATTTTTTTGCAAGATGAATATCCTAATCACATCATAGGATAATATTGTACTAGATTCTTTATGAATAAAATTTCACTTGTGTTATTACAGTGAATCACAATGGAAAAAATCACATGTTCAAAAACATCCTCCAATTGTTGATTCTCTATAACAACTAGGTATAAGCCTTAATAATTGAAATTTAATAATCATATATAATGAAAATATATGTGATATGTTTATTGTAAATCATATAGTAAATTCACTTGATTATAATAATGAAATATTCTCCACTTTCGGATTTTATATACCCAATATATCTATCGAGGAAAAAAATGAAGATACCAATAAATCCTATTCATTTCTGTTGAAATACTCCAATCCATGTCCAGCTATACATTGATCATACCTCATGATTCTTTTCACAATTGCGAGGTGTTATTCCTTAATATTTATTTAAAACTAATCAACCAAATATGTCTTATATACAATATCTAGATGTCTAACATTCAAATAAAATAATCCCCCAACTATCCTATGATATATCTATAACACCCCAATAATTTTATAAAATAATTTCTTTTCAAATAAATTTAATTTCTTTGATATCTTTTGTTACACACAATACATATTTTTAACAAACCATAATATAGTATAGCATTATAACCTATAAATTAAAATATATGGTATGAATATGAATTGCCAAATTATAAAAATTATATGGTTTATGTGTAACTCCCTAATAATTTATTATTATTTTACAAATAAATTTAATTTCATCAATATATTTTGTTACACACAACATCGAATTTTAATGAACCACAATATACTATTAATATTATTATTTAATCCTAACCGTTATAACCTAGAAAATAAACTTTTTGGAATGAATAAGAATGAACACACTTTGAAAATTAATTATGAAGGATTTAGATATATAAAATATATTGATAAATTAGTATTTATGTTTTGGTAAAATCTTTATATGATTCAAAAAATATTTTTTTCCTCACAAAGTGATTCTCAATTATTTTTATAAAAAAAATAAAATTCACAATTTTTTGAAATTTATTTGAAAAAATTAAAATTATTTTAGTAATAAAAATGAAAAATTTATATTAGAATTAATTTTTGAGAATTTTTTGAAATGATTAATTTTTGATGAATAGTTAAGAATACTGATTTTTATTAAAAAATATCTTTTTGTTTAAGAATTTAGAAGTTATATTTTGTTTTAAGATGAATTTAAAATTAAAATTAGTTAAATAATGTTATTATTAATCCAATTTAGTTAATTGGAGTCCATTTTTTGTTCAATTTTTATATATAATCTTTTTATACTTATGAAAATCTTTTCTTTAGAAAATACCTTTTTTCATCAGATCTACTAGTTTAATGTTATATTAAATTCTTCCAATTATATGAATTGAATTTGGTAAAATGGATATAATATTTGGAATAAGAATAATTAATATTAGGTAATAAATCCAACATAATGATTGGTTATAATTAATAGTAAAAGACAAAAATATTAACTATAGTGGTTTAGGTTAGAACTGGTTTATTGGGTGGGGGGTAAACAGAAATATAAGGGCATGTTTTCCAATAAAAAATTTCTAAATCCAATTGGATGGAAATATTTCAACTTTATAATATCCAAACATAGAATATATGGTCATTTGGAAGAATATTTATTGGAAATGAATTTATCATTTTGGATTCTTTTGGGGAATTTCCAAGTATTTTCCAAGTGGGTTCCCTTCCTCACTTATAAATGGAAATATTCAATCCTCTCATATCCACACCCCAAAACCTTTTCATTCATCCATGATATTCCCAAATAAATAAATAAATTCACTCCCCATGTCCTAAAGGCCTTTTTTATTAGGAAACCCTCATAATAAAGAATTAGGTGAAAGCCTAAAGAGGTTATATGGAGAAGAGGTATATTTCTTAATCATACATTTTCATTTTATTTATTATTACTACAAATTCATATATTCATAAACTATTATGATATAATAAAATAATTATCTAATTTATACTGAAATTATTTTATATTATTGGCATAACATACATCCATATACTCTTTTATCAAATGGGAAATGAAACTGCCGATTGTGTGTACGATGAACTACGGTGTCGTGAACTGATAAAGTTAGTTTTTCATCACCGCCTCTCATGGATTAACCTAATGATGGATTTAGAAAAATTTATATCATATTTATGAAATTAATATACTTATGTAATTATAATATCACATCTACCTTCTTAAATTTCAATCCTTTTGAAAACGATAACATCACTCGAGCGTATGTGTGGACTATAACCTCTACAAAGCGATGTGATATGGTTTTCATTTTATTTTTAAATGGATGGTAATAATGATATATTTAATTAATATATATGAAATAAAAATAAAAATATTATTATTTAAAGTTGAATTAATATTTACCTTTCTATTTTTACATCCATTGAGAAAATAGATATTGCATTCTCGTGCACGTAAAACCTACCATATCCTTAAATGGTGTAATAAATTTTTCTATATATAAAATATATAGATGTATATGAATATATATATAATGAATGTACATGATATTTATTTCATGATTATAATTATATAGATTATGTAACCATTATCAAATTATAATTACGAAGACTAGAGAAAACATGTTTTACAAACCCAACAAGAGGAATGTTTCTCCCTTGTGATTTATTTTTGCTATCCACATCTCCCACTCCCCACGTCGATACCATAATATAATGACAGAGACCCTACATCCTCCCCATAATAGGTGGGGGGAGATTTTATTGTGTCTTATTCTTAGGCCTGACCGTGTTCCTTTACACCATTCTCAAACCCTAATTTTCTATCGACTTTTACTCCCAAATCGGTTTGCCCGAAGTTCCCAGATCTCTTTAAGGGCATGCCTCAAATATCTATTTTTTTATTTTGAATTAAATTAATCCTTAGTAGTCTTTATATAAGGTTTTTAGCTTGATTAAAGTCTCTAAAATCTTCATTCGATACTTTTGATAGGTTTGTGTTTGGATCCTCGGGTTTGAAGGAACAAGAAATCGTCAAACTTCTTGATAAGTGGAATATCATTATCTTTTTTTTCTTAAATGGAGGATCTAATTTTATATTAGTCAAGATCCCCATGAATTTTAATGGAATCCACCTTTATCTCTTTTGGTGGACTAATGACATTCACATGAAGAGAGACTCTCCAACCATAACTGTATAGGTAAGTCTCCCAGAACAACCATTACCATTATAAAATACCGAAATTATCTATTTGTTAGGAAATATCATGGGTTGATATTTGTGTTCAAATATAAGAATGAGCTTGGAATTCTACTTGATATCACCCCGTATTTGTGTTGAGGTTGATGCCACCAAACCGTTGGTGGAATGGATTTGGATCACTATTGGGGATGAATTCTGATGTAAACACGTAGTTGTTTTTGAATCCTTAATGGATTTCTGTATGTTGTGAAAGTTTTTGGGTCCCTAGAGTTCTCTATGTTGTGGAGGTAATCAAGAGGATCATGGGTCTTATATTTTAAGGTTGAATGCAACTGAAAAGACCACTGTGGTCACTGTGGACTAGGTTGATCATGGTGAGTTAATTCCGTCACAGGTAGAGGTGGGGTCCAAGATTTCTAATACAAAGATCTCAGATGTCTTCAGTCACTTTAGAAAATATTTGGATATACCTATTATAGTTCAAGAGCCTCTATTTCTAGTGGAAATCATGATAGTGTAATTGTTCTTGGATTCGAGTCCCAATTCTCTGAATTATTTATCTTATGCTGGGGCAGTGCACTCTGGGAGTGCCCAAAATCTTGTGAAAGCGTTGCAAGTTTCCATAATAAAAGGCTCTTCTGGAAGAGAGGTTAGGGTGAATAAATTAAAAGGATTAGAGGTATGGGAAGATGCAGTGGATGGGTCCAACCATTGTAGGTCATTTCAAGTATTAAAACTTGGAAACTAGTTTTATGCATTTGGATATGAGGAGGTGGCTCTAGCTATTTTTGATTCTGATTTGGAAGAGACACACAAGGGGGTTAGGGTTTACATGGGGATGATTCAAGAGATAAGGTCTTCATTTCAGTTTCTATTGATAGCGTGGAGGATGATCAGAGTATATGGATTTACAAACTAATAAAAAATATGGGGAGGAAGGGTTCTTGTGACTCGGGACGATGCATTATGGTCAAAGAGAAGTCTGTTAAAGGGAGGAAGGACTATTCCTCCCTTCCTAAACCAATGGAGACCAAATCAGACTCGAATTTGAGAAGCAAGAGGATGATGGGAACCTTTTATTACACCAATAATGGATCCAAAGGCGATTCTTCAAAATTATATGAGAGGAAATATGAGACAAAAGAGATGGATTCTATGTCTATTGGTAATGATCACTTGCAAGATATACCGAGAGTTGTAGATTCTGTGAATTGCGAGGATAAGGCTAACCCCGACAAGGGTGTTTTGACTATCCAAAAATAGAATATAGTGGAGTAGGATTCTTTAAATAGTAAATAACTGATGTTTTTTATGCATTAAAAGTAAGAAATGGTGGAGTAATCTATTTACATCAATTCTACACAAGAAGAGGCAGACGAAATGATGGAAATAATGATTTGTGTTAATAAAAATGCTGAGCATTGTGCTTGGATCCACAAGAAAGACCTTATACTGATAATAGATTTCAATTAAGAAAAGATCAACATAGAGGAGTACATACAAACCTAGAAAAATTTAGCTTATCAATTTGAAGACCTTATAAAAGACGATCCAAGAATCCATATAATAACGCTCTCTTGGAAGTTATTTCAGGAAATTGCTTATAATATACTTAAGATGTTTTTCAATGAGTTTGTGATGTCTTATGGTGTTTTTTAACCTGGGTGAAATTTTTTGGTTTCTTAATTTCTTCCTTAAAAATGTTTTTATAATAAAAAAGTTAAATTTTTAGTCAGTACAAAGATTATAAAATGAAAATATTCATGGAAAACAAAGCAATTATTAACTGAAACAATGATTTTAACATACAATTATTAATAAAATAGTGATAAAAGGTTATAAGTAAATAATATATGGTATGAAACATATGATTATGGTTCTATAATAGATGGATAATAAACCTATATTTACTGTATTGGAGGTTTGTACATGTACGCATAAATTTGAGACTTGAGGTAATGAATTTTCATCTCACTTTTATTTCTATGAGACACATTCCATATTCACCACTTTTTTATGTTATGTTATATATATACTACCTGTGAATGTTCTTTATGATGATTATAATGAATGTTTTTGTTATTTACATATCCATACATGGTTCTTTATTTCATGGGGATTATGATTCAAAAGTCACCATTTTTTATGGTATTTATGTTACAATCTGATTGTTTATTTGGATTATTTATGATTATGATTTTGATAATGAAATATTACTATATACCTCTAAATAAACTCATGAATATTTTTATCCTCTAGTTATTTTTTGAGAATACATCTTTTCCTATAATTTTCTTCTATTTAATAATTATGGAGGCCAAATGAATGTTTTTAAGGAAAATAAAATTTATCACCCTCTTTAGTTGAAAATCCATTATTTTACATATCCATGTTTTCTAAAAAAAGTTTTAAAGAATGTTTTTAATATTTAACAATGGCATCTCAAGGTAATTTTTACCCTTTTTTACATTTACATTTTAAAAAAAAATGAATCTTCTTGTTTTTTTCCAAATGAGATACTTTTGTCTTTTTACCAAAATAATTAAAGGAATATTTATTATAACATGCATGACATGAACTATATTTTATGAAATATTGATAGCCCAATGATTTAATTCTTATATTCAAAGATTAAATAGTTTTTTTTGAATGAAATGTTGAGATGGTATGTGAGTATGATATACTCCATAATACCAAATTTAGGATCGAATATGTAAAGATGAGATGCTAAAATACAAGAGGGGGGGTGAATTGTATAATTTAAAAATCCTTAAGGAAATTTTGAATAACCAAAATTCACAACACCTCTAAGTTCTAATAATTTGCTTAATTCTGGAAAAGTGATTCCGGAAATGAAACTGAACACAAGTTTACAGCAACAAAGATTCTACCTTAAAGCATATAGAATATAACTAAATCTGAGTACAAGTATAAGGAAGTATAAGATAGTTATACTTTCCTCAACAATAAAAATGTAGTGAAAAAATTGTAACAAAGAAAGTAGCAAGTAGTAAGTCTTTTATCCCAAAGAGAAGGGTATCCACCAACCTTGGATAAAGGTCCCTTTATTTATACTTTTAAGAAAGTTTGTCTTACCCACACTAGGTTAAGTCCTCCATACGAAGATTGGAGTCTGTCTTGCTATCCCCAAAATCCCTCAACTATCAGGTAGTCGACACCTCTGTCTTCCTCAGCAAGGAAGCCCTCAACTTCAAGGTAGTTGACACCTCTGTCTTCCAATTTCCAGAAGCCCTCGAATGTACTCAGCAACATTCAGAGTCGCATAAATCAAATTTGAACAAGAATTTCAGTATGCACAAGTAGTGAGAGTCACTCTCTAGAAATCACTTCTGAAACATGTAATCTCTGGAATCATCGAACAATCATGAGCTCTTTCAAATGAGCTCCTATTTGTAGGCGCGACTTCAACGGTCGACTCCCTCCTCCAACGATCATATTTTTCCTTGAATTTCGGAGGGACATGTACACGTGTCACTCAAAAAATGGTTATTTAATAACTAAAATCACGACATCGTTTTATAACAAAACAAGTGTAAGTATAACTGAAATCCAATATTCGGAATGTAAGAGAATAAATGTTCGGATTCTAAGAAAAAATTGAATTCGTAGTCTATAATACGAGGATACTCGGATTCTGTTTTTTAGGAATTCGAAACCTGAATTCTATATAATTACGGAGTTTGAATTTAAAGGAAATTTGGAACCTGGATTCACAAGAATTCAGAATATGAAATTACAAAGTTCAGAGTCTCAGTTCATAAGAATTTGGAGTCAGAACTCATAAGGTTTAGGAGTCTGAATTCAGAGAAATCAGATTCAGAACTTAGAAAAGTTCATAACCAGAATTCGTAATTAGAATTCCTATCCAGAATTCATAATCAAAATTCAGAGTCATAACTCAGAATAGTTTGTATCCAGAATTCGTATTCAGAATTCGGAGTCAGAACTCAGAAAAGTTCGTATCCAGAATTCGTATTCAGAATTTGGAGTTAGAACTCAGAAAAGTTCATATCCAGAATTCGTATTCAGAATTCTGAGTTAGAACTCAGAAAAGTTCGTATCTAGAATTCATATTCAGAATTTGGAGTCAGAACTAAGAAGAGTTCATAACCAGAATTCTGATTCAGAATTCTGAGCCAGAACTCGGGAGAGTTCGTAACCAAAATTCTGAGAATTTGGATTCTAAAACAGAATGCTTCATATCTAGGTAATATAGGATTCTGATGTTTTGGTTTGAAACCAAATTTTACAATTAGAAAAATTATGATATGAACAATAAACAGGGTAAGGATAAATTTCCTTGGGGAAGGAAATTTTTTCTTATAGAAGAAAAACATAGGGTAAAATGAGATTTGCCTTAAGATAAGGTGTTTGTGATTTTCAAAACAAGAAGAAATGGTAAAGTCATAAGGAAAACTTATTGTCTTAACAATCTCCCCCAAGAATGAAAGAATGGAAAAGTCATAAGGAAAACCTTATTGACTCAACAGTCTCCCCCTTTTTTGAAAGCACAAACATCCTTATGAAAATGAATTAAAGGACTTAGAAAATATTTTTTGATACTTTTCATATAAAACTTATCTCCCTTTTTTTCATTGGAAAAGATGAATATGACTAACTCCCCCTTATGATTTGGAACACTAAGGATCGTATTCTAGATTTCTAGAATGAGAATTTTCATTTGAATGTAGAAATATTCGTAATGGAAAAATTCCTCTTATATAAACTCCCCCTTTCTTAGGGATGTATCTTCTTATACTTAGAATTATTTTTCCTTCTCCCCCTTTGTGATTTTCAAAAAGAGTTTGAGGGAATGGAAAAATTACGGTACTTGAAATATTAGTATATACATCCAAACAAAACAAGAAACCATAATTTCATTATGATTGGAAGAATTAGTATAAGGGAAAAAAATACAATAAAAGATCATATTTGGGTCTATTTTGCTTCTTTTTCCTTGGGTATCAGCTTCTTCACAATTGTCGTCAGCTTTTTCAGCTCTTTGTGGTCCTCCTCTGCTTGCTTTTATAAGGCTGTGATCCTATCCTCTTGATCCTTCAGGGCCTCTGCCTGAGCCTTCATTAAGTCATCTTGCTTCACAAGCTTTTCTTCCATCTTGATCCGGAGATCCCTCTCTGTTTTCTATCTTTGGAAAACATAATTCAACTTTCCATTTAGATCTTTGACATCTTGAATCCGAGAATTTTGTTCAATATTTAGATTTTCCTTAAAAGATGTTTGTAAGATTATTGATTTTGGTGTCTTCAGTATCAAAATATTCCTTGACATCTTCTTGAAATTGATCAAGCTCTCTAAAATCTTCAAAAATATTCTTCGACCAGCTGGTCATTTTCTTGGTGGATTTTCTGTGGGCTTCATAGTTGATAAGGAAATTCTTGTGTTCAGCCTGAATCTTAATACATCTGTCTATCACCATAGATACGAAGTCTGATTTTTGAATCATACTATGATAAAGCATCTGGAATCTAGATTCAATTGATGGAAAGATCATAATGGTGTCCACCAACTTCTTCAAGGACTGAATAACAAAATCATGTCCTAAAGCTAATGACTTTGAATCTGACAATTTTCTTGGAGATGGTTCTTCTTATAGCTCTACCAACTTCCTCTTAGAGTATCCTACAACTTCCTTCTTCCTTAGAATATCTTTGGTTGGGGTATCGAAAACCACTTGTTGATTTTTAGAATAGCTTCTTTATCAGGAGATTCATGCTCACTTTTGGATAACTGTACAATCTTATCTTCATCAATTTTCTCTTTTTCAGCTCCTGACTTAATTTCTTCAAGAAGAATTAAGTCATGATTATGAATCTCTTCCTCAGATAACTTTTTTACTTACTCTTCACCCTTCTCATCTATTTCGGGATAACTAGTTTTGAAGATCTGGCTTGAGAATTCCGGATTGACAATTTTTCAGAAGGACTTTCCTTTTCATGATAATCTTCAACTTGCTTAATCACATCATCAGAGACACCACTACTCTCAAATTCTTGTACTTCTTCTATAACTTTATTCTCTTCCACAATCTTATCTTGTGAGTAGTAAACCTCTTACCCAGAGTCTCAGTTAATGGTTCCACCAGAAAATACTTCGGCACCTGGATATTCTCATATGTAATTTCAGTATCCCTCAAAAGGGATTAAAAAACTTCAGCCTCAGACATTTTCTTCTTAAGCTTCTTTTCCTTGGCATGCTTCTCAAGATCATCAGTAGATTTTTCTTTCAATGCTTTGGCCTCTGCAGGGTCCGAGAAAAACTGTGGCTCCCCTTCTTTCCGGTTTTTCTTGTCCTCTATCCATTTGGCAACCACTTCATCTAGATAAGCTTTCTGCCTTTTGGGCTTTAGAGGTGCGGATTGAGCTTCTTTAGCCTTAGGGGTTTTCTCTGGTACTTCCACTTCCTTTAATTTCCTCTTCTTTCTAGCTTTCTTTGAAGGTTCATCTTCTTCAACATTTTTCATAATGGCTTCTGCCTCATCCTCAGGTAGATCATAAAACTCACCTGACTCCTTAGAAAAACCTACTTTCATCCTCTTGAGGGTATCATCACTGATTAGCATTACTTTGCAATTCATAGGCTTGGAACTGTAGGGTATCTTGAAATATTCTAGGCACCGAACTATCAGTTTGGAGAGTAGGGTAGGATACATAATTATATGATATCTCAGATTCCCATTATTGATATTCTCTATCGTAATGATAATGTGCTTCATGAGGTTAAACTTCCTTAGGTTTACCAAAAAATCTAATATATACATTTCACTTTTCTTAAGAGTGTCCTTGTCACACTTTCTCAGTACAATAAGGCCCTGAACCCATAACTGTAGAATCTGATTGTTGGTATATAGATGGACAATCTTTGCGGTCTTGACATCTTTAAGTCCAAGTAATTTTATAGCATTCACCTTTACGAAACTTCCTTGAACATCCGACAGCTTGTGGGAGTAAAACTTGGCTTCCCATTTATATGACAGCCCCACCAAGCTAGCATCCTTGGTGTAATAGAGTGTATATGTTTTTCCATAACTCTTGAAAGAAATTTTTTCCCTACCATCTTCTTTGAAAAAGCTAACTGATTCATAAAATTCTATAAGGAAATCTGGATACACAACATCCTGAGCTCCTGTCTTTGAAATAGCTATACTTTCCCATCCATTAAGCTTGATGTTCTTGGAGATAATAGAGTCATAATTATTAAAGAAGTTTGGATGCACTAACCTTTCCTTGTAAATTTTACACTCTGAAATCGGCTTGACAGTAGACATATCTTGAGAAGGAACTTCTGCAGACATTCAGACTTGAGCACTTATAAAGAATTCAGAATGAGATTTTGTAGAGATGCAGAGCTTCGACACGCAAAATCTTGAGAACCGATGTTGGACAACTACCGAGGGTCCCCTTTTTATAGGTGTTGGAGTGATGGTTGAACTTCCCTTCTGAATCCAATGGCTGAGAATTATTCTGATCTGATCTGATGGTTGAAATAATATCCACAAAGAAAATTTGGTAGGATTCGATCTTTTGAGGTTTTTAGAAACAATTCAGATTTAAGGAAATTGGAATCTGAGAAATTTTAAAAACAAAGGAAACTAACATCTAGTAAAATGTTATTACTAAGACTCAAGAAATAATCATACCTTTCGGATTGTCTGGAGAATTATTCGTATTGAGAAAAATTCTTGTTGAAGGACTTTAGATTCCGGAAAAAAACTTGAAAATGAAAAAAAATTGAGTACACAAATCTTCATTACGAAAATTTTCATTATGAAAAACTTCATTACGAAAATCTTATGTATGAAAAGCTTCACTACGAAGATTTTAAGTATGAAAAATTCTATTACGAAAATTTCATGTATTGAAATTTCCTTTACGAAAATTTCAAGAACCAAAATTTCCATTAGGAAAATTTGAAGTATGAAAATTTCCATTATGAAAATTTCATGTAAGAGAATTTCCATTACAAAAATTTTAATTACTAAAATTTCCATTATGAAAAACTTAAAAGACTATAATACGAAAAACTTGAAAAACTTCATTACGAAAAAATGAAAAATTTGATTATGAAAAATATGAAACAACTTCATTAAAAAAAATATGAAAAACTTCATTACAATAAATATGAAAAATTTCATTATGAAAAATATGAAAAACTTCATTACGAAAAATTTGAAACAACTTCATTTTGAAAAATATGAAAATTTTCATTACGAAAAATATGAAAAAAACTTCATCACGAAATGTACTCCCCCTATGAAAAAGAGTTTATTACTATAAGGAGATTAGTTCAATAGGAAGTTATTGAAGAATGATATCTCATTTTTGTGTGTGATCCCTAAGAAAGTGATGCCTAATATCTATGTTCTTTGCACGAGAGTGATGTGCAGGGTTTTTACTAAGGGAAATGACACTTGTATTATCACACAAAATTTGTGTTTTAGTAAAACTCATACCATAGTCTGTGAGTGTGTGTTGCATCCACAACACTAGGGCACAACAACTTCCAACTGCTACATATTCAGCTTCAGCAGTGGAAAGTGCTAATGAGTGTTGCTTCTTGAATGACCAAGAAACTAATGAATCTCCTAAGAAGTGAGAAGTTCCGAATGTAATTTTTCTATCCATTCTATATCCACCAAAGTCAGCATTTGAAAACCTTTTTGGAATAAAATCATTTCTAGAAGTATAAAATAGTCCTAAATTCATGGTTCCCTTTAAGTAGCAAAAAATTCTTTTCACCGCCTTTAAGTAAGATTCCTTAGGATTGTATTGATATCTTGCATATAAGAATATTGAAAACATTAAGTCTGGATGACTAGCTGTCAAGTAAAGTAGACTTCTTATCATACCTCTAAAAGATGTTTGATCTACTAGTTTCCCAGCTTCATCAAGATCAAGTTTGTTTGAGGTACCAATGGGAGTACTAATACTTTTAGCGTTGTCATTTCCATACTTATTAAGAATATATTTAATATAATTATGTTGGGATATATAGATTCCTTCTGGTTTTTTAGAAATTTGAAAACCAAGAAAAAATGTTAACTCACCCATCATACTCATTTCAAATTCAGATTTCATTAGATCCACAAAGGAATTAGTTAAAGATTGTTGAGTTGAACCAAATATAATGCCATCATAATAAATTTGAACAATCAAAACATGTTTCTTATCTTTCTCTATAAAAAGGGTTGGATCTACATTTCCCTTAACATAGTTATTTTGAAGCAAAAATCCTGTAATTCTATCATACCAAGCTCGAGGGGCTTGTTTAAGTCCATACAGAGATTTGGTAAGTCTAAAAACACGATCAGGATGTTTTGTATCTTCAAAGCCAGGAGGTTGTTCAACAAAAACTTCCTCTTGAACATAACCATTAAGAAAATCACATTTCACATCCATTTGAAAAAGTCTGAAATTGAATAATACTGCAAAGGAAAGTAAAATATGAATAGATTCAAGTCTCGATACTGGAGCATAGGTTTTTTCATAGTCTATTCATTCTTGTTGATTATAGCCTTTATAAACTAATATAGATTTATTTCTAACAATGATTCCATTTTCATCACACTTATTTCTGAAAACCCATTTTACTCCAATAACAAAAGTTTCCTTAGGTCTTTCAACCAAGGTCCAGACTTTATTCCTTTCAAATTCATTTAGTTCATCTTGCATGGTTTTAATCCAATCACCATCACCTAAAGCTTTATCAGTGCTTTTTGTTCTCATTGGGAATGTAATGCTAGATGTTATACTTTATTTCTTAAGGAACTTCTGGTCCTTACAGGTTGATTCACATCACTAATGATACTATCACTGGGATGATTCTTTAGAAGCAACTGATTTGGGTTTTGTGAAACATGTTCATCAACATAGGGTAGGAAATATTTTGGGGTAAATGTTTCAGAAGTATCTTCTTGGAAATTTTTCTTATCATAAGGATGTTCTATCAAAGGTTGATAATCAGTTTTTGAAAACACATCCGAAGATGTATGTTGGGGTTGTTTAAAAACAAAAGGATCGGTTTCATCAAACTTGACATGTACTGTCTCTTCAATAGTACAAGTGTTTTTATTGAAAACTCTATATGCATTAGAAGTTATGGAGTAGCCTAAGAAAATTCCTTCATTAGATTTTGGTGCAAATTTATGTATATTATCTTTAGTATTCAAAATGAATACCTTGCAACCAAAAACCTTAAAGTAGGAAAGTCTAGGTTTTCTACCATTCCATAACTTATAAGGAGTTTTATTAAGAAAAGGTCTAATCAAAACTCAATTTATAGTATAACAAGCAGTACTTATAGCTTCAGCCCAAAAATGTTTGGCAAAAAAATACTCACTCAACATGGTTCTAGTTATCTCTTGAAGAATTATATTTCTTCTTTCAACAACACCATTTTGTTGAGGTGTTCTGAGTGCTGATAAGTTATGAGTAATGCCTTTTCTACTACAAAAAGTTTCAAAACTAGAATTTTAAAATTCTCCACCATGATCACTATGAATAGTATTCAATGGAAGGGTTTTCTCATTTTTAACTTGTTCTCTAAAACTTTTGAAATACAAAAAAGCTTCATATTTCTTTGCTAGAAAATAGACCCACATAAGTCTAGTGTAATCGTCAACCAAGACAAATACATAATAGTTTCCCCCAATGCTTCCAGTTTATGTTGAACCAAAGATATAAATATGAACTAACTGTAATGCATCAGTAGTTGAGACTTCATCGAATGATTTAAAACTTGATTTGTGTTTCTTTCCATATTGACAAGGGTCACCAACTTTTGAAGAATCAAATCTAAGCTCTGGTATATCCTTAAAAAATATTTTCTTAGAAAGTTCACATAAGTTACTAAGGTTACAGTGACCTAACCTTCTATGCCATAACCAATAATGATCCTCTATTGCACTAAGTGAAGGTAGATCTTGGCTCCTAAGGTCTTCTAAGTTTAGTGTGTAAACAATATCTTTCCTATGAGAAGAAATAATAAACTCTTCCTTGGAATTGTGTACTAAGCACTTGTCATTCCTAAAATTCACAAGGTAGCCTTCATCACATAATTGTCTTATGAAAATGAGGTTGTGCTTAAGACCCTTAACAAATAAAACATTTTAAATCAAAGTTTTTCCAAGAAGAAAAATGTTACCTATACCAATATTTTCTCCCTAAGCATTATCTCTGAAAGTTACTTTTCCTCCTTTCGTCTTGTTAATATTTTCAAAATAGTTTTTGTTACCAGTCATATGCCGGGAACATCAACTATCCATGTACCAAGTATTGCTATTGGTACTTTCTCTAATTTCCGGAAAACAAAAGAGTTAGACTTTCTGAATCCAAACTTTCTTGGATCTGAAAATTTTAGAAAGCAAAATTTTAGGCACCCACATCTTCTTAGAAAAATAGGCTTTATGAAATCCTAAAGACTGGGTTTTGTTTAGAGAACATATCTTTGCCCAATTTCCACCACACTGACACTTAGTATAGAATGGAGCACTCTGAGGAAAAAAACAATTGTTGCTAAAAATCGATTTAGAACCAATATAACCAAAACCATAACTATTCCTTAGAGGTCAGATTTGTGAATAAATTTTATCAAAATTTTCTTTACCTAAGATAATGTTTGAAAAACAATTCCTAAAGGAAAATATTTCGGATTTGAGTTTGATTACCAAGTTCTTATATTAAAAAACATTTGAATTTGAACTAGAGCTAGGATCGAAAATTTTTTTCTTATAAATTACGTTTTCTAGATATTTGTAAAGTTTATTCTTCTCAAAATTTACTTCCTTAAGATTTTTTGAAATACTTTCAAAATCATCATTTTTCTTATCAAGATCTTTAGAAAGATCTGAAAGTTCCTTAGTAAGAATAGTATTCCAAGAATTTTCCTTATTAAGTTTTTATAGGAGTTTTGAATTCTCAATCTCAAGAAGTTTGGCAAACCTAGAAACTTCTTCATAGGAAGGTAAAGTATTATCTTCATCAGAAGAAGATTCATTATCTGAAGAGTTATAGTATTTACTATTATTAAAATTCAAAGAAACATTATTCATTGATTCAACATTGTGTACCTTAGCCATAAAGCAATGATTTTCAATCGGTAGTCTGGATATTATACCAAGATTCTTTTTTCCAGAAGATTCATAATCTGAAAATTCATCTGAAGAGTCACCGCCACTCGCACTCTAGGTGTCATTAGCTTTCAAGACATTCTTAGCTTTAGCCTTGTAATAATTATTTCTATTTATCTCTGAATGACTTTCCTTTCTTTCTTTTCTCTTGAGCATAGGACAATCAGGTCTTATGTGTCCAGATCTCTTGTACTCATAACATGTGACTTCTAAATCTTTTTTTATCTTTAATTTCCTTTTTCTTATATCTAGATTGAAAGTTCCTTTGTCCAGATATCTTGTTCATCCTTGGAGAAAGATTTGATAATTAATTTTCTGAGGATTCACTTACACTAGATTCAGATTGGATAACAACTTTCTTAGATTTGGATCTAGTAACTCTCTCAGGATTCTTGGCTTTCATATGATTAGAAGTTGTAGAAAAAGAAACACTTCCATTTCCATTCTTCTTCTTTATGTTTTTAACATCTCTCTTCATTCTAGTCTCATGCTGAAGAAGAGTTCCAAACAGCTCATCTAAGGAAATATGAGTAACCTTTCTGTTCTCATCAATAATAGTTCTCTTAGATTCCCACTCATTGGGAATGATGTCTATGATCTTATCAACATGAGCTTCATAATCTAATCCTTTCTCACCCATTGATTATAAACTATTCACAATAGTCATGAATATTTTTTTCACCTTACATATGGGTTCTCCATAAGGAAAGAAAAAACCATGATATTTAGCTCAGAGCATGGATCTTCTAGTTTCAATTACTTTGGAAGTTCCAAAGTGAGTAACTTCAAGTTTCTTCCATATAGAATTTTCTTCTTCACAAGATAAAATTTGGCTATATATGTTCTAGTCATGGAACAAAGCAAAGTATTGCATACCTTATAATTCAGTTGATATTCATGCTTTTACTAATTGGTAAAGGTACTAACTTCCTTTTCATGGATTTTATATCCTCCAATAAGCATAACAAAATTATCAACACCAGTATTGATAATGAAATTCTTCATGCAATCTCTCCAATATTCGTAATAATTTCCATCAAAGATAGGTGGTCTAGTAAGATTATCTATGGAACCAACATTGATTCCTGTCATCTTTAAGAAAAGTATTTCCAAAAAAACTTGTTAATAGAAAAAGTTTTTAAATAAAGATAATATAATCCTAATCAAGAAAAATATAGAACAAAAGTATCTCTAAGAAAAAATGAATCTGAACTATACGAGTCCAAAAAACTAATTCTGAAAAAGTGTGAATTCAGAAGTTCAATTCCGAGAATTCTCTTCTGAATCTAATCGTGAGATTAATTCAGATTGTACCAATTGCTCTGATACCAATTGTTGAGATGGTATGTGAGTATGATATACTCTATAATACCAAATGTAGGATAAAATATGTAAAGATGAGATGCTCAAATACAATAGGGGGGGGGGGGTGAATTGTATAATTTAAAAATCCTTAAGAAAATTTTGAATATCCAAAATTCACAGCACCTCTAAGTTCTAATAACATTCTTGATTCCAGAAATGAAACTTAAAAAAAGTTTAGAACAACTAAGATTCTAACTTAAAGCATATAGAATCTAACTAAATTTGAGTACAAGTATAAGGAAGTATAAGATAGTTATACTTTCCTCAACAATACAAATGTAGAGGAAAACTTGTAATAAAGCAAGTAACAAGTAGTAAGTCATTTATCCCAAAGGGAAGGGTATCCAAAAACCTTGGATAAAGGTCCCTTGATTTATACTTTCAAGAAAGTATATCATACCCACACCAGGGTAAGACCTCGATAAAAAGATCGAAGTCTGTCTTGCTATCCCCACACGCCCTCAACTATCAGGTAGTTGGCACCTATGTATTCCTCAGCAAGGAAGCCCTTAACTTCAAGGTAGTATCCACCTCTATCTTCCTATCCTCGGAAGCCCTCGAATGTACTCAACAACATTCAGAGTCGAACAAGGAAAATATGAACAAGAAGTTCAGTACACACAAGGCAATGAGAGTCTCTCTCTAGAAATCACTTCAGCAGCATGTAATCTCTAGAGTCATCGAAAAATCATGAGCTCTTTCAAATACACTTCTATTTATAAGACCAGATTCAATGGTCGGATCCCTCCTCCAACAGTCATATTTTTCCTTGAATTTCAGAGATTCATGTACACATGTAACTCAAACAATAGTTAATTGATAAATAAAAGAACTAAATCGTTTTATAACAAAACAAGTGTAAGTATAACTAAAATCCAATATTCAGAATGTAAGATAATGAATGTTCGGAGTCTAAGAAAAAATTGAATTCAGAGTCTATAATACAGGGATATTCAAATTCTATTTTGTAGGAATTAGGAACCTAAATTCTATAGAATGATAAAATCTGAATTTAAAAGAAATTCGGAATCTGGATTCCCAAGAATTCAGAATCTGAACTTACAAAGTTCGGAGTCTAAGTTCATGAGAACTAGGAGTCAGAACTCATAAGAGTTCGGAGTCTGAATTCAGATAACCCGGACTCAGAACTTAGAAAAGTTCATAACCAGAATTCCTAATTAGAATTCATATTCATAATTCATAATCAGAATTCAGAGTCATAACTCAGAATATTTTGTATCCAGAATTTGTATTCAGAATTCGGAGTCAGAACTCCGAAAAGTTCATATCCAGAATTCATATTCAGAATTCGGAGTCAGAACTCCGAAAAGTTAATATCCAGAATTCGTATTTAGAATTTGGTTCAGAACTTAGAAAATTTCGTATCCAGAATTCGTATTCAGAATTTAGAGTCAGAACTCAGAAGAGTTTGTAACCAGAATTCTGATTCAGAATTCGGAGTCAGAACTCAGGAGAGTTCGTTACCAGAATTCTGTGAATTTGGATTCTAAAACAGAATACTTCATATCTAGGTAATATAGGATTCTGAGGTTTTGGTTTAAAACAAAATATTACACTTAGAAAAATTATTATATGAATAATAAACAGAGAAAGGATAAATTTCCTTGGAGAAGGAAATTTTTCCTTATAGAAGAAAAACATAGGGTAAAACAAGATTTTCCTTAAGATAAGGTGTTTGTGATTTTCAAAACAAGAAGGAATGGTAAAGTCATAAGGAAAACTTATTGTCTTAACAATATCCCCCAATCATGAAGGAATGGAAAATTCATAAGGAAAACCTTATTGACTCAACATGAAAATGTTTTCTTTAAAATCTGGGAAATTTTATGATTTTATGTAAGGGATTTAAATATTGAAAGAATATTTTCCTCAATAAATTTTCTAAGTGATCTTTCAATTTTTTTCCATCTAAGATGACATAATTTGATGTTATGTAATATTTACTAGTAATATGATACAATAATTCCATTCTTATTATTTCACTATATGGTTTATATTTATAATGAAATGATGTTTATGAAACCCTTTAATTTTTATATGTTATATGATGATGAAATGATGAAATTTTTATGAAAATCATTTCTTTTCCCTAGGTTATGCGATGATAAAATGTTTATGAAAACCATTTCATTACATGGGTTATTATAAGATGATTGTTTTATGATATTGTGGTGAATATATTTATGATTTTTATTATGTAAAGGGTGGTCTATAAATTTTATATCCCTCTAATGAATTGGGTGAATATGGATAACTCACGAGTAAATATGTTATGACCGAACCTGATTTCATCTTCACAATATCATGCATAAACATGGTTTTCAAGTCCATAAGATTATGTGTGGACCAAGTTTTCATGTCTATAATTTTATGCATGGACCTGGCTTTCATGTTCATAATATTTTGTGTAGACCTAGTTTTTAAGTCTATAAGTTTATGTGTGAACTGGGATTTTATGTCCATATGATTATGTGTGGACATGGTTTTCATATCCATAAGTTTATGTGAGATCTTTACTTCTTTTCATTAATTCAATAAGTTAAATTTTTTCTATTTATACATGTTCACAATGTTATGAGATTATGTTTTTCACATTCATATGTCTATTTTATACTCTCATGGCTCATGTTCATATATTTACTTTATGATTCATGTATTATGATTAGCTAAGATTTATGATATGACTCAAGATTATGGTCTTTTTCATGAAAGGAATAGTTTTAAAATGTTAACTACATATTCTCATACTCTTATGATCATTTAATAACTAAATGATCATTGATATCACCCTTGTTTACACTTTATGAGCATCTGAGAACACCCATTCTTATTTTTCTATTCCCCAAGTTATGAAGAAGGTTTTATATAGGGTCTGTCTAAATATAGTATTATGTGGGATGAACTTTATGGGATATGTTGAAGATATTTCATTAAATTAAGATATTTTTTAATCTATTCTCCAAATACAATAATCCTTTATGGTCCTTAGGTTTGTATTTGTGAAATGTATTAAATATTCATAAAAAAGATGTAATATTTAACTTGGAGAATCCATGGTCTCTATAGTTGGAATAAAATGACAGGTTTAATTAAAATTTATAGATTAGGGTTGTAAAATTTTGGTGGAAACCATTGGGATATGTTTATGTATAAGAAATCATCCTAATGTTTTGGTAAGAAAGTGATTATAAGATTTTCCAAAAACAAATCATGTCTATATGTTACAAGTGGATGAGGCTACAACACCATTATACCTTGGGGTAATAACTCTAAAAAGGGTGTGCTGAGGTTTGAATTAGTCATCATCAAGTTCATGAAAATTGGACTTGTTTCATAGCTTTTTTGAAACTCTCGGAGGATATACTTCGTTTAATTCACATTTTATTTATGAACCACCATGATGGATCTGACTATATAATGATAATGAATGAACAAAATAAATCATATAGTTTTATTTATTGAAAATATTGTGTCATGATTTAGACATCATACAGATAAATTTTCATTTTTATAATTATTATTTCTCACACCATGATTTTTGGTTTTATTCAGTGGATGGAACTTGAAGGAATTATTTGAAAAATTAATGTGACAAACAATGAAATAACTATACTCATGTGAAACCAAATGGATTAAAATATAGGATACACTTTTTTTCTTTTCTTACTCAACTATCCAAATCTATAAGGGGAAACATGGGTCATGTTGAACTTACGAATTTACAAAGGAGGGATCAACATGTCATTGGATATTTTATGTGATAATGTTCACCCTCTTTCTATGGGACTTTTGATCCACTGATTGCTAAGCAATGGATAAATATGATGGAGTAGCTATTTTCATTCATATGCGCTTGTTGAATGAAAAAATTTTCCTAAAAAGTTTTCATTTAGAAGGTGAAGAAGATTAATGGTGGAATTATATCAAGAATAAGAGGAAAGAGGATGAAATTGATTCTATGTAATGTGATGAGTTAACAAGATATTTTTCACTAAGTTCATCCCTATTATTTTATATAAAAAATGGATAAGTAATTACTTGAGGTTAAGTATAAGGATAATAAATCCATTGGTACCTATGAAAAAAATTTATAATTAATTCAAGTTATTATTATGGTTTAATCATCAGATTTGAAATAAAATTTGATTGGGTATTTAGTTGTTTGAGACTAGGTATCTAAAAGGAACTAATTATAAACAATTTTGGAATCAATGATGAAATCATTTTATGCGCACTCAATGTGGATATGTAAGATATAAACCTGTAAGTTTTTTATGATAATAAAAGGATGATGGAGTTTTATGGAAGATCCAGTGGTAAATTACATGGAGGGAAGAAAATAGTTCAACATTTGAGTTTCCAAAAATGGGGGAAGGAACACTCAAGTGAATGCCTGAAATGAACCCAAAGATGTTTCAAGTGTGGGAAACATAGCCAATGTGAAACATACTATAGAAGTAATGTGAGGAATCCATTCAATGGAAGGAAATAAGATAGGGTTCAACATAATACACTACCCACACTTCAATGCAATAGATGCAATGATTTTAGGCATTATAAGAATCAATTCCCTAATCAAAGGGATACTGATGATAATAAGCCACAAAAACCACTGAATAAAAACGAAAAATGATGATATTTATATAATAATAATAGCTAATGTAAATCATGATAATTAGGTCACACATTCTTTCACTATAATATTGGTAATTTTATATAGGATTTTTTATGAAGGAGAACTATATAAATCTTATTGCTTATACTTTTGTGAAATTTGATGTGATTCTGAGCATTGATTATATATCACTATATATATTATAGAATAATAAAATCAAATTTTATATTTTGTATCAACCTATTATAGTATATTGTGTAAATGGTGTACCTGTTAATCCAATGTAATTTTTTATGTAAGATAGGAACTTATTAAAAGAATAAAGGGGGAATTATCTTTAGGGAGCATATCTGATATTATTTTGGAAAATTATTAGGGTATATACAATTATGTATGAGATATTATGAGTGATTTAAAGATAATTTATAATTATATGATGGAATTATATGATATCAAATCATTCCAATCATTAGAATTGGTTTTTCTTCAGACATATTTTGGAGGACCCTTAAGTTTAAATGCTTGTGGAATGGATTATATTCAACTTTGGGAGTTATTATTGGGGTTTTAGAACATAATTCTTTGTATTTATTTATATTTATTAAATTTTGATAAATATTTTGGATTTGGTAAATATATATAATAGGTATAATTTTATATCCTTTTAGGGATCTTATTATCAATTACATGTTGGTTATAGTTCCTTAGGTAAGAAAAATTCATTTCTTAGAGTATGAGATGATGTGGAAATTTATTGAAGAAAAACCTGAGGATGATATTGTTATTATGGAATGGAAAATATCAAGATAATATATTTTATCATGATCCCTATCATGATAGCTATAATCCCTTAAATTTAGTAAAAGGGATCTTATGATAAAAATGTTATCCTTTTACCATCATTTCCAATGAATATATAGTCATTTGAACCATTACAATTTTATGATTTTGTGGGTGTTAAATTTCTATTGTCCATGTTATATATCACTATATATTTTTCCTTATATTTTTCGTTTCTCCACAGTGTCCATAGTGTCACATACTATTGATTTTATCCTATTAGTAATCCTAGTTTTTTATTATTCTATATGACCATCACACTTGTATTTCCCTCTTTTAAAATGAAGTTTCATCGTCCATCTGTATGATGTGGTTTCTCAACAGAGGTTGAACCATTGATGGTTGAGATAAAATTATGATGGTGCAATTTATTTATGGTTGTTATAAATTAATATCCTAATATTTTATGAAAGATATATTTTTTCAAATAAATTTAATTTCATTTATAACTTTTGTTTTATGCAACACTGAGTTTTAATGAATTTAAATATGAAATTAATATTATTTTTTATAAATGATCATTAAAAACTAGATATTAAACTTTATTTTATGAATAGTAATTTTTTTTAAATTAACTATGAATTTTTTATAGAAAAACATATATTGATTAATAAATACCTACTTTTTTGAAAAGCCTTTATAGGTTTCAAAATTAAATTTTTCTCAAAAAATTATTTTTATTTATTTTTTGGGAAGTTACTAATATTAATTTTTTCCACTTGTAGAAAATATATTTGAAAAATTTAACTTTATTATTGAAATAAACATGTTGAAATTATAGTGGATTAATTTCTTGAAAATTTTCAAAAAAGATATATTTTTCAATGAATACTGAAAAATACTGATTTTTATTAGGAACTATATTTTCATTTAAAATATTTAAAAGTTACATATTATTTTAATAATATTTAAAATTTAAATTATTTTATTAATAATTCAATTTAGGGCATTGGAATAAATTATATTTTCAATTCTGATATTATTTTTTTAAACTTATGAAATCTTTTACTTTGGAAAACCGCTTTTTCATAGTGTCTATTGGTTTTTTATTAAATTAAATTGTAATTATTATGTGAATTGAATTTGGTAAAATGGATTAAATATTTTTAATCATAAAAATTCATCATATTTAATATTTAAAAATTAATTTTTGGTTACAATGAATAATAAAAATACAAAAAAATTATTACAGTGGTTAACATTAAAATGGGTTTACCAAAGTGTTAAACAAATTGTTAAGGGTATGTTTTCAAATAAAACTTATCTAAATAATATTGTATGGAAATATTAAAAGAAAAACCTATACTAAATTCTAATATATGGTAATTTATATTCATTATTCTTCATAATTTCTTTATCATTTTGGATTCATTTGGGAAATATCCAAGTATTTTCAAAGTGGGTTTCCTTCCCCAATTATGAAAAGAAATATCATCTCCTCTTAACTTTACACTCAAATAACATTTTATATCATAAAATATATTCCAAAATAAAATAATTAACCCCCTATAAATTTCCTAAATTCCTTATATTGATGAGGAAACCCTCCTAGGAAGGCTTTATGTATAAACCTGACGAGGTTCTCTGAAGAAGCAGTATGTTTCTTAATAACGTGTTTTAGTTTTATTTGTTATTCCACATCCTTAATATTTTCTTCAACTATGATGATATAATAACATCATTATATCCCATATAATGAGATGTTATTTTTTTAGTTTCATAACCTACTTCGATCTCTTCTTTCTTCAAATGGGAAATGAAACTGTCAATCACGTGAATGGAGGACTACCGTCACACGAGTCGATGTAAATAATTTACCATCACCGCCCCTCATGAATGGATATAATGATGGATTTAACATGATAAAATGAGATTTATAACATAAATATACAATTTTATTTATAATATGATATATACCCTCTCACATTCCAATCCATTGAAAAATGATAACATCGCTCGGCCGTACGTGTGGACTACCACATCCATGAAGCAATGTGATCTATTTTTCTTTTCATATTTATATGGATGGTAATAAAGAAATATTTAATGAATATATATGATATATATGATATAAATATCAATATGGGAAGGTGAATTAATATTTAACTTTATTTCATTCCATCCACTTGGAAAATGGAAACAACGTTCATACATACATACAACATACCGTCTCCATGAATGATGTGATCTATTTTTCTATATCTAAAATATATATATGACTAAAAATATATAAATAATAAATTTATTGGATATTTATATCATTATTAAAATTCTATATATTATGGAACCATAATCAGAGTACAAGGACCAATGATATTGAACCAAAATATATATGAAAAACAAAGCATTTATTACCCGAAACAATTATTTCAAAAATTAATTTAAAAAAAAAGGTAATAAAAGGTTTTATGTAAATGTTATATGATGTGATTAATATTATCATGGTTATATAATATATTTATATTAAAAAATATTTTTTCTATAGGTTTTTTGAATGTGTATGGCTCAAAATTCATTTTTTTGATTTTTGAAAAACCCTTTTTGGATAAGTGAGAACCCACCATTAAAAATCACTTTGAGGCTAAGTGAGAATAAGAATTACATCACAAGAAACTACTTATTTCTTTTATGTGGTTTATATACTAACAAAGAATGTATTTTTTAATGCTTATAATAAAATTTATTGGGATTTAAATATATATATGAGGTTATTTATTTCACGGGACTTATGATTCAAAAGATAACAAAGTGGTGAGTATGTTATGTTACAATCACATTATTTATTAGGATTTTTTACAATTATGATTCCAATTAATAAATTAAATGATCTACCTGCCAAAAAACACATGATTTTTTTATGATATGAATATTTCTAGAGAATACATGTTTTCTATTCATTTTCCTCTCTTTAAGAACTAATGAGACGTAAATAATGTTTTTAAGGAAAACCAACATTATTTATATCTTTGGTTAAAAATATTTATATTGTGTTATAATGGTAATATAATTTCATGAGATATTAAGTAGTTTTTCAAAGGGTTTGAAAATGGTTCATAATATTTAAAATGATATTTATCTAATAAATGATTATTTTATTTGAAAATTAAATTTATCCTATTTAGATAATTATATTCAGAAAATTAATTTAATTTTTTAATATACTCATCAAAAAATGGTTAGGGTTAATTTTCAGTATTTTTATAAAAATAGTTGAATTTTTGGTGAATAGTTAAATATGGAAAAATATGGTATTTAAAATTATAAGATAAATATATGATTTTTTGAGTCATGGATGATATAATAAGCCATTAGTTAAAACTCAAATGCACTATTTACTATATATTTTCACATGAATCAATAATATTGGTAGTCTTGAGCCAAAATAATAAACTAATGAATATAATTTTAAAAAACACTCCTCTCCACCCTATATAAATACCACCCCTCCCTACCCTTTATCCTCACACCTTATAAGAATTCTACCTTAACAAATTTATTCCCAATTCTCTTCCTAGTTCTATACACCATGTCAAAATGCTTCTGTTCTTACCAAAATACCAATTCCATGTTCCTTAAAGAGTATTTCAAGGATTCTACATTCAAGAAGTAATATTCACAAACTACATCTTTTAAATTATTTCCTTATTCTAAATTCTCATCACCTACCTCATATAACATGGAATAATAACTCTAGTATCATATATATACTATATTTCTATATTTATAATGTAATATCTACAATCCATACTCTCCTCTTCTCTACTTATTCTAAAAACAAAACCATTGTCCATATTTTATCGGTTCACCGCCTCCATGGATGATGTGTTTTTGTTTTCTATTACCAAATTCAAGGCTGGTCATAAAAAAAATTCTATAGTCAAAAAATAGGATAATAAATATATAATAACTTATTTCATGTTCTAGAATGAATATATATTCATAATATTAAATAAAACAAAACTAGTCTGTGATTGTCGGTAAAACTGCCAAAATAAACTAACCATATAACATTAATGTTTTACTAAATGAATCATCCATATGTCAGAACAAATATGGGTAATTGGGACCATTTAAATTTTTTTAAGTTCATAAATACCATTTCATTTTACTTATACAGTTGTGGTTTCATTTGAGAATAGCTTTAATAATTATCCATAAGTGATCAGACCTTTGAACCATGAAAAGAATTCCCTCAAGATAGTAAAATTAGACCTTATATCTCATTGAAATGGTTATAAATAAAAATAAAATAAAATTATTTTAAATAAAATATAAATGTAAAAGTATATAAATTATGTAATAAATGGATTTAATTTAATTATTCAATACATTAAGTGAAAGTGTAGAATGATTTTGGAACACAAGGTAGGGGATCTCTCTCAACCACCCTTTTTCTTTGAGTTAGGAACTTTATCTATATTAATCAATTTCTATCTCTTTTTTATGTTATTAAATTATTATAAATACTATATATATGTCTCTTACATATATACCTAGATTATTATTCCTTCTTTTTAAGGGTGAATACATACCTTAAGTTCAGTTCTCATGTGCCTTCTTTAAAATCATACCCAATTAAAGAACTTTTATATACCCTAATCATTTTATGAAATAATAATTTAAAGTATTAATTTATATTTCATGATTCCATTAAATAATAGATAATTTTAGGTATAACCATTCTATTTTACCTTTGGTTTTCAAATAAAATTCCACACTAACCCTTTCTCCAATTTTTTTAACCGATTCCTTAAAACACCATATTTAAAATTCATTTCTATACCCAATTATCTACCCCTTATCATGATGTTTTTCTCAAATGATCACAATATTTTGAGACCTATGTTTATGTACTCATATATGGACATCCAAAATATTTATTTCCTTCTTCTTTTTGGAATATTCATGAAATATCCTTTGATCATGATATGAGTCAAGATTATACAACCCATTTACTTACATGGTAAATCATATGTTTATGAATTAAGATTGATTTTATTTTGTGGAACACATAAACATGTACATTTTATAATTAGTGCTCCTAGATTGAACTCCAATGCATTGGGTATTGTATTCGTCTCATGATACATTATGTATGTGATCAGGGAGTAAACGTAATACATGATGGGACTTTTTCCACCATGTGATGTTGTCTTGGTAGTTAGCCTTGACATATGTTAATGTCATGTTTTTTTGTTACTACCACTTTCCTATGTTTCCCTGATATTATTATTCCATTTTTATATTATGATCCCATATGATTATTCATGAGCCTTTTATTTTATGATATCATATCATGTATTCTGACTCACATTAAATGGTTCATTATCATATTTATTACCTTACTTGGATTTTTAGATCATCCCTTTTTTCTATGCATTCCCCAGGTTATCCTATATAGTTTTAAGTACTCATTATCAATTTTAAAATAATGATTTTTTATTTTAGTTTCATGTTAATTTTTTATGTACCCAATCTTCTAAATACTTATGGCCTCTCAATCCTTTGGTTGTATTTATTGGATTTTGACATCGTAACAATATGTGTAAAAGGTCTAGGTTTCTATAGTTAGTATTAGAGGGAAGTTATATTTATTTTTGTGGATTAGGACTAGAATAATTTAGTGAAAACCCTAGGTATAATTCTATGTATAAGAGAATATCTATAAATTTCATTGAAGTATAGAGTGAGTGGTTTCCATGAAATTACATCCACATCTAGATACTATAAGTGTATGTGGGTCTGGTATAATTTTATCCAATTTTAATAAATCTTAAAAGGGAATATTGGATATTAATTTTATCATCACCTAGTTAATGGAAAATAGGACTTATTTCAAACTCCTTTTTTTCACTCTTGGTGATATGATTTGGAAAATTCAAAAACTCATTAAAAATCATTATGAAGGACATGCATATATTTTTAGGTTAGAAAACCTATTATAAAAAATTAAAATGGGTAACCTAGATTGAAACTTAGATACCAATAAATTAGGATTTATGTTTCATATATATGATATTCATTCTATCTTTATATTTTCTCTATTTATATGCTTATTATTTTGAGTATTTACATACCTAACATTATTTTGGATATCATAGATGACTGGAACCAAAATAAAATAGTTAAAGTCATGTTAATTATTCATTTATGGACCTAAAATTTCCTATATAATTATAGTTCTATTCATTCTTTCATATATTTAAATTTTAGTAAAACTATTAAAATACCAACTCAAAATAAGGGTGTTGAGCTATCTATGATAATAGTAAATGGATTAATTATTGCATCCCAATCATATAACTCCTCCTAGCTGATGTTTATGGACTGAACCTCCCATAAAATCTTGTATTACTTCCTTTAGTAGAGTTTTATGCTATATTGTGTATGGATTGGAAGTATTTATATAAATCCAACATCAACTATCGGGAGAGGGAGATCACTCTTAACATACCGAGTCATCATACGATTCAATAAAAGTATGAGGATGATGATGAATATACTTTTTAATATATATTTCAAGGGTGGATATTATTTCCTTATGAGTAAGAATATATTTCTAAAATGATTTAAGTAATTGAGAGAATTATATGTGAATATAAGCCCATTGTGAGGGATTACACCGATGTATTCCTTGGAGAGTTTTCTGGTCTTCCTCCTAATTGAGAGGTTAAATTATTATTTAAACTTATAAAAAGATTTATTACTATATCCATGAATCCTTATCATATGGTAATAACTAAATAAGTACTTACCAAAGAATCTAAAAAAGCGTTTTATATACCTGATTGCTTCACACTGGGGTGTGATTCCTCTTCCTCAAGAAGAAGGATATGTCAATGAACCTCTATATTGATTATCGCAAGATCAAAAAAATCATGATAAAGAACAACTATCCCTTATAATGTATTGATAACTTGTTTGATCAACTACATGGGTCCCATTAGTTCTCTATGGAGGACCTTCAGTCGGTATATCACCAATTAATGGTGAAGAAGGAAGATATTCCAAATACTAATTTTCAAATAAGGTATAGACACTATGTGTTTATTGATATTCCCACCATACTCACTAATGTTACAAAAAATATTTATAGACTTACTGAATTGAGTCTTTCGATATATCATCAACAAATTTCTGGTTGTCTTTATAGATTATATTTTGATATACTATAAAACCAAGGAGGATCACGAGGATCATTTTAATATTGTTCTAAAGACTTTGAGAAAGGATAATCTATTCAAAAAGTACAGTAAATGTGAGTTAGGGATGAAGGGAGTATCATTCTTGGGGAATGTTATCACCAACAAAGGGATATATGTGGAACCATATAAGATAAAGGAAATTGAGGGGTAGTAGAGACTAAAACCTGTAATGAATATTTGTAGTTTCTTGGACTAGATGGGTATTACCAATGATTTTTGAGAAACTTATCATAATTTTTAAACTCTCTAACCAAGATGACTCTCAAAGGAGTGATGTTATTCTAGACTAATGAAGTTGAATAAATATTAAAGGATTTGAAAAATAGGATTATCACTTCACTAGCACTCATATTTATCTCAAGTGGTAAACTCTTTATGGTGTATATTTATGCTTCAAATAATGGTTTAGACTGTGTATTGATTCAAATTAACCAAGTGATAGCCTACACCTAAATGAAGTTGAAAGTTCATGAGTATAACTTTCCATCACCTGATTTGCAGTTGGTTGTAGTAATATTTACATTGAAAATATGGTGAAATTTACTCTATGGGGAGAATTGTGAAATATATTTGAATCATAAGAGCCTAAAATATATATCCACCTATAATGAGCTCAATATGCACTAGTTAATATGGTTAGAGATGATCAAGGACTATGACTACTCAATCCACTACCATAGTGGGAAAGTAAATAATGTTGAAGATTATATAAGTAGAAAGTATCTGGAAACCTTATCAATGATGATAATTGAGATGGATTAAATATTATTAGACTTAAAAAGGATGTACATGTGGATCATAATGGAAGGAAAAACATTATTCCTTTCTCAAATGATAGCATAACCACCCATTCTGGAGAAGATAAATGATGATCAAAGGGACAATATGGAAATATTGAAGATTGTGGAAGCTATAAGAAAAGGTAAATCCTCAATGTTCAGAATTGATGAAGAAGGAGTTGTAAGATTTGGTTCATGACTATGTGTACTATCAAATCATAAGATAAATAAGGAGTTGTTGAATGTCATGCAAATATCAACCTTCTACATCCACCCAGTAAGTATGAAAATGTATTGAGATATCTGATAACACTATTGGTGGGATAATATGAATAAAGAGATAACATATACATTAGAGTTCATATTATGTCAGTTATTGAAGGTGGAGAGAAAAAATCAAAGAGGATAATCTAACCATTACCCATACCTACATCAATATGGGAAAACATCACCATGGAATTTTTCACTGACCTTTTTAAAAACATACAGAGGAAATAATTCTATATAGATTATGGTGGATCATTTTATAAAGACAACACATTTACTTACAAATATAGAGGACTTATCACTCAATAAAATTTCAAGGATTTACATCATATATGTGGTGAGGAAGCATGGATCACCACTGTCAATTGTATTTAATTGAGATCCAAGATTTACCTCTACATTTTTCAAAAGTATCCAACATTCTCTAAAAACTGAGTTAAACTTCAATACAAATAATCAACCCCAAACTAATTTCCAATATGAGAAGACTATACAAACATAGTAAGACACATTGAGAGTATTCTTAATGGACATAAAAGAACAACGGGGTCATAATCATCCTTTGGTTGAGTTTTCATACAATAATAGTTTCCACTCAAACATCCAAAAAAGTCTATATGAAGCTATTTATGTGAAGGGATATACAACTAATGTATGTTGGGATGAAGTTGGAGAACATAATCTACTGTGACCTAAAATAGTTGAATAAATGGTAGAAAAGGTAATGATCATTCTACATCATATGAGGGATATTCAAAGATGACATAAAAGATATGATGACAATCATCGATGAGGCTTAGAGTTTTCAGTTGGAGATAAAGTGTTCCACAACATGTCTCTATAGAATAGATTCACGAGATTTAGGAATAAGGGTAAGCTAATTCCTCGGTATATCACCCCCTTTGATATTATTGATCGCATTAGAGCAATGCCTTATTGACTAGTACTCCCACCAACCCTATCTCATGTACATGAAAAATTCCATGTATCCCTCTTAAGGAAGTACATACCAGACTCCCCACATTTACTGAATTCAGAGGTAGTAAAACTGAAAAATTATCTCTCTTATGTGGAGCAGTCAATGAATATATTTAAGTATAGAGATAATTCTCTTTGCAACAAGACAACTCATAGAGTCAAATTACTATAGTGAAACCAAAAGTATGATGATATGACATAGGATCTGGAGGAAGCAATGAAGTAGAATTACCCTCACATATTTTCACCTTAGTTTGTAATATGAAATTTAAAGTGTGAAATTTCTTAAGGGGGAGAAAGTTATTACCCAAAATTATATCAATATAATTTCCCTCCATAATATAATTTTTTTAATATTTAGTAATATAAGATTTTATAATGCGTATGGACCACATAATAGAACCAATAACATTTTTGTAATAATTTTAACATTACATTTAGAGAATAAAAATGACTATAAGAATTTAAATTATTACAATGGGCTAAAAACTAAAAAATAATATGACGTTAATAATAATAAAATTTAGATCTTCTCAATCCCCTATAACAATTTCACTCCAAAACAACACTGTAGAAATGAAGCAGAATATTAGTAATACCATATTCATTTGGAAAATGAATATATATAACTTTGGGAGAAAATGGAAGTGAATAAAGAATGAATGAAATATGAGGTATTTATATGAAGTAAGGAAACCCTATGACCATTAAAAATCTGATAATTGGAATAGTAAATTTATTATTGGAATAGTATTCTAACCTTTGGAATAGTAACATGATCGTTATGAAAATTAACTTGGCTATTATAATAGTATCCCAATCTATGAAAGAGAAAAATAATATTTAAGTGTCTTATAAAATGAAAATATGGCATATTTAGTTTGTAATCCATGTAAATAAATGTTTTAAAAATGATAAAATAAGTATCATATTTTTGTAAAACATATATTTTTTACTTTTATTTTTATAGTAAATACAATTATTTAAAATAAATTTTATTTTCATAAAATAGGTTTATAAATTAATATTATGTTTCATTATAATGATAATAAATCTTTATGAGACCATAAGTTATTTTTCAAAGGGTTATAAAATTGATCAAAATATTAATATTGATATTTTTTAAATAAATGACAGCTTTATTTAGAAATTTAATTTATCATATTTAGAAAATTATCTTTAAATAAATGAATTTTTGAGTCATGAATAATTTATCCACACATTAGTTTGAACTCACATAAACCACTTACTTTATATAGTCACAATAATAAACACTAATGGTAGTCTTCAGCCAAAATAATAAACTATTGAATATAATATTCAAAAATACACCTCTCCACCCCTTATAAATACCAGCCCTCACAACACCTTCTCATTACACCTTCTATGGGTTTTGGATTGCTAAATTTCTACCAAATTATCTTCATAATCCTATCCCTCATGTCCTAGTGCTACTACTCTCAAAAAAGTTTTTCAATGTTCCTCAAAGAGTTTTTCAAGGAGTCGACATTCAAGAGTTCATATTCTCAAACTACCACTATTAAATTCTTAACTTCTTTTACCTTATCCTCACCTACCCCATCCAACATGGAATAATAACTCCAATATCATATATATACTATAATTTTATAGTTCTAATGGAATATCTACCATCCATCCTCTTCTTTGATGGGTCAGAATGGTTGATGGTAATAGACAAGATGGGGTGAATTGTCTTTACTGGAAATTTAAAAAGTTATTAAAATATAATGTTGAATTTTTTGGTTTAAAAATATTAAATATTTTTTTATTAAAATATAGAGAATAGTTGATGTGTAAAGATTTTGTGTAGATAATTAAAGAGATGAACAAAAGGAATTTTATAGTAGTTCATTCTAATCAACTTAGTCCACTCTTTACAACCCAATTGATGGAGTATAAAACCCACTAAGATATGAGAGATACTTTTACATAGGAACAATCTAAACCAATAATTTTATATGGGATAAATCCCAACCCAAGGCTGTTTTTATGGTGGAATAGACAAACCTAAATAACTTTTGTGGGAGTAGATAAAAATATTTATTTTCTATAAGGAGCATCCACAACCTAAGTGTTCTAGATTTTGGTCAGGTAATGATAACCAAGTACTACTTTTTAAAGGTGTTATAACCTATTTTGTGAAAATATTATGTGAAAACAAATCTACCTAGTCCTGAAGAAATAAATAATACAATCAAAAAATCACTAAGATTTATTGAAAGAAATGAAGGTGTGGAAAGATTTTTCATGGCTCTTTAAGGGATTTGAATTATGATTTCTAGGCATTCCAGGAATGTACTTTAGTAAGAGATGAAGAATGATGAAGAATTTCTTTTTTGAATATAGCTTGCAATAGTTCACTTGAATATACAGTTCATATAATGTGCCTTCACTTATTTTATCAAATTATAGTGAAATATCACATACTATTTTTCTACCATCATCATTATTCCATACATTCCTTGAGAACTTTAAAAAATATTAATGCAAAAAATCCAAGTTTATTGTTGGTAAATTTAAAATAATTATAATAATAATAAACTAGAATTATTGATTAGAGAAAGAAAGAGAAACATCTTGTCATTTGAATTTTAAATCTTTTGAATAATTTAGATTTTTCTAAAATCACTCATTTAGAAAGAGTTCAAAATAATTCCATAATAATATGTCAAATATATCACACAAATTCAAAATGTAATAGTCAAAATTAGAATTTTGAATTTCCTAGTATAAAATATTAAAGATATTTCATTAAAAAATATATAACAAGTTTAAATAATTATTTTTGATAAAAATATGAATTTAGAAACATGAAAATTAATGAAATCAACTGAAAATAATAAATTCAACTATTTGAGTTTTGTACAATAAAAATATGTGGGAATGAAGAACAACTTTGATAATCATAAAAAACTTGTTTAAAAAAATTTGAAATCACATTGAATAGATTTTATATTATTAATAATAAATTATATATTCATTATAATGAATTAAAAAATTTTATACACATGAATCTATAGAAAATACATTGAAAACATAAAACAGAGCATATCTGAAAAATCTAAATTTTCATACATATGCAAGGGTTAAATAAATTACATGTGTAAGGGTAAAACAAAAATCCATAGATTTTATAACGGTAGAATTCATTTTAAAAATGTAGCATAACGGTAAACATTATACATAAAGGTAACCTACAAATTTAACATTATGCGTAAAGGTAAGCTAACATAAGGATAAACATTTTTAAGGGTATAAGAACCAGTTGTGTAAGGATAAAATTAAAATTCTAAACATTGTGTAAGGGTAAAAAAATAATAAATATAGGTAAAATGTATCTTTTATAAAGGTAAGAGCAATGTTTCATAAAGTTAAGTGTATAATTCTTACTCCGTCTAAAGGTAACAAGTAGTTTTCAAAGGTTGCGTAAAGGTACTAAGAACACTATGTAAGGGTGAGGAATATCTAATAAACACTTTGTAAGGGTACAAAACGATTTCTATAAAGGTAAAAACATAATTCCATAGCTCACGTACGGGTATAAGGGACATTGTGTAAGGTTAAAGAGAACTTACTTAAGGGTAATATAGAATGGTAAACACATGAGTACATTACTTGTGTAAAGGTAAAATCAGAGTTTTAATACAAGCATAAGAGTATGCTTGACTTATAAAGTGACATGTAAAGATAAAAATAATACATAGAATATTTAATTTTCACATGTTTTAACCAAAAATAACTTTATAAAATAATAAAAATAATAATAAATGAAAAAATAATTAATAAAAAAATTAATTCAACAAAATTATTATTATAAAAGAGGCCCAATTTTATTTTCTTTTTATTTGTTATACTATTTGGTAAAGGTAGATAAGAGACTTGGAAGAGTTGGAGATTGGTTATGATCTCATGCATGGGAGTTTAAAATCAATGTATAGGAAAAAATTCAATTACTCAGGTTGTGATTTTTGTTATTGTTGTTTGCTATTACAGTTGAATATTATTTCACCTAGGGTGATACACTTGTTGTGTGGTGTGATTATTAATTCTATATTTTTTGAAAATTAACTCATGTAATAGAATGGAATGAGAGTTACATGCATCATTATAGATACTCCATAATATTTTGTGACATTCATAATTTTTGGCATGCATGGGAAAATAGGTTTTGGGTAAGTTGTTGAACTTAAACAGTTTTTCCTGGCATGAGAAATTGAATTGAAAATGGTGCCTAATATGAATTTTGAAGTTTTAAAATGATGTAAGATGATTATAAATGTGTGTATAATGTGAAAACATGAAAAATTAGATTCTAAATACACTTATATAACCAAGACCTTATTGTTGGATGGTTATAGATAGTGTTAACACCTCGTTTTTGGCAGTGTGGAAATATTTCAGGGAAAAGACTTGTGGAGATTTTTTTAATTATTCCAATTAAATAAATGAGATAATTTTTTTATGATTCGTAGGATGTGTGTTTGGAATTTTAGAGATATTACTCCACGACAACACCATAGGTAAATATTTTATGTTTCCTTTCACAGTGGGAGCTAACTCCAAATGTATTTCCATCGATATCAAGTCCAATCCCGAATTTAATCCTTCTTTTGTATTTCCTTTAGGTATAACATAGTTCCAATAAAACAATCATATATTTTTTTTCTCAACATGTGTAATATTAATGTTATATTTTATCTCTAAATATATCCAATAAGGTAGTTCAAAAATATAGGCTGTTTCTTTTAGAAGTCGTTTTTATTACTAGAACATCCAATCATTCCAAATGTGATATCAATATTTTTCACCATGTCATAATATTATGGATTTTTTTTGTGGGGTAATATTATATTACTATAAAACATTTTTTTAAAAAATCTATCCTAGTAATGATAAATTCTAAAAAATCTTCAATATACCAAGTAATCTGTCTTTCTTCAATTATGAAATTGATAATATGAAGCTCTTCTTCACAAATTAGACATGCTTTATGTCCCTTAAAACTACATCCAAATAATTTTTCATATATTGGAAAGTTGTTTATATTGAACATTATCATATCACACAAAAGAATATTCTCTTTCATATATTCATCAAGAACTATAACATTTGTCTCCCATAGAAGTTTCAAATGATAAACCATAGGAGAAATATAAATATAAACATTGTTTTCTAGTCGTTTTGGTCTAAAAATCATCAAGATCATCATAAAATATTTTTTCTTTATACATATCTGTGGAGAAAAATTATAAACTACCAATAAAACATTCCATGAACTATATTGGCTATATAGGCTCTGATATTTATTCATTCCATCTGTGCACAGTCCCATTATGAGATTTCTAACGTCACATCCAAAATTAGGAAATTTTTTATCAAATCTCTTCCACTGTGTTGAATCTGCTAGGTGATGTAAGTTACCATCCTATATGAACTCATAATTCTATCATTATAACTATTTAAAATCATTTGAATTTTAAAATAGACACTTCAGATGAGGAATTACTAGAAGTTACCAAATTTATTTAGTGGGAGGTTCAATTCTGGTACCTTAGAATGAATCAAAGTTGAATTATTGCATTTATTGGAAGGAATTATTTTAAGGTACCCAATTAACTTAGAAGGAGGTTAGATTTCAACACATGATAATGAATCAGAGTTGAATTTTTCATATATATTATAATTATATATCCCATATTGAGGAAATTTGGATAAATATTCATATTACTTCCTCTACAAAACATAATCATTGGGGAAATAATGTATCTTTTTATACCCCAATCTCATTGGGCATAATATTTTATTTTCCTCATAATTGAAATCTAGAAGCATGTTCCCTTTTGGAAGTAGCTCTTTTAAAATTTCACACAAGTTAGAGAATCTTTTATCACTCTGCCCGTTTCCTAATTTCATGTTAACTAATCTCAAAACTATTGATAACACAATATATTTAGTGCAACCTAATAATAACGGTTTTTCATAATCTCTATAAAATCGTAAAAATTTTAGTATTTTTATATGTTTTCAACACCTATATCATGAAATAATTATTCAATATGTTCATGTATCTCATTATAAATATTTTCATCAACATTAGATGTTGAATTTTTGATTATCTCATCATGCAAGATCCAAAGTGTATAATTATGGAAAAAACCATAAATAATGAAACAATCATTAATTTATCTAGAATTTATCATTATCATATTCAAACACTTCATGCATGGAAAAAAAATCAAATCTATGTTTTAAATATATATTTTAGAATATTTCAAGAAATCATCAACTCCTTTTTCATATTAAATGGTGGTTCTTCATAATTTTCTCCAATTATGATCCATTAAATACCAATGATCATAATATAAAAGTTATATATATTAAAACATATAAAAATTTAAAAAAATATATAAATAGATAAATTTTAAACAGAAAATCATATTATCAAAATGATTGGTGATCAGGTGGGAGATATCAATTTTTATTAGGGATAAAAAAATATTCAAGGTATTTATTTAATTTAAATAATTAATTATAAACTATGCTTGATGAACTGAGTAAAGGAATAAAGATTTTTTTTCAAGTTTAGATATATATTTTTAAAAGAATATCAAGAAACACTGCTTCTATTCTACCAAGATACTTCAAAAATATATATCAATATTCCTATTTAGTTAACCGAGAATAAATAAAGTTAACGAAAAATTTAATATGTATATATTCATGACACACTTATTTTCTAGATACTGCATATTTTATTCTCTATATGTAAAAACCAAGTAAAATAAAATGGTTATTCAATGATGGGCATTATAATGTTTTATGAATAATTTGTGATGAATGATTCTATCCTTGATATGTAAGGATTCGATGCCTCGATGCCTTTGAAGGAGATTCAATTTAAATTTATCAAATAATACAATTAATATATGTGTATCTTCGGTTGATTAGATTATATCAATGCCTTGATTTCATTCTTGATAACATTTATATGGTTGGAAATGATTTTATATAAATAGGCTTGATGCCATTTATATAGAGATGGTAGAGGTTGGAGATGGTGGAAAGGATGATACTATGGGGAATGGGGTGGAAATGACACCTACGCACCTATGATGAGTTTTGAGTGGGGTATTCTCCTTGATATTATTATTTTTAATGATTTCATTATGCCCATATAGACATATATAAATTTTATGATTTGGTTCCATCTATTTAATGAAATTTGAGTCTATAAAACTATTACTTCATTGCTATGGTTTCATTGAATTAATATGAAAAATATATTGATTACGTGTGAAATGATGATCAAAATAGTAAAAAATGTTTTTTATGCTAATTTTGAATTATGAGGACATACTTAAAAATAAAGATAAGATAAATTATAGTGTATAAGTCACATGATAAGAAGGATTAATGTATTTACCAATGAAATATAAATGGAATAATATTTAACAATTTTTAATTAATTGATTCATTAAGGTGAAAATTTGATACATGTTTGCTTGAATGAGACCAAGAATATAATCACGACATTTGGGGGCCCCACATATGTTTTTTTGATTAATATATATCTATTAAGTTTCTCTTAGTGAATTTTTGAGTTATATTACTAAAGGATATTCTTTTTCCTTACACATGTCATCACCACTTATTCACTATATAGCTTCATATTTGTATTTATTTTCTAGTATAAATATTCATATATGCACTTATTTTCCATACACATTATTAGTTTTCACTTATATAGAAAAAGTGTGATATGACTACTGTATGAATTTTTGTATATATTGGACAAAACCATTTGATAATTCCATCAAATAAATAATTTATATAATTTAAAAACATTAAAAAAATTATATTTAACAATTAAATTCATAAACACAAATGAAAGAATGAATCAAATTTATAACAAATAGATAATGAATTTATCTAAAAAATTATAAAAAACATACAAGATTTGGATTCAGATAATACAAGATTGATCCTAAATATAGATTACATCCCTTCAATTTGTTGGTTGGAAGAACACTAAAAAAAGAATAAAAACATTTAAAAAATGAACATGTAAAAGGATTAAAAACCCTCTAATCATGGTGCCCCTTGATCTTAATAGGGTTACTAGAGATGGAATATAAACTCGGATCATGAAAAAAGGACGTAGGTTGAATGATTGAGGGTAAATAATCTTGAAAATAATATTCAAATCAAATAATTTTGACTAAAAAATACATCAAAGATAATCATTGGATATCAGAGTCATTATAGGTTTAGAGAAGAATGGGGAATCGAAAAAACGAAATGAGGGTTTTGGGATGATAATTTATTTAAAAGTTTTTTGACATCACTTTTTCATAAATCGACATTAAAAATGTCCAAAAAAATATTTTTGGTGCCATTTTTCTGTAAAAAAAGACACCGAAATGTTTCTTTTGGGGTTTGTTAATTTAAAAATGGATGCCAAATATTTTAGATGTATTGTTTTTGGAATCATTTTTTAAGAAACCCGATCCTAAAAGAAATTCATTTGAGCATTGTTGGCATCAATTTCTTGTTAATCCAATGCCAAAAAATTAATACAGATTTTCAGCATCATTTTTTAATAAAAATGATCCCAGAAATGTAAGTATATATTTGTTTCATGGGTTATTATAACTACCGATACTAAAAATACATCACCACACTTATAGCGTCATTGTTTATAGAACCGACAATATAAAAGATACATTACAACCACTATTTCTACTAGTTCCTTATCCTAAAGTACCGATACAAACACACACATCTCCGAGCCCATACAATACAGAAATGTAAAACAATTGATAAACCATACATGCATACATATAAAACCCACAACTAGTGTATGACAATAATTAATTTGATGTAAATAGGGCCAAATAGAAGACCACTATTAAGAGTCTAAAAAACAAGCCATGCTAAAAGTAAATATGGGGACTTTTTACATAATACTATAGGAACAAACATCTGTCTATCCATATCACTATGAACCACCTAGTCCTAGTCCCTCTAAGACTCTATAAAAATGTTGATCTTCTTCATAAGACATGACATGTGAGGGAAAATCCCATGCATGGGTGAGTATAAAAATACCCAATAGAAAACCCCAAAAATCACTAAATAGAAAAAAATAAGAATAAAGTCATCTAGAAATAAGTATATTTATACAACACATATAATAATAATATCTATATATACTCAATAAAGATACACAACCTCAAGGTATGGTCCTAACCATAATGAAAACTTAGGATTCTTACTTGAATGTTCTATATAGAACTCATTTGGGAGAACACACTCCACAAGTCAGATAGAATGTATGGAATATTTACAAGATTTAAATTTCATCAGGTCCCACCATAAGAAGTATACATTGGAAGTTTGAAGAGAATGATACATAGATGAGGTTCACATCTGAGGCCATGGGGTATACCAACAACTCAATCTGGAATAGCCTACTAAGTAGAGGATCGACGCCCACTTAGTGTTGGTCATGATGATACAAAGAAATCCACCTAGAGAAATTATATGATATAAGATCTCACTTCATGCCTCATGGAAGTATTCCAACAACTCTATCAAAGAAATCCTACTAAAGAGATCACTATCCTAGGTGTAGGACACAATTTCATACTAACCCTTAGGGAAAAGGATCAAGGAAATTAACCCTTAACAAAACATGTCAAAGATAAAGAGAAAAAGGGCTCTAAGACATCCTAAAGGAAGTAAACTATGTCTACTAGTAGTTCACATCATTTAATTTTGAGATAGAGTAATACCCATGTAAAGGGCCCCAGTCCATGTTCGTGTGAATGTACACAATGTTTTCATGTCCATGTACTTCTTCCTATGTCCAAGCACTCCTCTATACTCGTGTATACCTAGAATGTTTGTGTTTGTGTCAGAGTACTAATCATGTCTGTGACTGTGTACTCTTGACCATGTTCGTGTACCCTCTGAGGTACATTCCAAGTTTCCAGGTCACGATACATGCCCTGTGATGAAATCACATATTGTATGATATTTTATTCCACTATGTAAACCATAGTCGCAGCGCTGGGGTCCAAAAAAACATCTTCCTCCAAAAAACACATCGTGTAAAGAAAGATTTCATAGATCATATAGGTTTATCCTCTATATTGTAGTCCACTCCTTCGACCCTCGGATATATCATGAATCATTCTAGGAAGAGTGGATCTACTCCATCTAAGACTCTCTATTGTGGGTCACCAGATTTAGATCACTGTATTTTCACAAGAATCAGTTATCCTCATTTTTTTAACCATAAAACTCACAGCATGAACCTGAAAGTCTTTGATCAGGTCAAATTCATTCTTCACTACCACTATCACACAATACCCATGCCATACCAAGTCCATATCAGTGATATTGAATCGTTGTACCATGAAACAGGTGCACACCATTTGATTTTCTCAGTATTTGGGTCAAACTATTGGCGAATGAAACTTTGGTGATGAACGAATATAGAGAAATAGGAGAAAACCAAGAAATAAGAAAGAGAGGAATGAATCTCAGCCATATCTGGTTTTCCTCAATCTATTTCCATTAGAATAATGAATGAATAACAATAACAAATAAACCAATATCATAATAAATCCTGACAGGTAAACCTATCCCTCAATATGAATGATCTATGAATCAATATTTTGTTTATTGATCTGATATCATTATAGAAATAATAAATGTGGATAAAATCCAAAACAAATCCGACATTAATTTGGATCGTTCACTGATGAAGAAAAAAGCTGTGTCATTTTCATTAGTGTGATCCTCAGATTATGTTTCACACCATTTGTCGATAGTCGACCTGGTTTTATTTTATCAATGGATCCTTCTCCAACGTATCTCCAATGTTCTCTCATAATCGTAGGGTTATGTAGGTAACTATCATGACCCATCCTAGTGGGGCCAGGCCATGGATCCCCAAGCCTGCCTCCAATATGCCAGGGGCTGGTGACTAGCACTTAGTAGGTATATAACTAACATGGGAGGCATGGCCTAAGTACATGTACACGTGCACACACCTCCAATCCCACAAATCCTGAAATGTAAAAACACCACTAAGGATCAAAATTCATGCATACAACTAAAACCAATCAACAAAGTACAATGAAATGTAATGTACGAAAAGTAATCTAGGCCAGAATACAAGCCCACCGAAGAAAAGAGTCTGTAAACAACAAAGTACAACATGTAAGAAAGAAATAGGTACTAGAACCGATTCTCATAGCCATGGGAACAACTCAACCTATAAGGAATCTCACAAAGCTTAGTCCGGTCCTGGTCCACTCTGGATTATTTCAAAAGACCGCTCATCTGCACAAGACACGACATGTGTAGGAAAATCCTATGCAGGGGTGTGTATAACAATACTCATTAGAGGACCCTGAAAACCACAAAGAAATACACAATTAAAGGTATTGTATGCTCTACATAGTATATTTCTACAAAACATATAACAATAGAAACATATCCAGATATAACAGAAACCATGACCTCTAGTCTAGAGGTAAGTCACACTGACCGCATACGCAAGCTTGGGATTTAGTTTGAAGATTCCACAAAGCAATTGTCTGAGAGAACTCACTCTACGAGTTTTATAGCTCTAATGACATCCATCCAAGAAGTAAATTCATTAATAATTTTCATGAGAGAGATAGTTACACTGAAAGATCTTAAGAGATAACATATACACTCATTCTAGGAGAACTCACTCCTGAGTGGGGAAAGACCATGATACACAGATGAGGATCACTTCTAGGGCCTTAGAGTATACCAAGACTCATACGGATTCACCTACTATGTAGAGGATTGATGTCCTATAGAAATGGTAACATCGATACCTGTAGGGACAAGAATCGGTAGAGGGTCTCACTTCTGGCCTCTCAGAGGGATTCAAACTTTATCAAGAAAGTCCTCTTGAAGGGATCATACTCCTATGGATGGAAACGATACTTGAACCCCAAGAGAATGAGAAAAGGGGGAACTAACCCACATTAAATATGTCCAAGGAACTATGGACCAAAAGATCAACACATGTATATATTGGTACATGGTGTGTAGAAAGTTCACACGCCATGTTCTATGACCTCAGGTACTGCCCGTGTACAATGACCCGTTTCAAAGAGCATGTCATGTAGAAAAAGATATACACAATGTTTTAGAATGTGACACATCATGTCCTACTATCCAGGGGTTGGTCTATGTATGCTGGTTGTGTGTTCATACATGGATTCAACTAGTGTCTGCCAACCCATGTACCGTTACATGGGGTAACCCGCGTAACCAGCTTGATATAGCCGTGTGGTGGAGTACATGCTGTGAAATCCACCCTATGTCTATGTATCATCTATGATATACACTGAGTCTTGTGTAAGGAACCACATGTCATGTGACAGTTGTCACACACTGTTTTATCGCTTCCGGCAACACGAAAACCTAGCTGCCGTCATGCCGGCCCCACATGCCGTGTTCTTTGGAGAACACTCCATGTTCAGTAGGATTTTCTAGAAATGAATTTCTTCATATCCTCACCTTGGGTGACTCTTTATCCCTTGATCAAACTATCCGATCTCTATGAAACTCAATATTCTGGGTTGTTCCGTCATGATAATGCCAAAACTGTAGGTTTCGAGCCTTCGATCGGCTCCAAAAATGATTTTTGATCATTCGTGTGAAAAATAATTGAAGAACGATTTCTTCCAATCCATGATGAATATTCATCCTCCATCATCATCACACCTCTGTGAGGTTTTCATGATGTTGGATCTTCAATTTGGGATTGTTAAGTTGTGAAACAGACGGACAACGATCCATTGTTCATAACCCCGCAAAGCCTATGAAGAACATGAGGTCAAAAAGGGAGAAGAAATCTAAAAGCAATTCGAGGAATGAAGCTCCCCCATCATTAATCAAAAAGTTGATCCTCTCTCATTAGTAGGATCAAATAGAGAATATCAAAACAACAAATAGAATCAAGCATGGATTAATTCCTCAAAATAAAACCCAAAGGAAGTCCCTCCTGTGAGAACGAATGATTTGTGGGTCAACCGGTACATGTTTTGATCAGCATTCATCATTAAATCGATGAATGAGAAAAAAATAAATCAAAATAACAAACCCATACCTCTATTTATAATGGATAGGAAAACCAGTCACCATCGATTTAGATTTGATCTCACTATGCAAAAATCCACAAGTTGATCATTCATTGTTGTTCGTCAAGAATCCTCCAAGGGTGGATCTTCTCTAAAGCTCTAGAGCATCACATGGCTATGCGGATAACCATAAGAATTCATCATAGTATCTTATTTAAATTATCTTTTCATTTTGTTGATGCAATGTTAATAAAATTAATATTTATTTTATTTTATTTTCTTAAACGTCCAAAAACTAACTTTTGTTGCCGACCTGCTCTGGTCAAAGTTAGGCCTCTCCTAAGGTAAAGTCGCTTCTCTAAACACATTGTTACCCTTGGATTTATGATTCAGGAACCCATTTTAATGTTATTAAACTTTTTTCAAGGAAACCGCTCATCCACGCTATTTAAAAGTTTAATTTATTTCAAACATTTTTTCTGGGCACTCTGGGCCTCAGAATCACACACCGTCACATAGAATGGTCTCAAAAAAAATTCTATATAATATTTAAAAATAATTCATGGAAAATATAATACATTAAATTCTCCCCACCTTAGGTATTTACATCCCAAAAATACAAAACAAAAGTCTACTCAAATAGATGTGGGTACTACACATGAATATGAGCCTCCCACTCCCACGTGCTCTCCTGAAGGGTCCCATGCTTCCACCAAACATGTAACAAGTAAATCACTTACCCACGAAGGATCCTCTCTTATCGATCCTCGATCTCCATTGGGTACTCTGAAAAGGTCCCTCTATCCTCGATGTCTAGCTCTCCCTAGTTGATGACATGTGATGGGTCATGCATGTACCTCCTCAGCTTTGACGTGTGGAAGACATCATGTACCTCGTGCAACTACGTTGATATAGATCGGTGGTGCACCACCTCACTAACTCTACATAGTATCAGAAAAGGGATGATGAACCTCAAAGACAACTTTCCACCCAGACAAATCTCTGCAACCCTCATCGAGGTGAGACATGAAGGAAGATATAGTCTCCCTCCTTGAACTCCAAAGGTATCCATCGTCTATCATTAAAGACTTCTTCTGGATCTGTGCAATCTTCATCCACTCATGGATGATCTCCACCTTCTCAGTGGTAGCTCGTACCATCTTTGGACCCATGAGTGCTGACTCTCAGGGGTCAGTCCAACAAAGAGGTGACCGAAAGGGTCGCCCATATAAAGCCTCAAATAGTTCCATACTGATGGTGGAGTGGTAACTATTGTTTTATGAAAACTCCATCAGCGGTAGGTGTACCTCCCAACTGTGACCAAAGTCCAAGATTCTAGACCACAACATATCCTCTAGAACCTGAATGATTCTTTCTGTCTAACCATCTGTCTAGGTATGAAACAATGTTCTCAAGCGTAGTTGAGTCCCAAACACTTCCTACAATCCCTTACACTACTAGGATCAGAAATGATCATCTCAATCAGAGGCTATCATTTAAGGTATACCATGAATCCAAACTATATCCTTCACATAGAGGCATCCGAATATCTCTACAAAAATATGATCCCAGATAGTTAGGAAGTGGGCTGACTTGGTGAGTTGATCAACGATCACCCATATGGAATCATGTCCCCTATATATTTGTCGTAAGCCTATCACAAAGTCCATTGATATTCCTTCCCACTTCTACTTTGGCACTTATAGGGGATGAGATAATCCTACTAGAACCTGGTGCTCATCCTTCACCTATTAGCATGTAAGGCATCGAGAAATGAACTATGCTACAACCTTCTTCATACCTATCCACCAGAACTGACGCCGAAGGTCCTTGTACATTTTTTACCACTCTAGGATGTAGCTCCAAGGGGGATGTATGAAAATCTCTCAGAACCTCCTCCCAAAATACCACTGGAACAAATATGCATCCTCTGAAGAGGATGGCATGCTCTCCATCTTGAGAATATCCATAAGATGATTTTTCTGTGGATAACTGAGCACATACATTCTCACAGTCAACATACCCTAGCTTTACCTCCATGACCCATTGTAATAGTGGAGGGGAGACAACCATCAGATGGAGATAGGATGCATCATCTCCATCCATGAAGTATAACTATAGTGAGGCAAAATACTCTAATGCCTCACTAAATAGTTGTGAACTCAATATCTGACTGATAGAATCAGCTACTACCTTCCCCTTCCCATGAGTATAGATGATCTTAAAGTCATAATCCTAGAGGAACTCTAGATATTGCCTCTGCCTTAGATTCAGATCCTTAAATGAGAAGATGTACTTGTGGATCCTGTGGTTAATGAAGATGATAAACCATTTTCCCATCAGTTGGTTTCTCCAAATATTCAATGCAAAGACTACCAATGACAACTGAATATCAGGGGTCATATAGTTCTTGTCTTGCTACCTTAGCTAGCACGAACCAGAAAAAATTACTACCTGTATCTACATCCGGACAAAACCAAGACCAGTCCCTGATATGTTGTAGAAAACTACATACTCGACACCTTATTCTGAAAATATCATGATCGGGGTGATCATCAAAATCCACCTCAACTTTTGGAAATCCTACTGGCACTTCTATGTCCATATGAAAGGTTTCCCCTTCTGGGTCAATGCTATCATCGGTGCTGATATTTGGGTGAAATCAGGGATAAATCTCCAGTAGTATCCTGCCAACCCAAGGAAGCTCCACACCTCAATCACACTCTGGGGTGGCTCCCATGCTAACACCGCCAAAACCATGGATGGGTCCACTACTACCCCATATGTTGAGATAAAATTTTCAAGAAATTGGACCACCTATATCCAGAATTGTAACTTTGAGAGCTTCCCATAAAGTTGGTGCTATCAGAGTATGTCTAGACCATCTGCAGGTATCTTGCGTGCTCCTCATCTGATATAGAGTACAAAAGGATGCCATTGATGAATACCACAACCAACCAGTCTATGTATGGTTGGAAGATCTATTTCACGAGTTCATGGACCACAGATCCCCTATATTGGGTCATCCTATGATGCCTCCCACATCCTGATCCCTATGTTTGAAATCATCTCCCTACTGCCAAGGGCTCTAAACCTATTTTCTTGCAGCTGACTGCCACTGGCTCTCTCTACTTAACCAAGAATATCTCGACCACCAAAGCTCACTCAAACACTCTTGAATAAGTCAAAATTCATAGAGGCACTAACCTAGCTCATATGTACCATCATAGACCTCGCTCAAAGGTCCAATATCTGAAGTACTAATCCCTGACAATATCCATCAAGTACCTTGCAAGGTTAGTGAACCTTGATGAATAGTCATCCATCGTTAAAATACCCTGCTAGAGATGAAGAAGCTCTTGGATATACATTGATCTCAGCATAACTGGAGAGAAATCCTCCCTAAAGAGTCACTCGAACACCGTCCATGAAAGAGTCTCCTCATAATGAGTCTGCATGTTCAAACTCCACCATTGTCCCATTGATCCATGAAGAAGGCTTGTTCCTAGGATCACCATCTGGTCTGATGGTGTCCTCACTAGACAGAAAAATCTGGTCACCGCCTCAAGGCTGTCCTCAGCCACCTAAGGGTCAGGATCACCTCAGAATTAGAGGGGTATCTATCTCTGATACTCATAGAGTGCTATTAGCCTACGCTCCTCGTCTTTTGGAAATACATGTACCACATGTTTCTCCACTGGTGGTGGTATAGCAGCTAAACCACCTGGATGTAACACATTGAAAACTGGTCCCTTAATCGAAGCCTCATAACTGAGGGGGTCATCCTCAAGATTGAGTCTCTAAATCATAGAAGATGTGCGTTGTGGAGTCATCTTATAAGGAAACAAGATGTACCATGGTCAAAGAGTATATCTGGATAGCTGACACAAAAGGATATGGGAAACAAAACCCATTCCAATACGATGCAGGTACCATTCCTTTGTTTCCCTACAACTAGTGTTATCATATACCTAGTCAAAAAGATTGTTATCAGAGTCTTGGTGTATGGATACGTCAGTTGGCCACACCAACACAAGAGTCCCCAACCTGAAATCCGAGCTCGAAACACTTAACACCATTTCCCCAAACCAATATGATAGACTCTTGGTCCTAAGGTATAACTGACTACCTTTGATACCACACTGTCACGACCTGTCCTAGTATGGCCTGTGCCATGACTCCCCAAGCCTACCGCCAATACGCCAGGGGCTGATGACTAGCACTATGAAGGCATAAGACTAACATGGGAGGCACTGCCTATGAACTTACACACACACATACACACACACACACACACCTCCAATCACACAAATGCTGAAATGTAAAAAACCCACTAAGGAAGAAAATTAATGTATACAACTAAACCCAAACAATAGAGTACAATGGAAAGTAAAGTACCTAAGGTAAATTTGTATAGAATACAATACCACTAAAGAAAAGAGTCTAAAAACTAAAAAGTACATCTTGTAAGAAAGATATAGGTACTGGGACTACTTCTCATAGCCAAAGGAACACCCCAGCCTGAAAGGAATCTCACAAATTTCAGTCCAATCCTGGCCTTCCTTGGAATCCATCAAAATGCCTCTCATTTTCAAAAGACACGACATGTACGGGCAAAGCCCGTGTAGGGGTGAGTATAACAATACTCAGTAGAGGACCCCAAAAACCACAAAGAAATACACAAGTAAAGGTATAGTCATCTCTACATGGTATATGTCTACAGAACATATAACAAGAGAAACATATCTAGATATACTTAAATAAAAGACCCATAGTCTAGAGGTAAGTCACAATGAATGCATACCCACAATTGGGATTCAGTTCGAAGATTTCACGAAACACTTGTTCAGGAGAAATCACTCTACGAGTCTGATAGATCTGATGAAGTCCATTCGAGAAGTATATTCATTGGGAAGTTTCACGAGAGAGATAGTCGCATTGATAGACCTGAAGAGAGAACATATACACTCATTCCAGGAGGACTCACTCATGAGTGGGGAAAGATCATGATACACGGATGATAATCATAGCAAGGGAATTGGAATATACCACGACTCATCCAGATTCACCAGATATGTAGAGGATCGGTGTCCTGTAGAATTGTTCATGTTGATACTTGACCCTACCTAGGTCCAAGAATGGGTAGAGGATCTTGGTCTAGGCCTCTCAGATGGATTCAGACTATATCCAAAAAGTCTAGTTGAAAGGATCATACTCTTGTGGATGTAAACGATACCCGACCCTCAGGGGAATGTGAAAAGGGGGAACTAACCCAAATGAAACATATCCAAGGAATGGTGTAAATGAAGATCAATCCATGTATAGAAGGGTAAACATCGTGTAGAAAGGTCACAAGTCATGTCCAATGACCCTGGGTACAAACCATGTACAATGACCCATGTTGAAGAGAATGTCTTTTAGAAAGAGATATAAACAGCATGTAAGAACGTGACATGCCATGTCCTACTATCTGGGGGCCGCACTATGTATTCTGGACATGTTCCCGTACATATCTTCCACATGTGTCTGCCAACACGTGTACCAGAACATGGGGTAACCCATATAACCGGCCTGGTATGGCCATGTGGTGGAGTATATGTTGTGTACTCCACCTCGTGTCTGTGTATCATTTGAGATAAATGTAGAGTCCCACATAAGTACCCAAACGCCGTGTGACAATTTTCACACACTGCATCATCTATTCCTACATCTCAAAACCCTTGCCACCACCATGCCCACCCCACAAGCCATGTTGTTTGGGATTTTCCAAAAATGACGTTATTCATCGCCACACCTCGACTGATTCTCTATCCTTCGATCTGGATATCCGATCACCATGAAACTTAATATTCTAGGTTTTCCCTTCATTATATCACCAAAATAATAGGTTTCAAGCCTTTGATCATCTACAAAATTCTTTTTGATCATCCGTATGAAAAACAATCGATGAACAATTTCTTCCAATCTGTGGTGATTCTTCATCCTCCATTTTCATCGCACATCCTCTAGATCTCCATGATACCATATCTTAATTTTTAGATCTTTTCATTGAGAAAAGGATGTGCAATTATTCATTGTTTGTAACCCCCCGAAGAAAGCAAAGAACACGAGGTCAAAAATGGAGAATAAATCTAAAAGAAATTCGAGGAACGGACCTACACCATCATTCGCCACGATGTTGATCCACTCCCATTAGTAGGATCAAATGGAGAAAATAAAAACATAAAATTAAATCTATCATGGATTAATTCCACAAAATAAATCCCAAAGGTAGTCCCTCTAGTAAGAAATAATGATCCACAGGTCAACCTATTCATGGGTTGAATCGTGTTCATCATTAAATCGAAGAAGATGGAAAAATGAAATAAAAATAACAAACCTATACATCGATTTTCAATTAAGAGAAAAAGAAGTCTCCATTGATTGATTTTTGATATCATTGCGCAATGATCCATAAGTTGATCTTTTATCACTGTTCATCAAGAATCCTCCAGGGGTGGCTCCACTCCAAAGCTCAAGAGAATTCCAGGGATATGCGGCTAACCCTGAAATTTCTCCATAATAGCTTATTTAAAAGGTCATGTTTTTTAATTGATAAAAGGTTAATAAAATAAATAAATATTTTATTTTATTTCCTTAAAATTCTAAAAATTAACTTTTGCACGCGACCTACGCCGGTCGAAGTTAGGCCTCGCCTAAGGAAAAGCCACTGCTCTAAATTCAATGGTTCTCTTGAATTTCAGATCCGAGAACCCTTTTAAAATTTATTCAGATTTTTCATTAAAACATATTGTTCAAGCTATTTAAAAATCTAATTTATTTCAAATATTTATTATAGGAACTCCGGGCCTCAGAATCGCATGCCATCGCAAATCCTGGTCTCCAAATAATTCCATATAATATTTAAAAATAATACAGAGAACATCCAAGATATTATAGTAACCTTATATTTTTTTCCTTCAAAAAATATTTAATGGATAACCTAGGTCACAGTGTCAATGAACCAATTTAAATTAATTCATTCAATTAATTTTATTCATTTAACACAAGTGATGAATTTTTCCCAAACATCCCATGCTGATAAAGGTTATGTCATGACTATGGTAAAACCCGCATTATAAACTCAATGGTACCTAATATTTCTAATTTAGGTTCTTATTTAAAATCTATTCCACTATTATAAGAAAATATAATTCACATGCATTTAATATATTTCAAAACATTAATTTCGGGCACACCAGGCCTTGAAATCACACATTGTCTCAGTTCTTGGTCTCCAAAATAATCCATACAATATCCAAAAATAATACATAGAAAATCCATCTCTATACACTTTACATTATTATTATTATGTATATAATACTATATTCCAACAGATTTACATTACTCATTTATGGGGTGACATGCCAACATGTTATATAGTGTGCTATTATAGGATATATTTCCCTTCATGTTTTTTAATTTATATGGGAATAAATGAAAATTAATAAATGATTATTGTATTGGATTTAATATTAACACGATCCTTGTTTTCTAGTGTGACTTTTTTAGAATTATATTGTCACATGAGGAGTAATGTATGGTCACTCACCATGAGGGTTTGTTAGCACCTGAGGGTGAATCATATATAATTATTCTTTATGATTGTTAATAATTATATGCATGCCACTAAATTAATGGAAATGTAAATTCATAATTTGTTTAGGGGAACCAATGATGGTGGACTACTGAATTTTACAAAAACCTGACAATGGAATACCAGAGTGTGTTTATATATTATGATCAGGGATACATGCTTGGGTATGGGCCATATTGTAGATGGATGTATTAAACTTACATGGTTGAGGTTAGGAGAGGGGAATATTTGGAGACTCTATTCCAATATTATGCTTGTATATATTCTATTACATATTTTTTATACCTTATTTTCTATGATTGTACCATGAAAAATAATTAAAAAAATTAACTCGTGTGATATTACAAATACTCATTTTACTAAAGCATGTCTATGTTATTTTCCTCATGGTTAGATCAATTCAATAATGAACGTGTATTACTATTATATTATGATGAATAATAATTATTATTTCCTTTTCTATTATTTATAGCTATTTAATATAGAGGGTATAGTCTCCCACATTATATATGGACCCTCCCTACTAGTTGGAATACTCTACCATACCAAGAGGCATGAACGGTGTCTTGTATCTCTACAAGTTCGTCCATGGTTCTAGTCAACTGGTCCAAGATGTTACAATTATATTTTTTTCACACAAGATATTGTACTTTGTTCAATAATATCATACACTATATTATATTATTAAAAATGTTATCACATATTCCTATACACATTCTAATTCCTTGATTTTGAATATTTTATGTATCATACTAATAATAAAAATCAAATGGATGTCACAATATACCCTAAAAATATCATAGTAAATAATAAAAGAAACCATATAATAGAATAAAAATATAGATGTTCCATTTCATATAGGATTATATTATTTAGATCAAACAAAAATGGTTGAATCAATACCCCATTAAATATATATTTATAAACATAATATTGAATACCTTGGGGGGGATCCCCTTCCAAACCATGAGATGTTAGTACCACTCAAGTGAATATGATGGAATAATTTATCTAAAAACATAATAGAACAATATATGTGGTAAAAACTAAAGATCTAACATGGATGATGATATCTAGATATATCAATTAACAAGCTATTTATTTGGATAATGGAATCAATCAAACTCCATATTCATTGATATTTATAATCATAGAGGCATTCAATAGCCTCTAGTGATGAAAAATATATTTAAAATCAAAGGGTATGAAATAAATAGACTATAATTTTCATTTAGATCATTAAATAGCCTCTAATAGTTTCTAAAGTCCCAAAATATTTTTGGATATGCATTAATGAGGCTTTTAATGAGTATAAAATATCAAATGATGTCATGAAATTGAAATTTTTAAAAGGCCTCTAATAATACCCCTTTATATGTTCGTCAAAATCTTGTTACATCATGGTAAAACCAAAATTTTATTTAGGATTTTTTATTTACTTAGGTTTACATATTAATAATATAAACTACTCCATAATATAAGTATTACACAATGTAAATTATTAACATTAAATCTATTATTTAATTAAATATTTCAAAATCATGGAAAACAAGTTTTATTTTTGTATATAATTATCATAAATATTCTTACATAAAGAGTAATCACCATTGTCCAAAAAAATTCATATTATATGTGTGACTATAAGAGACCATTGTAAAATTTTCAATGATTTTTAATATGATTCATTATGCTATGATCATAGTGGTATCTAGAAATATATAATTAAAAAAATTAGAAGGGGTTTAATATGATTTAATCCATCATATATCCTATGGAAATTTTCCTTTTTCCACAACATCCATATTAGTAAAAATACATGTATAATATCTATTCCATATAACATATATTGTTTTTCAGTTTTTTTAGAATTCTATGTCTTATGTAGTTATGTAACATGTAATTATATTGTCATTATCATACACCAACTTTATCAAAACACAATTGATTGTCTTGATGTAATAACCCATCATCTGGGTGGACCTATGCTATTTTATTAAATCAAATACCTTCACCTAACAAGTTTCACACCAAATATTCTCCTATTAATATATATTTTCAAATGACATTAGAAAGGTATCAATGTATGAAACCATGTCATAAGAGTACATATTTTATAGCCTATATTAGAAGGAACCATTGCCCGTAGGCACAAAATGTCTAATTTTGGACGAATACTAAAAAAACAAAGCATATTAGTTAAAAACCGACCATTTAATTTAAACGATATTTTACCAATTCTGTGAATTGAATTTCAAAAATCCAACATACATGGTTTTCATCAGTAAGTAAAATGTGGTTCAGTAATATGTAAATATTTTTTGGTGAAAAGTAACTTTTGATTTTTATTTACCGCGGTTAAAGGTAAATAGGGTAATTAAAGGTAAAAATAATATTATAATAATATAAAATTACCTCAACACTTGTCCTAATATTATTGGATGAGTATCGTCTGACCAAGAAAATACTTGGGTGACACTTTTGGCCTTTTAAATCCAATTGTGTTGGATAATGACCTTAATAACTTCTATTTTAAAGTAAAAATAGAAATATCATAAACATGAATATTTTTAATAAAACAATTTTTATATAAGGTTATATAAGTGATCTCTTCAACTATAAATATTATTTTAAAGATAATAATATTTCCTATATAATGGTATTTTATTTATAATTTTTAGACATTAAATAAGTAAATTTAATGATGACACAATTGTGATGCAGTAATTGCTTCATTAATAAAGGATTCAAATAAATGATATTATTAATATTAAAATAAATTTATTTTGAATCTTTTTATGCCATCCAAGAATTTTATAGATTAATATGACTTGTTATATTTGAATTAATGAAGTTTTTTAGAAATAATCAAGTTGGTTTGGAAATTTTAAAAGTCATGATATGAATAATATTAAAATTGACATAAAAGAGTTTATAAATCAATCAATATTTTATTAAATGATAAAATAGTCCTAAAATTCTTAAAATCTGCCAAATGATATATATGATGTTAAAAATGTCATTAATGATCTAGTTCGGATTGATTGTAATTTTATAGTAAATATATTAACCATATATTATGATTATATAAGAGGACATGGTAAAAGATAAATAAGTTAACAAAATGTTAAATAAGAAAGATAATTATTGAAAAATATCCCAAACCTATACAATTCTTATTGGATGATTTTATTTAGACTTATATGTACCTTATATTATAATTAAATTGGTTTTGGACCTTTTTAAACCAAAAATCAGTTTTTTATAAAATATTATTTTCAAACATTCCTAAAGTGACCCTCCTCTCCCTTATAAAATTCCATCACCTCTAACCCATTAAACATGCTTCTAAAGCCCCTTGTCTCATCCAAACTCTACCCAAATAAGTTCCAAAGATCCCTCACTTCCTCCTAGATCCTTACCTTAGGTAGAAGGCACTTCAATAAACCCTTTTGGTTCAAACCAAAGGGAGTTACTCGATTTAATAGAGATTAAAGAACAAACAAGTCAAGTCAGACACGAGGTAAGGGGCATCTTCTGAATCTTCTTTCATTGAGGAATATTTTTATTTATACACAACTTTCTTTTATATGGTGTATAAACCCATTTTACTTTTCATTTCATTCAAATGGAACATTTTTCTATGTAGAGTTTTACTAAATGACAAAGGGAATGTTTATTTTTAACGTATGTGGTGACAATGACCTTTCCACCACCGTGAACATTATTTGATATTTGGCTTCCTCAACAAGACATAATGTTTTTAAAAGGAAAATAAATAACAAATACTATTTTTACGTATTTTGGTATTGAAGATTGTTTTGAGAAGGGATTTGTTATTTCAATATCTTGAAATTATATATTGTGATTGAAATGTGGAAGTGTTATCTTTCCATTATGTTTATTTTATGTGTTATGAATATGTTATGGTTCTTGGGAATTGTTTACATATATGGGTGGTTCCATGATAAACCTAGGGTGGGTGAGCTCGAGATATCTCTACAACAAATTGAGTAACGTGATAGAGGTAAACATTAATGTTTCTCCTAATAGATTTAGGGAATATACTATGATGGGTATTCCAAATGTAACTCCCTATGTAGCTGTGAAAGCTACAGTGTAATTATGTTATGTATTCCACCAGTTACCTTTATGATTTATGTTTTCCATGTGTTATTCATAAATCTTATGATCTTGTGTGGTATGTAAAATATTGAAAAGTTTGATTTCATTGACTTGTAAGCATTAGTGGACTAATGTTTGTGTTCCTTGTTTTATAACCCTTACTGATATTTTTATGCTCATCCCAAGTTTTTGGAATGTTTTTCACTGGATTTAAGGCATGGAAAGAGAATGGAATAATTAAAGAAGATTTATATCAAGAAACGAATTATTATTTTCTTTTAAGAGTTTTTATTTTATGAAAAAATAGATACTGAGTAGAATTTCTACATTGTAATTTTTGAGATGTAATTTAATAGTTATGGCCTAATTATCTAAAACTCTAAACCTGAAAAGATCCTCAATGTGAATTATTAATTTAATTAAATATTATGTAATATTAAAGGTTTGGGCCTTATAATACGATTGATCATACTTATACTAAATTTAGCATATCATCATAACACAATTTGATGATCTTAAATTAGTGATAACCTAGTAATACATATATTTCAGGGGGTTTTATCAAAGTATCTCCCATGTTATTAGATATCATAAATGTAATAGTAAAGTATTATAATTAATATATATTACATGATTCAAACATTCTTTATGTCACGACCCGTCCTCGAGGCCCTAGTCGTGACTACCCCAAGCCCGCCTTCCATAGGCCAGGGGCTGGCGACTAGCACCAAAGGAGAAAATCCCGATAACTGGGAAGGCGTTGCCTTTATAAAAGTAAACAAAACACCACAGAGTACAAGCGGAAGTAAAACACTAAGTGAAAAAAGAAGTGCTGAAAGGTAAATGGGCCATAATACAAACCCAAGTGAAAGTACAACTACAACTGAACAAATTACAACAGAAAAAGACAACAGCTGGAAGAACGGAAGCGGCTCCTGGGTCGTCCTCCTCGGATCCTACCTGAAGGGTAGGTAAAGATGGTGCAGCTCCTAGATCGTCCACCATGAATCCTACCTGAAGGGTAGGTACAGATAGCCTCCATAACGCTCTCGCCCGTCAACCTCCTCCGAGTGTCATCTCGCCGTGAAGTCCACCTCCAGATACTGACTCGTCGTGTAATCCACCTCCAGGTACCGTCCAGTCCTCGAACACTCGGCCTTCGTCAGCACTGCCCGTCGTCTGAAACCAACACAATGAGGTGCGTGCATAGCCCGTGCACGGGTGAGTATAATGATACTCAGTAGGGACCTTGAGACCCTCAAGGTCTCACTAAAACCAACAAGGATAACCACAAAGAAGATCTCAACAGATAACCTCTACTTAGGTATATGCCCATACATATATCTAAGTTATCAAGTAACCCATCTCAATCATGGGGAAACACAAAGATCATGAAATCAACGGATAACCACTACCCAAGTATATGCCCATACATATACCTAAGTTATCAAGTGACCCATCTCAATCAAGAGGTAAACAAAAAGGTCAAAAGTCTCAGCTCAAACCAGGATTTTCATTATCGAAACCGTAACTGATGAAGAGCCCCGTCTCTGGAGTGTACAGTGGTCCTGTCACGACTCCGAGGTATTGCTCACTAACCTAAGACTGCTGAGGTACTCCTCCTGTCGAGTACCGCGGGTCAGCCACCCAAACACAGCAGTGCTTCCCGCCGGGGTATGCCACCCAGACACAGTAGTGCACACCCCCTAGTAGCCTGCTGAGGTACTCTCCGGACGAATACCGCAGGTCTGCACTGTCACACAGGTAGTGCTCCGTCCGCCATGGGTCTGCACCTCACAAAGTAGTGCTCTGTCCACTGGTCTAGTCGACTCACTCCAAGTCGAGTCGGTCAAGCAGTAGTCAGGTCTCAGTCGGCTACACGGTCTCCGTACTCCGCACACTCATCTCTGGGAGGGTCCGATCCATGAGCTACAGGTCAATACTCCAAGTATCTCAAAGTCCCACGAAGAAGTATCTCAAGGGACCGCCTCGTCATAGGGGTCTCAACGCAACAGACGGTGCGTCAATCGGACGCCCGGTCTGTGAGTTACTAGCCTTTTTGTCCATGAGGCCCGGTTGGTTTCGTGTGCGAACCAATCCGGCCGTAACTCAACTATACCCCGAACTCTCATAGGGTATACTCATAGGGACTGTTTCTCAACGTGATCACCAACGCCGCTGACGGTTCGTCAAACAGACGCCTGGTCTGAAAGATATCAGCTTTTCCGTTCTAGGGTCCCGGTTGGATTTCAGGTACAATCTAACCCGACCACTATCCAACAGCAACCAAAACTTGGGCGAAGTATTCCAAATGTTCCGTCTCATCAATAGGAAAACAACGAGACAGACAGCGCGTCAATCGGACGCCCGGTCTATGAGTTATTGGCTTTTTCGTTCGAGGGGCCCGGTTGGTTTCGTGAGAGAACCAACCCAACCACACTCTGACGACATCCAAACCTCGAGCTGAGTAAGACAAATTATCCTTCTCACTTAGAGGAATCCAACAAAGTCGACGGCACGTCTTTCGGACGTCCGGAGCTCAAGATATAAGCGTTTCCGCTCCGAGGGCCCGGTTGGTTTCGTATCCGAACCAACCCGGTCGAACCCAAAGTATTCCTAAACCTTGAGTGCGATATACCGAAACGACCGTCTCGTTCCAAGGATCGCTACGCAACTGACGGCGCGTCGATCGGAGGTCCGTAGCCCAAGATATGGGCAAAAGCCCAAAGAGGGTCTGAAAACGGGGGGTCTGGGCCCGGACCGACCCGGCCCGACCCCCCTGGGTCGGCCCGAACCGGGTCAACCCGACATGGGTCCGACCCGGCGGGGCCCTGCCCGGCCCGGCCGGCGCGGCGCGGCGCGGCCCGGACGGTGAGGCCCGGCCCGGCCGGCTCAGTCTGGCTCGACCGGCCAGCCGCGGCTCGGCCAGCGCGGCCGGGCGGAAGCCGCGGGCGGGGTGCGCGGATCCCCCACCCTCGCCGCTAATTGAGGCCGGCGGCAACCGCTACCGCCATCCCTCCAGCGGCGCGCCGCCACCGCCGCCGCGCCACCACCGCCTTCCGCGGACCATCGGACGTGCTCCGGTGGTCCGTTTCTCCTACCGTATTCACCAAAGGTCCTCCCGAGACCCGACCTTCACTGCGAAGGGATTCAAATGCCGTAGCGGCATGCTTCGTCATCGTCCGTCGATCCGCACATTGATAAACAAGCTACGGAGGGTTGTCGGGCCGTGTTTGTTCGGCCCGCGCCTTCCGCGTTAGGTGTTAACAATTGGAAAACAATAACACATGATTTTAATCATTGACGAGGGTATAATTTATCCAATATAAATTATACGAACACCTTGAAATCAAAATACCCACGCACGAGGGTTTAAAATTTTTAATGCGCGGCGTGACAACGTCGCGCATTCTTGCCGCTCGATCCCGCGCGGCGTGACGATGTCGTACATCCTTGTCGTTCTTTCCCATGCGGTGCGACGACACCGTGTCACTTTCTTTCAGACGTCACGTTTTTCTTACCGTTCTTTCCCACGCGGTGCGACGGCACCGCGTCACTTTCCTTCGAACCGCAATGACAAGAAAGAATAAAAAGGGAGGAGGATCGGCCGTGTTCGTGCGGTCCGGCCTCCTCCCGTTAAACGATAACAAGGGGTTCTCATTACTCGTAGAACGTCAAAGGTAGAATCAAGAACAAAATGAAACGAACCCCTACTTTTGATTTGTCGATTGACGTTCGTCGTTCGTTGACGGTGTTGTGGAAAGAAGACGATGAAGTTCGTCTTTCACCGCGTTCGTCACACACTCCCAATCCCGAGCTACATCGGCTGTGGAAGACACTACACGTCGGTAGGATCCGAGGGAGGAAGTCGAAGAAGGTTGTTGACATTCTTCGCTTCCGTCGTTGAAGAGGCATCGTTCTTCGTTGAAGATGAAGTTCTTCAAAAGAGGGAAGAGCTCTCTTCCAAATTCTCTCACACAACCAAAACTCCCAAAATAAAATAAGGCCTCTCCTTATTTTATTATTTTTCCATGCATTCAAACTTAAAAAAATTCAAAACCTAATTCACTTAATCAATTAAACAATGAGTTGTCTAATTAATTAAGTGATAGGTTGGCAAGAATTTAAGAGGGAGATAGGGGAGAGGAAGAGTTACACAACTTAAGTGGGGGGGGGGTTAGAGGAGTTAGGGAGTTATGGGGAATTTGAAAAGGTGGGGGCTCGTGTGGGCCCCACCACACATTATCCTCTCATTTATCCTCACATGGGTAGTTAGGTTCCACCCCAACATCCCCATGTAGGATAAATCTACCTTAGACTTAAGAAATAAAATTGTCTCACAATTTTATTCATTCCTCAATTAAGCCACAAATTTTAACAACTCCTCCCGTCAAAACGCAACTATGCAATAGGAATTCCTAAGAAAATAATGGCGCTACGATTCCATCGGTGCCCTCAGAATTTGATTCCAAGCACCGTTTTCAAAGATAGAAATTCCCGCTCGTTCTTTCACTGAATGTACCTGAGCCAAACTTCGGAAATTGATTCCGGGCACACCGGGCCTCAGAATCAGGTGCTGTCCGAAACTGTGTTCTGGTAAAATCCCAAAGAAAATTAAGAAAAAAATTTTCTTGAATTTTACAGGTCTTTACATTACTCCCACCTCAGGGCTTTACGTCCCCGTAAATCTATAACACAAACTATGAAAACAAAAGTGGTATTGAGCACGCATCTGAGCCTTCCGATCTCATGTGCTCACCAGGAGGTTTTCGTGATGCCTACGAAAGCGCACAAGAGGAATCGACCGTCCTCGTAGAACCCGCTCCCATCGATCCTCAACCTCTACTGGAACTCTACAAAAGTCACCTCATCGCCCAAATCCAGTTCATCATGGTAGATGATATGAGAAGGGTCAAACACGTATCTCCTCAGTTGAGATACGTGGAAGTCATCGTGCACCTGGTGCAACTGAGGTGGATGGGTCAAGCGGTAAACCACCTTGCCTACCCAGGTGTGGACCTAGAAAGGTCCGTTGAACCTCAGATTTAACTTGCCTCCTTGGCCACATCTCCGTAAACCTCGTCGAGGTGAGACCCGTATAAGGACGTGATCATCATCATAAAACTCTAGAGGTCTCCAATTCCTGTTAGAACTGGAACTCAAAACGACTGCTGCCACAAGGGTAAGGTTGACCAACTCAAGAGTGATCGGTCGCACCCTCCTGTGAAAGAGTTTATCCTCTGCTGCCTGGGGTTTCCTTTTCTCCGACCAAGGAAAACCCTTCCTGACGTTTGCCTAAAACCGTCAATTTGAGTATGAATAGTTATAGCCCATTCCATACTCAAACTAACGCCGTAAGGCCTCGATGCTGCCACCAAGAGATTCCAACCGAAACTCTCGCCTCAAGGGTCTGACCACACCGTCGGCGTAAGTGTGATTATCGAGTCTCCTCCCAAGGTATCTCTAGACGTGAGGGTCAATTCCATGGCTTACCGGAAACTCTAGGTCTGGGACAAGATTTGTGAAAGCGAGGAATGATTCATATCGACGTCTGTTACTACAGCAGCTAGTAGTGGACACAGAATGTCCCTTGAATCATTTTTTAGAGCCATTGGGTCACACTCCTTGACCGCATGCAGCCGCACTCTTCCTCCGCTCTCCAGCTCCATGAGCCTGGCGGGGATAACTAAGGCGGGTGGTTGTAGCATGTTAAGATGTACACCACCTCACACTGCTCTCCTTAAAGATTCCCCTTCTTGAAACATTTAACACGCCCGAGTCTCTAAGACTGGCGCCAGTTTCCTGTTTCTTACTGCACTGTGCAGTCTTCATCCGCTCCTGGATGATCTGCACCTACTTTGCCTATGATCTGAAAGAGCTGCTAAAATTTATCCTTTGGCGAAAAGAGAAACTCGGTCTCATCCCCTGGATGAACCAAACCCATTGCCTAATACAGTCAATCCTGACATGAATGACATATTCATTCCATGGATGACGTCGTAAGGCCTCGACGTAACTACTAAGAGATCCAACTGTCACTCTCGCCTCTAAGGGTCGAGTCACACTGTCGGCATCAATGTGAGGTCACTGGGTCTCCTCCAGTAGAAATCTAAAAAGTGAGGGTCAAGTCAATAGTTTTAACCGGGACCACTCAGTATCAACCAAACAAAAGGATAGGAAAGCAAACAAAGATAAGTGTCTTTTTATTATTGAAGCTCATAGTACAAAGATACGAAAACAACAGCAACATGGAACTGGAAGTACAAGGGACATATCCACTAGTTCCGCTTCTGTCCACCTGCTCCCGGAAGTCTACTGCCTTGTCCACTACTCGGCTGTTGCTCAAGCACTCGTCGTTGCTTCTGCCTCGGTGGCTCCTCCAACGCCTGCGGATCAACTGTACGAGGAGTCGGACAGTCACGTGCCAGGTGACCCTTCCCGCCGCATGAGTAACACTGTCTGTTTCTGGCATGCCTGGCTCTGACCCCACCCCGGGTGCCCCACACCACCGGTCCTAAAACCCGAGATCGTCCAACTGCTGGTCTGGTCCTCCTGGACCTCTGCATCATCCGTCTACTGCCCACAGATGACTCGGCTACTAATCGAAAACACGCAGCAAAGGCAGAAGCTCCTGTACACGCTCGAGGTGTAGAGCTACTGGCATAAACTCCACCCTGAAGAAGGTCTCAAAGTCTTTCCATGCGAAGGTCATCCTGTATCAAAACTGAAATAAGTGGCTCCACCACCTGCCTACTGCTTCCTGAAGAAGGCTGGCAGCAAAGATCACCATGAAGTCTGTCGGCGTCCCCACTAGCCTGAAGACTCTCACCACAACATCCAGCCAAACCTCACCCGCCTGCGGGTCCGTCTCTCCCCGGAACCTGGGTGGCCTCTGGCGCTGGAACTCGTGCAGCGTACTCAAGTGGCATGCATCACCTACTGCTGGGGCTGGTGGCATCGGTGGCTCAACGTATGGCAGTACCGCTGGTGCCTCCGCTGGCGCCTCAACTGCAAGAGGGCCATGTACCGAAGCCTCGTCGCTCGACAGGCTGTCAGTACGCACATCCCTCTGGGCTCTAGCTGGTTGCCTGAGAAAAGGCATCCAGAAAGAAACAATGTGACACAATCAAATGATTATACCTGGTGAGTTGACCTGGTTTGAGCTGATATTTAAATAAAACTTATGGAAACACACACGCAATCAGTGTTTTCGTGCAAAAAGTCGGAAATCAGTTGTCAGGGTCCTGGTGTATGGATACGTTGGCCGCCCGCACCAACACTGGACTCCCTGAACTGAAAACCACACTCGGTACTCTTAACACTATTGCTTCACAGAAAGAAAATATCAGAGTATAAGTTCTACGGTAGAACCGACTCCTCTGATACCAATTTGTCATGACCCGTCCTCGAGGACTGTGTCGTGACTACCCCAAGCCCGCCTTCCATAGGCCAGGGGATGGCGACTAGCACCAAAGGCGAAAATCCCGATAACTGGGAAGACATTTCATTTATAAAAGTAAACAAAACACCACAGAGTACAAGCGGAAGTAAAACACTAAGTACAAAGAGAAGTGCTGAAAGGTAAATGGGCCAGAATACAAACCCAAGTGAAAGTACAACTACAACTGAACAAAGTACAACAGAAAAAGACAACAGCTGGAAGAACGGAAGCGGCTCCTGGGTTGTCCTCCTCAGATCCTACCTGAAGGGTAGGTATAGATGGTACAGCTCCTGGATCATCCACCACGGATCCTACCTGAAGGGTAGGTACAGATAGCCTCCATAACGCTCTCTTCTGTCAACCTCCTCCGAGTGTCGTCTCGCCATGAAGTACACCTCCTGATACTGACTCGTCATGTAATCCACCTCCAGGTACCGTCCAGTCCTCGAACACTCGGCCTTCGTTAGCACTGCCCATCGTTTGCAACCAACACAACGAGGTGTGGGCATAGCCCGTGCAGGGGTGAGTATAACGATACTCAGTAGGGACCCCGATACCCTCAAGGTCTCACTAAAACCAACAAGGATAACCACAAAGAAGATCTCAACAGATAACCTCTACTTAGGTATATGCCCATACATATATCTATGTTATCAAGTAACCCATCTCAATCATGAGGAAACACAAAGATCATGAAATCAATGTATAACCACTACCCAAGTATATGCCCATACATATACCTATGTTATCAAGTGACCCATCTCAATCAAGAGGTAAACACAAAGGTCAAAAGTCTCAGCTCAAACCAGGATTTTCATTATCGAAACCGTAACTGCTGAATAGCCCCGTCTCTGGAGTGTACAGTGGTCCTGTCACGACTCCGAGGTATTTCTCACTAACCTAAGACTGCGGAGGTACTCCTCCTGTCGAGTACCGCGGGTCAGCCACCCAAACATAGTAGTGATTCCTGCCGGGGAATGCCATCCAGACACAGTAGTGCACACCCCCTAGTAGCCTGCTGAGGTACTCTCCGGACGAGTACCGCGGGTCTGCACTGTCACACAGGTAGTGCTCCGTCCTCCATGGGTCTGCACCTCACAAAGTAGTGCTCCGTCCACTGGGCTAGTCGACTCACTCCAAGTCGAGTCGGTCAAGCAGTCGTCAGGTCTCAGTCGGCTACACGGTCTCCGTACTCCGTACACTCGTCTCTGGGAGGGTCCGCTCCACGAGCTACAGGTCGATACTGCAAGTATCTCAAAGTCCCACTAAGAAGTATCTCAAGGGACCGCCTCGTCATAGGGGTCTCAACGCAACAGACGGCGCGTCAATCGGACGCCTGGTCTGTGAGTTACTAGCCTTTTTGTCCCCGGGGCCCGGTTGGTTTCGTGTGTGAACCAATCCGGCTGTAACTCAACTATACCCCGAACTCTCATAGGTTATACTCATAGAGACCATTTCTCAACGTGATCACCTACGCCGCTGACGGTTCGTCAAACGGACGTCTGGTCTGAAAGATATCAGCTTTTCCGTTCCAGGGGCCCGGTTGGATTTTGGGTACAATCCAACCCGGACACTATCCAACAACAACCAAAACTCAGGTAAAGTATACCAAAAGTTCCGTCTCATCAAGAGGAAAACAACGAGACAGACGGCGCATCAATCAGACGCCCGGTCTGTGAGTTATTGGCTTTTTCGTTCCAGGGGCCCGGTTGGTTTCGTGAGCGAACCAACCCGGCCGCACTCCGACGACATCCAAACCTCGAGCGGAGTAAGCCAAATGATCCGTCTCACTTAGAGGAATCCAACAAAGTCGACGGCACGTCTTTCATACGTCCGGAGCTCAAGATATAAGCGTTTCCGCTCCAAGGGCCCGGTTGGTTTCGTATCCGAACCAACCCGGCCGAACCCAAAGTATTCCGAAACCTTGAGTGCAATATACCGAAACGACCGTCTCGTTCCAAGGATCTCTACGCAACTTACGGTGCGTCGATCGGAGGTCCTTATCCCAAGATATGGGCAAAAGACCAAAGAGGGTCTGAAAACGGGGGGTTTGGGCTCGGACCGACCCGGCCCGAGCCCCTTGGGTCGGCCCGAACTGGGTCGACCCGACCCGGGTCCGACCCGGCCGGCTCGGTCTGGCTCGACCGGCCAGCCGCGGCTCGGCCAGCGCAGCCGAGCGGAAGCCGCGGGCGGGGTGCGCGGCTCCCCCACCCTCGCCGCTAATTGAGGCCGGCGGCAACCGCCGCCGCCAGCCCTCCGGCGGCGCCGCCGCGCCGGCGTGGCACGCCGCCACCGCCTTCCGCGGACCACCAGACGTGCTCCGGTGGTCCGTTTCTCCTTACGTCTTCACCAAAGGTCCTCCCGAGACCCGACCTTCACTGCGAAGGGATTCAAACGCCGTAGCGGCCTGCTTCGTCATCGTCTCTCGATCCGCACATTGATAAACAAGTTGCGGAGGGTTGTCGGGCCGTGTTTGTTCGGCCCGCGCCTTCTGCTTTAGGTGTTAACAATTGGAAAACAATAACACATGATTTTAATCATTGATGAGGGTATAATTTATCCAAAATAAATTATACGAACACCTTGGAATCAAAATACCCACGCACGAGGGTTTAAAATTTTGAATGCACGGCGTGACGACGTCGCGCATTCTTGCCGCTCGATCCCGCGCGGCGTGATGATGTCGCACATCCTTGCCGTTGTTTCCCACGTGGTGCGACGACACCGCGTCACTTTCTTTCAGACGTCAAGTTTTTCTTGCCGTTATTTTCCACGTGGAGCGACGGCACCGCGTCACTTTCTTTCGAACCGTAATGACAAGAAAGAATAAAAAGGGAGGAGGATCGGCCGTGTTCGTGCGGTCCGACCTCCTCCCGTTAAACGATAACAAGGGGTTCTCATTACTCATAGAATGTCAAAGATAGAATCAAGAACAAAATGAAACGAACCCCTACTTTTGATTCGTCGATTGACGTTCGTCGTTCGTTGAAGGTGTTGTGGAAAGAAGACGATGAAGTTCGTCTTTCGCCGCGTTCGTCACACACTCCCAATCCCGAGCTACGTCGGCTGTGGAAGACACTACACGTCGGTAGGATCCGAGGGAGGAAGTCAAAGAAGGTTGTTGACGTTATTCGCTTCCGTCGTTGAAGAGGCGTCGTTCTTCATTGAAGATGAAGTTCTTCAAAAGAGGGAAGATCTCTCTTCCAAATTCTCTCACACAACCAAAACTCCCAAAATAAAATAAGGCCTCTCCTTATTTTATTATTTTTCCATGCATTCAAACTTACAAAAATTCAAAACCTAATTCACTTAATCAATTAAACAATGAGTTGTCTAATTAATTAAGTGATAGGTTGGAAAGAATTTAAGAGGTAGAGAGGGGAGAGGAAGAGTTACACAACTTAAGTGGGGGGGTTTAGAGGAGTTATGGAGTTATGGGGAATTTGAAAAGGTGGGGGCTCGTGTGGGCCCCACCACACATTATCCTCTCATTTATCCTCACATGGGTAGTTAGGTGCCACCCCAACTTCCCCATGTAGGATAAAACTACCTTTGACTTAAGAAATAAAATTGTCTCACAATTTTATTCATTCCTCAATTAAGCCACAAATTTTAACAACTCCTCCCATGAAAACACAACTCCGGAATAGGCATTCCTAAGCAAATACCGGCACTGCGATTCCATCGGTGCCCTCAGAATTTGATTCCGAGCACCAGTTTCAAAGATAGAAATTCCAGCTCGTTCGTTCACTGAACGTACCCGAGCCAAACTTAGGAAATTGATTTCGGGCACACCGGGCCTCGGAATCAGGTGCCGTCAGAAACTGCGTTCTAGTAAAATCCCAAAGAAAATTAAGAAAAAATTTTCCTTGAATTTTACGAGCATTTACACTTTAATCCAAAAAGACATCAGTTATACAATAAATAAAACACTAAATATATCCTATTGTCACAAAAAATCTTGCACTAATTTAATTAATACCAAGATAGATATTATGGTTTTCATGATTTTATATCATAATGGTAATTATTAGTGAATCCTTAATATTATACTATATAGAAAATCAAAACATTTTTATATTTTTTTTTCCAAATAACCTCTTGAATTTTATGAATTTAATATATAATATTCTCTTAACACCATCATTCTAAAATATATCTCATGATCTCGAAATGAGGAAATATATATAATGACCCCACATATCTTGCTTTGAGTAGGCCTTGAGTTTATGAATATCATAAATGGTATAAAAATATCACTTATGGAAGGAATTACCCTTAATTTTATAATAGTGATCATGATATTGAATGAAAACCACCAAGAAACTCTATCTCATAAAAGAAAAAAAGGAAAACCAAAAACTATCTCATGATTCATGAAGAATTTAATTAGATACAAATAGAGTATCCGAATTAATACCAAAAGAAAACCAAAGGAAAATTCTCATAAATACCTCCAATGTATGAACTAATAATGTACACCTATGCCCCTAAATCCATATTATAAATCTAAAAAATAGTTTGTATATACATAGATCAACAATATCATGTATACTATATAAGATCCTACCCAAGGTCCATCATGCACATCCAAAAAGGGTAAACTAACAAACCTTTAAATATAGAAAAAACCAATATGAACCTAAAAATGTCAAATAAAAAATCCAATCTTAACAATGGAACACTAACCAAATAATAAATCAAGTATAATAACATATTATAAAGAATATTGGTAATGGATACCCCACACCGCCTTTCTATTAATAAGTCGCTTTCAGAGACCAATGTCATATTTTCTAGCTCTCTCATCTCTTTAGTAAAACTCATGAGTGATGAAAACTGGGAAACTAAAACACATTACTCTCTACGACACCAAGGATACAATATCACATTCTCCCATAATGATTAACATGTAACCATAAAAGAAGGGCATCATGAACATGAAGTGCATCGACCTCATTCCCTCCTACTACAACCCACTACCCCACCTATAAACCACCTAATACTCTCATAATTCACCACCATTAGTGAATATTTGATATATAGAAAGCATAAAATATGCATACCAACATTACCTATAATGGAGAGGGGGTAATACGGGGTGTCCATCCATCCTTCTTAACCATCATGGTGTTTTTGAAAAACACTCAGGGCCCAAAACCATTGGGTTTATTGAAAAACATTATCTTTTATAAACTTTATTTCATGATTTATTACATAAATATACACTTAATAGAATCCCATAATATCAAGAGGCCTAGTGTCCTTGGCAAATCATGTAAATTAAAAAACAACATGTAATAATAATTGTTTACAAACTCTATAACAAGCTCATAAATTCCATTGATATTTTGATACTGCATGGGATAACATAGGGAAGTAAATATAAAGGAATGATATTTAAATACCATTAGTGTAAAAGTCAAATAAAAACATGACTTGATTCTTACATTATAGTTAATAGGCATAAAAAGGTTACATGAAAGGGGTGATAATCAAAAAAATGATCACGGAAGCATGATAAAAGATTAAAACAACGACACATAGGAATATGAAAAATATAAAACATGACACAGTAAATATATGAAATGAATAAATGAATATAAATCATAACATAGTTTTATTAGGATAACCTCACACACACCATACATAGTATCTCATAAAATAAAAACTCTACCGAAATCATTTTAATTATATATTATTTTCGTCCCAATAGTCCAATTCATATATTGTATATGCATGTGTGGTCTATATAGTTCATAAAAAGAAATATTTATTGCATCACATTTCAACCCTAATTTATGGATTGTATGTTATATTCATTAGAGTCCCCAATCAATAAATGATATGTAAATTTAGTTTAATTCCTGTGATTGGAAATAGGGATGGTTAATCACAATATAAAAGTTTTCCATGGAAATCCATGGGATAATTATCCAGCTTAACAGGTGTAAATAAAGGTTCATGGATGGTTTTAATGAGAGTGAAAGGTGGTATATCATTACCTGAGAATCATAAGAATATTAAAGGGGTGTTTAAAAAAATATTGGAAACTAAATTGTTGGAAATCAAAATTCATAATAAAAATAATGTACTTTAATGAAGTAGAGGAGCAGGAGAATACCATAACAAGAGCAGTCATATATAAAATCTAGAGAGAATCTTATTAAGAGAATAAGAATGCTTTGATATGGATTTTGAGTGGGATAGGGTAAATTTTTTTTAATGGGTCTTGAGTGAAGAGTAATTGGATATTGGGTGAGTATTTATAGATAAAGTGAGGTTAGTTCATTATTAATTTATAAACATAGGTTTTGGTGTCTATATAATAAAATAATAAAAACTAAAAACCATCCAATGGTTTTTCCCCATTGTCTCCACCAATACCAAACATATTAAAATAAAAACATTAGTTATTTAGAAGTGAGTCATGTTTATAATGAATTGATATTAAAACCTTAAATATAATAGAGGTTTTCAAAGATTCATTATGGTTTTATAAAATAAATGAAATAACTTAAAAATGAATTATTTCAAAGTGGAAACCTATTTTTTTATTATGTATTCCATTTATAGAATTTACGACATCACTTTTTGGCTATTATGATGTCATAATACATATGGTATATTAATGTTATATTTAATTTTTTAACAAAAAATTCAACTACCTTTAAACATAATGAAAATTTCTGCATTGAAAATTTTCAACATGTGGATTTCATAAATAATACTTATTTTTTTAATTTTTTTTCTAAATATGGGGATTTTAACATTAAAATAAAAAAATATTCAATGGAAAATACTAGTTTTCTTAATACTAACAACATTATAACCATTATAAAAATTACAAGGGACTTCATTGAATTATAAATAAAACATTTCAAAAAATATTATTAAATAATAATTTTATCAATGTTTTTTTCAATTTTTATTTAAATTATCATAAATAGTTTCTAATTTGGGACTATATATTTTTAAAAACTCAATTTGGAATTCATCATATCAAAACTTAATTTTTATCAGACTCATTATTTAATCACACACACACACACACACATATATATGAGTTAAAAATAAAAAGGGCTAAAGATAATAATAATTTTATTAAAAATACAATATAAGAATTCATACTACTAGGGTCTAGATACCTAACCCCTTATTACAGAAGTATAAACAATAATAGTAAGTTTTGTAATGGAGGTATTATCTTTGGGTAGTTCAGTGAACTTAGTTGGGACCATGATCTCAATAAACTCAAACTTATCCCGTAAATGGTTTTAGTAATGGTTCGATATTCAAATCTAAAATTAGGATTGGTTATGGGTAAATACCAATGATTTTATCTCCCTATAAACCTTCAGTAAATGGTATTCGTGAGGTATAATCCATTTGGTTGAGGAAATTGATTATTTTCTTTACATCAATTAGACATTACTATAACCACTAATATCTACTAATATAAACATTCACTATAAATTATTAGATTATGAAATATTTTTGAAGATCCATTTACGATGGGCCCCCATCACAAATGGCCCATAGATGAAAATCATGTAACAAAAACTATTTTTTTCAACAATCCATCATAATTAACATTAATGTTTCATTATATATTTTAGTATTTGAGACGAGAATGGTCTACAATCGCATATTATTATTTGTGATGGGAGCTCAAACTCGTTGAAAATAATAATAATAAAAAATAATAAAAAACAAAAAACATCATAATAATATTAAAAAGTGTAATAATAATAAATTAAAAATTAAAATGAAAAACAAATATCATTTAAAAAATGAAATATATAAAATAGTAAATTTATAAATTAATAAAAATATTAAAAAAAATGTTCATTCAAATGTTTATCATAATAAGTTTCTCCAAAAAAATCAATAATCATTGAGTAGGGGGGTGTTCATCTTGAGGAGGCAGTCAAGGGAACTCCACCCATATACCTTGTGCCAATAATTGCATGTACTCCATCATCTGATGCTAATTCTGTTGCTAATATGCTCAATGCTTCTCCTCCTGTTGCAGCTCATGTTGTTGATGAAACTCTTCCTGCTCTTTACAAAGATTCTCTAAAACCTAATCTGAAGCTCATATCTTCTCCTCATACTTTAAAACCAATGATGATGACTCTCCATGAGCTTACCTTGATCTATAAGATAAATATTCTATAGTACCCTAATAACTTATAGGCATCAACTGAGAATCGATACCAACAACTCGACCTTTTTTAAAAGTATATTGAGTCGTATGTATCAATGTTGCATCATCAAATCCTACTGTACTGGTAGAATGTCCCTTAGTCTTGTCCTAAATCTCATCATACATGTGAGAAGTCATGGCCTCATATGACTCCTTTAAGTGTAGTTTGAAATTAAAATTGTTAAAATATTATTTTCAGTTAATTTTAAAACTTCAAAAAAGAATACTAACCACAATCTGATTTTTTACCTCCAGTAAAATCTCTAATTATAGGGTATGTGTACATACTCTAGAAAACATAAAAATCTTTAATATCAGGATTCACAACTACCTATATAAATTATAAAATAAACATCCTACATTTACGGTTATATAAATTATTAAATAAAAGAACATACCATATATTGTCGATGAGTACAGAATGTATGACTACTAGATCTATGTGTGTCCATATAACACCCCATGTTCTTCTTACCTAATGATTATCTCCTCTTAAAATTATTTATCATCCAGTATGATCACAATCCATCATAAAGATAAGACGATATGTAATCGAGTCCATGGCAATAGAATAACTGATCAAAAACTATGACTCCAACTTTTTTCATGGATCTCTTCCACAGATTGTGAAAAAACCAATGACAATGTTCATGCATATAGGCCTCCTAGGCATCCCAGATAGAGGTCCTCATGCTATGATCGATGAAAAAACATAAACATGACAAATAGATACTTATTTAATGTTAATAATTAAATAATTTTCAAAATAACTGTTATATATTTTTGTACCATCCAATAATCGAACATACACTATCAAACATCAATGGGAATATGACCCAACATCACCTGTGCTAAAAAAAATAATTTCATAGAATAACACTCCCCTTTTCAACGTCAATATGCAAATAAATGTGGGAAAAGGAACAAATAATAATAAAATTAGTACATAAATAAATAATTTTAAATTAATGATAATGAAAATTAATGAAATTATAGAAATGAACATATCTATGAATTCATGTATCAAAATCAAGATGTGGACATCACATAAGAATAGGGTCATCTCATTATAAGTCTGGTAATCTATCTAAAATATAAAAATAGTATCTTCAATAAATAATTTAATATGTGTATTATATATATTTACAATGACTATAACTAACAAATAATTGTGTCATTCATCATCTTCATCCCCACCTTTGTATACAAAGATGTCAATTTCATCATCATCCTCTATAGTATCATCAATTTCTATAGGAGTTTCGGCTTCATAATATCTTGTTAATTCAATTTCATTTGTTACATCAATAATATCATTGTCTCCATAGACTGATAATTGTTGGGTGTCAGCATCAGTATAAATTTATCTTCATTTAAAAGATATACTTGGATCCATCTCTTGAAAAATTTCAATTCCTTTCACTTCAATAGAACCACATTCACTTTGCATAAACTAATTTTTATGAGATTTAAATTTTATAGTGCTCCACCAATCAATTAACTCTCTTGAAGAAACATAATAATTTGAATAATAAATTTTATTTAGTTGATGATATAATAGAAATTATTCATTTATTTAAAGGATTTAATATTTAATGTTGATTATTCCATAGTTTAGATAAGCCCGAAGTCCTCTATCATTACCAAACCAATGGAATTTAAAAATTATTACATAATTCTGTCTTAGATAACACATTTCAATTATTTCACCCACATTTTCATAAAAGTCAACTTCACTTTCTATATGATGAGACCCCTCATGAATACACCACTATTTATTATTATTTTTGATTCTACATATGGAAGTATATGAAATCTAAAAAAATTCACCACATATTTTTTATAATATTTAACCATTTTGGATGGTGGGTTACTCAATACAAACAAAATATTATCAAATTTAACGGCATGTTGAGATAAATAAAAAATTAAAAAAACTTACTAGTGTAAAAGATAATAAATTTATTGTATATGTTAAATAATAAAAAATTTACTTTACCATTCTTCTAAACTAGTACAAACAATTATCATTCCACCATTTTTTGGGAATATAGTGTAATTTATATAAACTATTTCTTGATATGATCATCATATAATATATAAATAGAAAATATAAATTTAATTTTAAAAAATAATAGTTGATAGTAGTGCTCACTATACAAATAATTTCATTAATTTATAGTTAAGAAGAACATATGTATGTTCCATGTGATGTTCATCAGCTAAAATCTATCATTTATGAACTCCACCAAATCTAAGTTCAGGTTGATTAAAAACCGATAGTTGAGTATTTATTGCATCATCAAAATTTTCTTCATTACAGCCCATTCAGTTATGTTTTAAAGGAAATTTTGATCAGAAATAATGAGATCATAAAAAAAAGAAATTTCCTCCTACAAATAATATTTTTCAATTATCCCTTAAACTGATTATTTTTTGCATACCATTTTCTTCAACTTATGCATAAATTTCTCCTATGGGTACATCCATCAGAACTGTACCGACACTCCACATTTTTCATCATACAAAAAAATTTAATATAAAATGGTCCATTAAATCAAATAAAAATGGTGAGAAAAAAATTAATTTCATATAAAATTAAATCAAAATTTTCTTCCAGTCCATTAAGTTCTTCATAGTCTATTTTTTCCACATAAAGGTCTTGAAAAAAATATGATATTTATATTAGCCCATCCCAAATTGAAAAATTCAATAAATATCTAAATGCGATCGGGAGAAGTCTTTCCATTATAACATGAAAATAATGAATTTTTAATCTGATAATATGATTGTTTCTGATATATCTATCGAAATTGGTAACCTAAAAATCTAGTAGCCTCAAATATATAATCCACTAACAAAATAATAAACAATTTTATTTATAATTTGTATACCCCAACGTTTTCTTCATTAACATTTGTGATCTGTCATTTTCAAAAAAATCATGTTTTGGTCACCTATTTTTTTTGAAAGATCTTATTTTTACTTTACATTATCTTTGGTCTTACTAGGTGTGTCCAAAAGTGTATAAAATATATTATCAAAATGGTTATTCTCAATATGAAGGACATCCAAGATGTGATAGATCAACAAATTAGACCAATATGGTAGATCCTGAAAAATGCTTTGTTTAATATGATTTCAATCTTTCCAAAATACATTTATTTTTTATTTGTTTATAGTCAGTCCAATGGTAAGGGAGGTAATGAAGAGGAAATTGATTTTAAATCAATACCTGAGATCATTGATGTACGTCCATTTCTTTCAATTATACCTTTTCTGAAATGATTTTTGTTCCTTAGAAAAGGATAATCAATAGAAATAAATCTATAACAACAGTAAAAAATAGTGTTTTCTCCTATTAATGAGCATAAACACTTTTTTGTTACTTAGATAATAGATACATGATTTCGAACCATGATTAATCTAGTTAAATAACATGTCATATACAAGAAGTCACTAATTTTCCACATTAATGTAGTATTCATTAAGAAATTATGTTCCATAAAAACATCATATGTATTGGCATAATTAATCCACAATAAATTTAACTCATCAATCAATGGAATCAAATAAACATCAATATTCTTTTTTTGATGTCTGAGAATTAATAATGTTAAAATGGTTTATTTATCAACATTAAAGGAGGTATGTTTTATGGAGTTATAAAGAAGGAACAAAATAAATATTGACTATCATAAGAACCAAATGGATAGAAACCATAACTTGAATGACCCAATAACATTTTATGTGATTCTGAAGCAAAACAAGGATGTATATTGTCAAAAAAATTCAATGAGTCTCCATCACAATAATTATTTAAAAATTTACTGAGTGAATTATATGATTTGTGCCATGACATCAGTGAGTCTATTTTCTGAGACATAAATAAACACTGTAATCTGGGTGTAAGTAGGAAATATCTCAACTATTTAATGGGAACCAATCTAGACTTCACATGTCGAGCCTCTTTATACCATAATTTTCCACATGTGGGAAAATAAAATAACTCATTTTCACTATATTACAAGACACAATCATTTGATCATGCATGATTATTCTCATAACTAGGACCCAAATTAAAAACCAACCTCTTCCTATCATTGAAATTGGTAGAAAACACATTTACTTCAGGTAATAATGATTTAACTAAAGATAATATCTGATAAAAAAATCTATTTGAAATTCAATTATCAAATTTAATTACCACAAATTTTATAAACACTTCAGATTTACTTAAATTCCAACCGTGATATGAGTAATCTTCTATAGAATTCATGAACTCATAAAATTGAGATGATTTTAACTCAAGAGATAATTCAAAATCATTATGTGCTTTTGTTTGTTGAGAAGATAGACCAAAAACCATATGTACTAATTCTTGTAATCATGATAGATCTAGAACCAAATTATTAGTATCATATCTATAATTTCATTCACCATGTTGATACAAAATAATAATAATATTTCTAAAAACAAAAAATCAATAGATAATCCCCATCATTTTGAAATATTTAAAATATCCTCATATCATATTTCTTACATGGATATTTAATTGTTACTTCCCAAACATATTATTGTTTGGATGACACAAATTATAAAAAGTATTAAACACCCTCAATATATAAATCATATATACCAAAACCATTTGGATTCATATGATGATTTATCCAATCATGGTCTTGTAATAATGATTTTTGTCTACTTCTTTGTTCTATATTCTTCTAAAAATTATAAATTAAAAGTATTTCTTATGGTTAATCTAATATTAGGAAAGATATTATACAAAACTAATTATACAATCATTAAATTAAAATTACTTGTATATATTATTACATATATCTAATTAACTATTAATTTTTAAAATTCAGTAAATTACTAAAAAAAATTATAATTACCACTAATTTTTTCTTAAAAATCATTAATTAACATTAAGGAAAAAATGAGGTCATCCTAGGGGAATGAGAGAAGCATATAGTTAATGGTATAAAGGATATGTCTTAGTGAATGATTTCCAGTGACCCAACATTCATGCTATTTTGAGGAGAATTAGTCATGGGTAAAACTGTGAGTTTAACCTTGACTTCCTCTCCTCTAAATGGTCTGAACATTGGGGAAATAGAATTCTTTAACATTATTGTCACCTTAACCCCCTCTACTATATGGTTACCTCAATGGAAGTAGGGAGTGGTGGGGTGGGGGATATAGGAGAGGGGATGAATTTCGGACCTAGAACTCTTTCAATTTGTCACCGTCTTTATCCCCTGACTCCAATCTTCCCTAACACCCCTTGGTAAACCTTATATTACTAATTGTGTTCAATTGTGGTTAATTGGTGTTCATTATTGTTAATTGTGGTAATAACCATTCATTGCCTTTAATTTTTACAAATAAAATCTCTTTACTTGTATTGTTTACTAATTACTGCTCATTAATGGTAATTTTTAGTAATTAACGCTCATTATCGGGTCATTTTAATAATTACCACTCATTACCTTGTAATGTTTTTCAAATTACCACTCAATACCAGTATTTTTTTTTTCTAATTACCTATCATAACTATTAATTTTTTCTAATTACATCTCATTACCCATAATTTTTTCAAATTACAATTCATTACCCGTAATTTGTCAAATTTCAATTCAATAGTGAGGGGTAATTAGTATTTTACTAATTACCACTCATTACCTCATTATTGGTGTTTTTTTCTAATTATCGCTCATTTAGGGTATTTTTTTTCTTCTAATTCCTACTCATTATTGGTATTTTATTCTAATTTCCACTCAATACTGGTGTTTATTTCAAATTACAACTCGTTACTGGTATTTTTTTCTAATAACCTCTCATTACCATTAATCTTTACTAATTACCACTCATTTCTAGTATTTTGTTTCTAGAAATGGCTTATTATTAGTATTTTTCACTAATTATCACTCATTATAAGTATTAATTTACTAATTAAATATCATTTATACTAATTTTAACTAACTTCCATGCATTTCAAGAAATTTAAACTAATTAATACCCATTTCAACTAATTTTGACAAATTAATGATCATTTCTACTAATATTTAATAACTTCTACATATTTCTTCTAATTTTTAATAAATGTTGCTTTCTCTCGACATTTTTTTACCAATTATCACTCTTTACAAGTATTTGTTTCTAACAACTGCTCATTTTCAATAAATATTTCTTACTATTTCTCATTTCAGATTATTATAACTAATTAATGCTTGTTTTCACTAATTTTAATGAGTTAATACTCATTTTGATTTTTTTTATAATTTTCACTCAGTTCAGTTAATTTCTAATAATTATTGCTCATTTCAACTAATTCTTACTAATTACTTTTATTTTCTACTAATTACTGATAATTTCTAATAATTACCACCAATTTCTAAAGAATAAATCTAATTTTACTTATTACCACTAATTTTACTGATTATTGCTAACTTTTTCTAGTTTTTTAATTATTAATATTTATCATTAATTATTAAAAATTAGTGTTAATTATTTATAATTCCAATTTTGTTGATAATTATTAGAAATTACTTTAAATTATTTTAACTTTTTACTAAGATCTATAAATTATTACTATGTTTTGTTAATTAGTTCAATTTATTTGTCAATTATAAGTAATAAAAATTAGTCACAACTACTTTTCAATAAATAAAACTATTATTGATAATTAAAACTAATTACTTCAAATTAAAAATAATGATTTCTAATTAAAACCAAACATTTCTAATTAAAATACTTATTGTTAATTAAAACTAATTAAAGTAAGTTAAAAGTAATTACTTCAAAATAAAACTAATTACTTCAAATTAATAATAATAATTAATAATATAAAATTAATTAAATGAATTAAAAATTAATAACACTGATTAAATACCACAAAATTGATTCTTTTATCAGATGAAAATATGAAAATTTGTTTCCCTAAAAATATTAAAATTTTAAACGAAGAAATGAAGAGAAAGGGATGAAAGATGAGGAGGAGTTCAAATATCAAATGAGGAAAGATTGGTAAAAAAACTGGGTGGGAAAATATATATATATATATATATATATATATACACGTGTGTGTGTGTTATATTAGTAGGGACGTGACTATTTTTGATGGGTATCCCATCACACATTGTATTATTTTGAATAACCCCTATCAAATATAGTCTCCATAATAAATAAGTGTGTCATTGATAAAAAGGTTATTTGCGACAAGACTCGCCACATATAATCTTCCTCCGACACATTATTTTCAAAGTGTTTTAAATTCCATTCCCAAATAGTAATAATAAAGAAACTTATTTGCGATGAGATTAACTCCCTATCGCAAATAAATTTTCCCATGGTTTGGCGAATAGGTGTACCAAAGGTATTTGCAATGAGAATGGTTTCTCATCACAAATAATTACTTATTTATGATTATTTGTGATGGGAAATGAATATCATCTCAACTAGTATCACAATAAGTCATATTTGTGACATACGATGGGCTCTTTGCTAATAGCCTATCGCAAAAACTCTATTTTCCTATAGTGATACTATGGATTTATTATATATGGCTAATATTCATATTTCCCTTTGAATACCTAGAAGAAATATTTTATAATGGTCTAAAAAACCAATGTTTTCTTGTGTTTTCTATAAATACACTACATAATAAAAAATCTAATCATTCAAATTATAATTTCATTTATAAAATTTTAGGTTGATACATTCATTCCCCCTTTAGAAATTTCAATCTCATTATTTTATTTCATACACTAAATTAGATGAGGATACTTCTATTTCAGAACCACTTCCCTTTCCCATGTTTCTTCCTCAAACTTTTTTTCCACTAAAATACTTCAGCAAGGTGAGTTTTCTTATTTCTTAGAAGTTTTCCCCTTTGATATAAGATCTTGGAAATATGATCTTCTTATTAAATATCATTCTCCATGGGTATCATCTATGAATTCAATAAATATTAGGGATTTTTTATGTGCTTCATCAAGAGGGACACATGAACACATCATATACTTGTGATAGATGAGGTAGAAGTTATAATGATAGGACACAACTCGGATGTCACAACCCTACCCAATGGGGATCGAGCCATAACTACCCCAATCCCACCTCCATAGGTCAGGATGTGAAAACAATCACTAAAATACATAAGTAACATGGGTGGGATATGCCTAATATACCTGTATGTACACACCTAACCATATCAATGCATAATTGGGGAGGAATAATAAAAGAAAATTATGAAACAACTAGAAACAAAACTAGGTATAAAAAATCCTTTATGGCGTACAAGAGTATAACAGTTTCAACTAAAAAGTAAATGAGAAAATACACTTCCAACCAAAAACATATCCCAACCAAAAAGATATCCCAACCAATAAAACTAAAAAATTAAATTTTGATAGAGCCTATATCTAAATATCCAAGCTCCAGCCACTGTACACGATCAAATTCTCCAAGTATCCCTATAATCCTCTATAATCACCACTGACCTGTCTGTCATCTATAATATACACGACACATATAGGAAAATCCCATAGAGGCACGAGTATATACATACCCAGTTGGATGCTCTAAAATATGAAGGCTGAGTATTAATAGACATGATAAGAATATATATGTTGTCGGCATCTCAACCCAAATCAAGAGATTACAAAATCCAACTAAATTGATATAAATATATATCCTCAAACCAAATAAATCCAAATGAGAGAGAAGGGGGAATGACCTTACTTGAGAAGAGAGAAGGGGGATATCTATCTCACAACCTATCCAAAGACAAGAGTGCCATCAGTTCCAATAAGTCCACTATTGATGTGTGAAATCTTGCATGTCAATCCATAGAAGTAACCGTATAGAGGTACCACACCTCGCCACTGTGAAACACAACCAAGGGGCACAATCTTCAAATAGAGGACTCGCACCCTAGTCCTTTAGGGGGTTCTACTCATTATAAGGGTCACATGTTCCCTATCCGATAGGAGTACAACACGGTGGGTAGTGACTCTCATCCTAGTTCATCTTGGGGGTTCCATTCAATGTATGGATGACCCACACCCTATCCGATAGGGGTATAACTTAGTAGATAGAGGACTCATTCCATAATAACATTGGGGGGGGGGGGTACTACTCAGTAGATAGAGGACATGCACCCTAATTCCATTTTGAGAACCACTCAGTAGATAGATCACCCGGATCCTAATTCCATAGGGGGTACCACTCCGCAAATAGAGGTCCAGATCCCTAATGCCAAAGGGGGTACCACTCAGAGTAAGGCGGGCATGTTTCCTATCCGATAGGGGGAACCAATCCATAAATATAAGAACCACACCCTAATTCTATAGGGCATATCACTCAGATTAAGGAGGGATTTCTCAAAATCCAATATTGTGATACCACTCTGTAAATAGTGTACCCACACCCTAATTCCATAGGGAGTGCCACTCAGAGTAGGGAGGACCTACCCCTATCTTATAGGGGGTACCAATCAATAAATAAAGTACCCACAACATAAATCCATGGGGGGGGGGGTACCACTTAGAGTAAGGTGTACTTTCACCCCAACTGATAGGGGTACCACTCCGTAAATAGAGGACCCACACCAAAATACCATAGGGGTACCCCTTAGTTGATAGATAGAGGACCCGCACCCTAGTCTGTCATGGGGTGACACTATAATGATCCTACTTGATCACTATCGTCATCGAGAGCCGCCTAAAGAAGAATCATAATTATAAAATATCTCATCATATCTCATAATCTTGTACAAATTCCAACGTAATTATCTATGTAAAAAAACACTCTAGATATGCTACTCATGGGTTGAAATTTGAGCCCAAACAAATGCGATATGAGATATTTAAGGATCCTAAAAAAGGAAAAAGGGGTACATAGAATGTAAGGGAACCACATAGAATTTAGTCCCGCTCCGCTGCCTGGTCATGTCCCTACTAATACATAGCTCAAAAATAGTGTATCACTAAATGGTGTGTAGGGGGACTACAAATCACGTCTGAGCCACCTGGGGTCCTGTGTGTACTCCTTGGCCATGTCTGTGTATCTTCACGTATGTCTTTATACTCTAGTACAAAATGTATAAGGTTCAATATGGCACCCAGAGAGTGCCGCCTACTCCAGCCCATGCACTCTTCAAAGTACACGGTGTTCCTCCTCCATACATAGTTTTTTAGGGCATTTGGGCTTATAGGCATGTGCCCTCTATACACATCAAGCCGGTCATTATGGGTTACATGGCGTGTGGCCCTCCACATGGCATATCATATTTAACTCCAAGAGAAACCCTACCTGTTGTAAAAACCATACTACAAGATGTCTGTTCATCGTACTATAAGAAATTTAGTTAGGTTTTTAATAGAAACTCTAATCTGTGTTGCGTGTAATAGATCTAGAATCACCTCCTTGGATCTCACATCAAATCCTCCTAAAATCAAAGGTAATGGCATTTTTTCATCGTTTTTTTCCATCCTATGGCGAAAAATTGGTTTTAGATTCATCCATGGGGACTTTCCACATGTCCCACACTCCTTGAACATCTCTCATGTCGTGCCATTGTTGTTTTTGGATCTTGGAGCCATTAAATTATGACCCAGGCCCCAAGATTCATCCCCATTAATCTTTAATTATCAAAACTGTTCATTGCATGTGAATATTTCATGGATCCTAGGGTCCGATCATGCTCGACCGCACACAAAAATGTTCAATCATGACCCCATGGCCCAACGATGACTAATACGAAGAACATGGTGAGAAAAAAAGAAGAAAAAAAATGTGAAAAGATCATTGTCCAAGAATTATTGTCCAATATATATATATATATATATATATGTATATATATTGGGGAGATTTTGGTGAAAAACTGAATTATGAAATTAAATTATTACACAAGTTCATTATAATGTTTAACTAGTGCAGATCAAAGGATTAGAATTTATCTTACTCAATAAATTTAATCAATAGGGGAATAATCCAATAATTAATGAATCCAACCACAAATTTGATAATTTTCTAATGAAGAATGCACTCTCCATAAAAATAAGAGGAGTCGTTGTGTTCGCTTCACCTTGATCTTCCTAGGTCCTATGTTTCATTATCATCGAATTCTGATTTTCCAACTAGAGGTCAAAGGAAACCCACTTTATTATCTTGTGGTTTATATGGATAAACCTGGATAGTTTTCATATCAAGGAATTTATAGGGGAAATATATTTTAGATCGTTTAATTAAATTAAAATTTTAATTATTTATTTAACTAAATGCACCTACCCAAGGCCTATTTTATCCGAACACCCCGTGCCATCCTAGTTTAGGTCACTCCTAGGGTAAACCTCACATTACTGACTAAACTGTTGTCTCAGATTTACGATCCTTGATTCTTTTAATGATTTATCCAATTTTCATTAAAAAAACAACATGATGGTAATATAAAATATATTTAAATATTTTAAATAAAATTAGTGTTGGGAAAACTGTGCCTCAAAATCGCATGTTGCTCAGTGATTAGATCCAAATATATATATAAAAATATATCAAATTCTTATAATTAAAAAATACGGTCTTTACATCATTACCCCATTCAATCTTTTCATCCCCAAAAATAAAAACTAAACAAAAATCTCAGGACACTGAGTTCTCCTTTGACTCTATTACTCCTAAGAACTCTTCTACATGCTCCGGTGCTACCATGACACATTAACCAAGGTGATGGTCCATCCTCATAGGGTCATTTCCTACGAATCCTCAATCACCACTGGTTACTCTACAAAGTTGGCCCCATCTTTGATGTCTTTCTCACCCCATTCAATAACATGAAAGGGGTTATGCACATATCTCCTCAGGGACAAGTTGTGGAATATGTTGTGCACCTAATCTAACTACAGGGCTATGGATGGGTTGTAACAAAACATATCAACACTCTACATGAACTCAAATGACCCAATGAAAATCAAGGATATCTTGCCTCCATAGCTAAATCTACACAATCCTCATTATGGGGATAATCTCAAGAAAACATAATCTCCCTGGTTGAAATCCAAGGGCCTATGATGTCAATTTTTATAATATTTTTGCTTGCTCTGGGATATCCTCATCTACTCCCGGATGACTTGGGAATTCTCTAGAATCTCCTACACAACTATGGACCCCTAATATATTTCATGCCAATCTATTTCTAGCATAAGGGCATCCTGTAGTTCCTCCTATAGAGGGCCTCGAGAGGTTCCAAACTAATAGTAGAGTGGTATTTATTATTTTATGTAAACTCCACCAAGGTAATTTGATCCTCCCACCTCTAGATAAAGACTAACACACAATCTCTCATAATATTCTCCAACACATGGATAATGCACTTAGTCTTCACATCTGTTTGGCGGTGTAAGGACGCACTCATCCTCATATAGATCCCAAATTCCTCCCAAAGGCCTCTCAAAAATAGTGATATAAACCACACATCTTGTTCAGAGACAATAATAGAGGGTCCCCATTAAGTCAAACAATCTACCATATGTACATCTTCCCCAAAATCTCCACCGAAATTTGTTCCCTTATAGCAAGTAAGCCATCCAACTTCATGAGTCGATCAGCTATCACCCAGATGGCATCATGGCCTCTCATTTTCCATGGAATAATTGTCACAAATCCCATAGATATGTTGTCATATTTTCACTTTGGGATCTCAAGGGGATGAAGAACACCTTCCAAAACATGGTTCTTATCCTTCACCTACTAACAGGTGTGGCATTGAGATATGAACTCAGCCATGCTCTATCTCATAAGATCCCACCAATTTTTTTGATGAAGGTCTATGGGTAACATTCCCAAAACAAGATGTACAAATAAATTAGAAGTGTAAAACACCCTCATCGCCTCATCCCACATCATAATTTGGACCACTATATATCTTTGAAAAAGGATAATATGATTCCCTCCTTTAGAAAATTATTCAGCTGGATCTCCTAAGGATATCTTGTCACACAAGAACACACATTCGATGTCTCCCAACTGGGACTCTCTCAGATACTGAAGTAGTTAAGGATTCAACACCATCCATAGAAGAAAAGATTCACCCTCATGCTCACCAAGGGTCAGTTGCAAGGAATCCAACTACTTAGAATCCACTTGCACCAAACGAGTCTGGGAAATCCTACTAAGGGCATATGCTACCATGTTTTCCTTCCCCAGAGTATAAAATATCTAAAATTCACTATCCTATCAGAACTCTAACAAATAAAACTATCTCATATTCAAGTCTCTTTGTGTGAAAAAACCCTTGAGACTCTGATGGTCTAAGTAAACCACAAAATTCTCTCCCAAAAGATAGTACCTCCATATCATAAGGGTGAAGACTACTGTTGTCATATCTAGGACATGATTCACATAGTTATTCTTGTAGGGTTTCAAATATCTCAAACCATATGTAATAAATGTATTCCTCTACATCAACAAACAATTGAGCCCAGCTCCCGAGGCATAAAAATACACTAAATACTCCACACCCTCCTATGGTAGTCTCGAAATAGGACTACTCTTCAGCCTCATCCAAAACTCCTCGAAGGCTCTCTGGCACTATTCAGTCTAGTTAAATAACTACCCTTTTTGTGTCAGTGTATTCAAAGGGGATAAAATCCAATAAAAGGAATCCAAAAACATTCTAAATCCAAAACTAACTCCATGAGAGTTCCCTAGGACACTTGTAAACTTAGAGCATGTCTAGTGTCTCGCATGATCGTACTTATAATCCGAGAAAATGAGGGTGATATATATTCACTGGTGTGAATAATCCATCTTGGGAGTCACCTAATTCAGATGAAGTCAATCCAAACCTCACCTTATGATCTCATCTGCCTCTCAAGAAAACAACATAGGTATTCTCAGGTGAACACAATGGGTCGTTCAAAGCCCTACCTCAATTGACCTTCCAACCACACCACATGCTCTATCATCCCCATGGGATCATCCCACATGTTAGTGAAAACATCGGGAATCCATGTTGAAAGTCTATATAGAGGTCCATATCAATGGTGGGTAGGTAAACTCGACATGTCATCGTACCCCGCCTTCGTTTGTGGGAGATGAGGGTGCATAACATCAACTACTCCAAGGGTAATTTTACACAAAAAATAAATCGGTTGTAACCTATTGCAAATGATCTCATCCTACTATATCTAAGGATCACTTATTATCAAGGAGAAAAACATCATACCAAAACCCAGAAGCACTACCACACTCACTAGTAGAAATCATCTGATTATGGACGGTCGAAAACTAGTCCATACTGAGAAAAAAATCATAGGGTCTCACTGATAGTATGTAAATATTTGGTTGGAGGATCTTTCTACCCATAGAGTAAGGTCTCCCCATAAGAATAAATGTGTGACCACTAATCCTCTCTGTTTGTTCCTCCAATAAAAGTATTTAGAAAAAGGGCTCCACTTCAATCGCTAGGTCTCAAATAGGGGCAACATTTAGGGAAATGTGCTTTTCAACTCTATACTAAAAATTGAAGGTAAAGAAGTGGATTAATAGGTGATACCCCAAACCATACTCAATCCTCCTAGCCAAAATCCCTTTATTATGGAAGCTCATCCTTTCCCTATCATTCCTTTTTTCCTCAAATAGGTTTCAATTCGATAGCTCATAACAACCACATAACTTGATCACTCAAGTCAAAGGGACTTCTCCACCACAGCTTGACACTATCTGCTTTAGGAGGCACAGACTCGCCCTCTGGTTTTGATTTTTGTCACAAGGATGAATCTCAGTGGGGAATGTGTCTCTCTTCCATTCATATATACTACCACAATAAACATCTATATCATAAGCCTCTACAAACACCTAGTGTCTTCCTATAGAGGTATCACCATGAGGATCACAATTGAAATGGATATTATCCAAGAAGGATATCCAAACCATAGGACCCGGCCTGACCTCAACCACCTACAAAAGAAGTCTAGTTCAATATAAAACCTGGGTAGTCCTTGTTTCCCAAAACTAAAATGTGTACTCAAAATGGGGGCTTCATCTGCTGGTACTACAAGAACCAATGGTTGTTATATGAAGAACACTGGATGTGAGTTTAACCATTAGATTGATTCCTATTTTCACAACTCTAAAAAATAAAATAACCAAATAAATCCAATCCTATGCTACCTGGGGAACTATCTCATCACAGAACCTCAATTGCATTTGTCACTAGAACTCACGGAGTGCACTATGCCTGCAAACATCATCGTTCTTCCATGCTGATATAATTTACTTCTCGACAGAAGGGGGTGAAAAAACCTAACCTCTAGGAGGAAAGATCCCACATGATAGATCTTGAACTGAGGTCTCGTCACTTATCCGATTGTCTTTATGATCCATAATTGGTATCCTGTCTATTTGTCTTCATAGAGGCATCTTAAAAGTGATAAAGTCATACCGTGGTCATAGAGTATATATATATAACGAGGATCTGAATCATGAAAAAAAATGTAATAAATCTTGTATGATGCATTTACAATTAATCCATGGAACCAATAAAAGGATGTGTTGAGTCAAGAAGTAGGTAGTTAAGGTCCTAGTGAATGGATACACCAGTCACCACACCAATACTAGGTTCCTTGGCCTAAAATCCTTACTCGATACAAATTGAAACATTTTCCTTAAGACCCAAAAAAATCATTATAAGTTGACTACTCTAAACATCTCCATAATGGATAAACTACTATGTAACCAATCTATCATGGCCCAACCCAACATGGCTTGATCCGTAACTACCTCAAGCCCACCTCTATAGGCCAGGGGGTGATGACAAGCACCAAAAGGCATAACTAACATGGGGACCTTTTCCAAATTCACATGTATTCACAGAACTTACCATATCAATATAGAAGTGCATAGGAAAAATAAAATGAAATAATGGAATTTCTATTATTTAAACCAATTCTGAAAAAATATCTAAGGTAAAGGGGAAAATAAACACTCAACCATAAATATGCCCCGACTGACAAAAATGGAAAAGTAAATGACGAGAGAGCCTAGCTTGGAATCTCTAAGATCTAAGCACTGTACGTGGTCAAATGACCTAGGTATCCCTATGCTTCTATGTAATCTCCATCGAACTGTCCATCATCTAAATAAGAAATGACATGTGTGGGAAATTACCATTCTAGGGTGAGTATATACATACCTATTAGAACACCCCAAAATCTCAAGGGGTAAGCAATAGACATGATAGGAATGGGTAGATAATAGACATATCAACCCAAAGAAAGAGGGTATATAATCCAATGAAATGGATACAAATATATATTTTAAAAAACCAAAGAAACCCAATTGAGAGATAAGGGGGGTCTTCATCTTAAAACCATGCACATACAAAGAGTTCCATTAGTTCCAAGAACCCCATAATCAATTCCTAGCATCTCGCTTGTCTATCCATAGAAGTAGCCATGTGGAGGTATTGTTCCTTGCCACAGTTCCACATAGATGAGGGAGTATAATATCTAATAAGATGACCTGAACCCAGGTCTAGAAGGTGGGTTCTACTCAGTGTAAGGAGGACTTATGCCCTATCTGATAGGGGGTACAAATAGGTGGGTATAGGACCCTCTCCCTAGTGTGTCAGGGGGGTTCCACTCAAATTAAGGAGGAACAATTCCCTCTCTGATAGGGGTTACAACATGGTATATAAAGGACCTTCACCCTAATACCATAGGGGTACTCCTTAGTAGATATAGGACCCTCACCCAAATTCTATGGGGGTATCACTCAGTAGATAAAGTAAATTTACCTTAATCTATATGGAGTACCACTCAGGTTAAGGAGGATCCATGCCTTATCCTATGAGGGTACCACTTCGTAAATAGAGGAATCACACCCTAATTCCATCTGGGGTACCACTCAGAAGATAGAGGAACAATACCCTAATGCCATTGCGGGTACAACTCAGTAGACAGAGAGAGGACAAACACCCTAGTGTGTTAGGGGGTACCACTCTAATGATCTTGACTGATCACTATCATTGTTGACCGATATCTAATGAAGCATAACATGCATAAAATCTCACATCATATCTCAAAAGATACTATAGATTCCTCCTTTTCATTGTAAGTGAAAAAGACTCAGGATAGGCTACTCACATGATGAAATATGTGTTCAAACAGAGGTGATACTAGAGATTGAAGGTTCCTTAAAAGGGAAGAAGGGGTACACTATGTGTAAGGGACCCACATGGCATTGGAACTACACTATGTGTCTAATCAAACCAAGGTCCTACCCATGCTACCTCTCCATAACCATGAAACTTTTACCATGTCAGTATACTCAGGTACATGGTTTTTAAGGTATAGTTTGTTACTCGATGCGTGTCGCCTACTCAAGACCATGTACTCTTTTATGTACACAATGTTCCTCCTCCACACATGGCATGTCAGGCCACCTGGGATCCTAAGTGTGTATCCTCTATACATTTTGTGCTTGTCAAATAGGATTACATGGTGTGTGGGCCCTCCATACATTATGTTATATTTAACTCCAAGTGAAACCCTAGCCACCAAAAAAAACTAGACTTCACAACATGTGTTATCCAAACTACATGGAATGTAGTTGGGGTTTTCTTAGAAACTTAGTTCTATTCCATGCATTCTAAATCTATAATTGCCTCCTTGGATCTCACATTCAGGTCTCCGGAGATCAAATTTAACTACATCGACATGACTTTTTCATCCATCAGGTGGTCAAAATTAGTTTTTGATTAACCCATGCAGGATTTATCCATAACCCTCACACCTTGAATTCCACCCATCTTGTGACTTGGTTGTTATAGATCCTATATCCACAAAACAATCACTCATTCCCCATGATTCAACCCCATCCATCCTTGATTTTTCAAATCATTTGTATCATGAAAATATGTCATGGAACCAGGGGTCCGATTGTCCTCGGTCCTCTCTCCAATATTGAATTGCGACCCCATGGTCCGATGATGACTAATGTGAAGAATAGAGGTATAAAGGAACAAGTAACATATGTTCAATAATAATTGTTCATGTATTATTAGCCAAAAGATACAAATTTTGGATATTTGTGTGAGATATTGATTAAACAAATTAAATCGGTAAATAGGTGCATGATAAGGTTCAATTATCCCAAATTAAATTGGAAGAATCAATCTTGGTCAACCAATTTAATCAATAAGGGGAAAATACCTGAATTTATGAGCCTTACCTAAAATTGGATCATTTTTTTGATAGAGAACACACCTTCCAACAATGAAGAGTAGTTGTTTTATTTGTTTTGTCTCGATCTTCCTAGATCCAGAGTTTTATCATCATGAGATTCCAATTCACTAATGAGTGGTGAAAAGAAAACCTGTCAATTATCTAAAGGTTTATATGGATAAATCTAGAGAATTTTTCATAAAAGGGAATTTATAGATGAAATTTGTTTTTTGGTTATTTAATTACATAAATTTTTTATTTATTTATTTAACTAAACTCTCCATCCCACCATCTATTTTATCTGAAATCCAGATGCCGACCAAGTTTAGGTTGTGCCTAGGGTAAACCTCTTATTCTAGACTTAACCATGGTCTTGGGTTTTGATCTAAAATTTCATTTAAGAGTTATCTCATTTTCTTTAAGAAACTACACATGCATAATATAAAATATATTTAAATATTTTTATAAAATTAATTCATGGAACACTAGGCCTCAGAAATCAAACGTCGTATCAATGCATAGATCTGAAAATATATCTAGAAATAATTGAAAGTATTACAAGGAAAAAAATAGGGTATCTACATTAAATTTTATCAAGAATCTAAATGGTTCGATGTATCTTTGAATAAGCTTTACCTTCTTTCCAAAACACATGAATTTATTCCACATTGATATATGAAGGAACACCTTATCTCTATCCTCAGACTCTATATGTCATCGATTATTGTAGGCATAGATTTTATATTGATTTTTTGTATATTTTCTATGATTTTGAATAGTTTTATCCTTTTTTATCATATCATGGTTATGATCATTCCCTATAAGAATTCTATATCCAACAACATAACAACATGTAGGAGTCTAACACTACTTCCCATAAAAAGCCTCATAATGTTCCATTTTAATGGTAAAATGGAAACTATTGTTAAATTAGAATTCCACTAGGGGAAGGTGTTGATCCCAATATCCTTTTAAATAAATTAAAAATAACAACATAATATCTTCTAGGGTATGAAAGGTTCTATCTTACTTACCATCCTCCTGAGGGTAATAAGTAGTACTAAAAGTCATCTCTATACCCGACCCTTATTGAAGGATTCTCTGAAACCTCAAGGTAGACCTAAAATCTCAATTCAATATAATAGAGAGTGGTTATCCATGTAGTCTTACCACATCTTTTTTATGGCATAGTGATTTGGACAAGAGAGAAATATTACTTGATCGAAATAAAATTAATTGACTTTGAATCATGATCCACCACCACCTAGATAGATTTATTTTCATTATATTTCCTAGGGATTCATATGATGAAATACATGGTTATGTTTTCCTATTTCAATACTATTATTGAGAAATTTATTAATCATACCCTTATACATCTGTCATTTATCCTTGACATGTTTCCATACCATTCATCGAGATATAAATTTTACAATCTCCCACTTCATGTTATCCCAAAAAACAAATTATTCATATATATAAACATATTAATTCTTCCTTTATGAATAGATAATAATGTTCTATACACATCATCAAAAAATACCTTTATAGTTTTGGTTTTTATGGGACAAAAATTTTCATTTTGAAACATTATGACTCAATTTTTATAAAATATGAAATTTAAAATATTCAATATAATTATTTATACCTCATTGTCATACTTTTTGGGAAATTTTTATCCTGTCAAATGTTTGGGTCTGATCGGTTTTTTGATCAAGGTAAAATGATGTTTCTTTTATGGTTTCCATGTCCATATTTAGAATATCTAGTAATATTAGACCCATTTAAATCCTCATCATGGATAGGGTTATATGATCATTTCTACTCGGAGAATCTTCCATTTGGTTTTACTTCCTTGTATGGAAAGAATGAAATAGTCATAATATAGGATTAGATGTAACCACATTCATTGGTACACATTGAGTTAATTTTATGTGAATATATACTTGAGGATTTTATGATCCATATGTATGAAAAAAAATTTCTATATAGACAATACCATTAAATACTTCATGAGAATATCATTGGATCAAATTCTAGATCATGGGTTTGGTAGTTCTTCTCTTATATATTTAATTGGATAGTTCCATAGACTACTAAATTTTCATCTTTACTAAGTACATAACCTCATCCCTTTTGGATATATTTATATAGATCACAAATCTGTTCCCACTGGTGGTTAATCTGAGAGAATGTGTAGTTATTAGCATCTTTATTAAATCATTAAATCTCTCCTTGGGTTTATCAATCCATAAAAACTTCAATCCTTTTTGAATTAGAATAGTATTATGGACTTCTAATCATGTATTGTTTCTAAAAAATTGATGATAGTGCCTAGATAATGTAAGTAATCTATGGATCTCTATCGAATATGTTAGTACAAGACATCATTCAATTACCACTATTTTTAAATAATTCATATATATCACTTCACTAGTGATAAAATTAACTAAGTATGATTCTTTCCCCAAACAAAACATGAATTTATTGTAAATCAAATATAAATTTCCCTTTCACAAAATCTTCATTTCAATATTCAAAAGAAACTTATATTCCTTATTTATTTTGGAGTAGATTGTAATATTTTCTATAATTACTACCACATCTATGTCAAGGTAATCTCTAAGGACTATATTCTTTAAGTTCATGAAGATATCCAAAGTGTTACTGAGTCAAAGTGGAATCAATAGAAACTCATTGTTCTCATATCGTATGTAAGAAGACTGAGATATCATCCTTCTTCACCATTACTTTATAATAAATCAACAAAATATTTACCTTCAAGAATTACTATCATCCACATAGCTAATTGAGAAATTCCTTCATTTGAGTCAGAGGATACTTTTACTTTATCATGAACTTATTTATCTCATGATATTCAATGCATATCCACATTGAACCATCCATAAACTTGGTGAAAATGGGGGTCACATCATATGGAGAAGCACATGGGTGTATAAAATATTTAAGTTTATTCTTATATATCTTCTTATTCATATAATAATGTTTAACAATTTAAATTTTATATAATTTATTGTATATTAAAAAGTATCTAGGTATGAATTTATCCGAGAACTCAATCTCTTAGTTTGAAGGAAGATCAGAAAATTCTTTAGAAAATACATCAGTATATTATATTATTGTGGGAATGTATTGAAGGATGATAAATTTGTTAGTCTTGAACATTTTTACAATATAATAATTCTCAATAAAAAATATTTTACATTATTTAGATGATGATTATATGTTATATTTACCTTCCTCTTTTCACTTATATAGAATCAAATTGTGATTTACAGTACATAAGGTGATTTTCCTCTCTCAGAAATTTATGTTGGCTTTACACATGGAAATAAAATATATAAGCATCATTTAATCAAATTATGAAAAAGAAAGTATCACTTAGTTAACTAAAAAATTTATCTAGAAAATAATGAAAAAGGATAATTTAAAAAAATACAGTGTTATAAATAAACCATTTTCATTTTCATTGCTAGCTCTACTTCCATGTTTTAAGGTGGTGTTTGAATAGTTCTAATAATGTAACATGATATGAAATAATTCAAAGAAATATAAAAAATCGTAATTTAATTATCCTAGAAAGAATAATGAGTGTACCTATCACCACATCATTTTTCAGGATCCACCACAATTGTTACAATAGAATAATATCACCCTTTATCTCTAGGTGTTGTGGGTTTTTGTCATTAATTTTAATTTACAACCCATGTCTTAGTGCATTGGTTTAAATATATGCCTTGATCATTATAGTTGAAACATTTGATATTAATATGAGAATCGACTAGTGCATTCCTTTATTACATCATAATGTTTTGTTTCTCCCAACAACATTTGCTATAAAGATACCCTTCCTTCCAAAACCTAATGAATTTCCTTATCCCCATCCGGATATTAAAAGTATGATTCTTCCCATTCTTTTGAAAAGTGTTATTTTAGTCATTCATGCGACCATGAAATTTCTCCATCAATCCACTAGAATTTAAATCCATTCTATGACTCTAATATCCTACTCTATATGACCCTAGAGACTCAAAGATATCCATTTTGATATTGAGGTCACACTGTAAAATTTCCTCATAACTGTCAATGTCTTAAATCATAAATGATGTTTTTGGATTTAACCCATCAAATAAGTGGTAAACATTAATTTTGGGTTTAATGATACTGATTTATTTGTATCATGTAAGTCTTGTGGTGTTCTCCCCATATACCCCTATAGATTCATCATTCTTTCGTTTGAGTCCAAGGAACTCCATCTATATTTTTAGCCTAATAATTTGTGGAAAATATTTATCTATAATCATTTTACAAAATTCATTCCACTGTATCACTTTGAAATCTTCATTGGACTTCATATATTTTTTTATCAACATCCACCACTAATTAGCATCTCCTTATATATAATAAAAAACCAGCATGACAATCTCTTTTTTAGAGCGTTGATGGATACTGATAACCTTTTAAATGGATTTGATATATTGATCCTTGATTAATGGATCAGAGGATCCACTAAATTTATAAGGCCTTTATCACATAAAGGTATCAATTAAGACTTTCACCTTTTAGGATGACGTGGTTTCCCCCCTAAATTATGGTTTTGTTTGAAATTTTAGTTAATTGAGTTGGTATTAACATGCTGTTCTTGAATCATACTCCCATCATGTTGGCCAACTCATTTTAGAAGTAATCAAATTTCTTATCATTTTTTTTATTCACTCGGTTACTTATATTTATATTTATTGACTAAAATAAATGGGAAATTGGGGATGAGAATTTTTAGACTATTAAAAACATAAAATTGAAACTATAAAAATTTAACGGGTAATGAATAAATAAAATACCTTCCTTAACATATGAAATTGAAGGATTTGATATTTGTTACCCACTATCTACTTCCTAACATAAAATTTTATGATTTTTTATGTTCCCTTGAAAATGGATTGTAAAGAGATTCTATATTCACCAAATCATATCCTATGGGAGTGTAATATCATGTTTGAAATTGGGAATCTTTTTTATCCACCATGTAATGATTGTGTTCATACCTAATGAACCCTTTTCAAGAATAGTACCCCCATCATACAACTTTGTCGGATCCAAATCCACATGTAATATTCAGATAGGGATTTGGTTTCTCAGAAACCACATACTCTATACATTACCAAAATTTAATGATATTTTACTATGGTTTGTCTTATCCATAATTCTTTCAATAATGTTTTCAAATACTAATCCTTAAAAATAACTAGACCTTCCTCTGATACCAAATATGACAACCCTTATCTTTTATATATTTTATTTCATAATTTATTAAATAAAGACACACTTAATACAATACTAGATGATCAAGGGGCCTAGTTTCTTTAAGAAATTATCTATATTAAATAATAACATGGAATTGAGATATAAAATAATATTTAAAATCTCCAAAACATGCCCTCACATGACATTGAATTCTAATACTACATGATAGATCATGGGGATGTATCTACTAAAGGGGTGAGGTATACACCCCAGTAAGGGAATACTCAAATCATAACATATTTAAATGAATAAACATTAGTCAAGAGGAATATCATGGTGACATGAAAGGGGTGAAAAATCATAATCATGAAAATCAAATCTTCATATAATATGATAACACCAAGTAAATAAGGGATTGTGGAAACAACATAACATGAAATCATAAACATATACCAAGGATACCCACCATGACATCATAATTTTTTTTATTAGGATATCCTCCCATGCACCATACATGGTATGTAATGAGATAAAACCATTACCAAATTCATTTGATTTCAATATAACTTTAAGCCCACAAGTAAAATTCATATCAAGTACTTGAATTTTTTTGGTACATTAATCAAAAAACATAATAATGTCTTTAATAACTTTTAATTATGTGATTGAGGAGCATTGGTTACATATATGGTAGTCCCCAATAAATTAAGGACAATTAAATCTATATGAATACCCTTTAGTAGAAATTTTCATGGGAAATCAAAAAACTTATGTTTACCATGGAAAATCCTGGGATCATTTAGGAATCAAAACAAGTGTATATAATGGATTGAGGAAGGGTATAATGAGAGTGAAATGTGGTCTAGAATTAATTATGAGTCAAAAGTATATAAAATGTATGTGTTAAAACATATTCCAAAATGAATAATTGGAATTAAAAAGGCATATTAAATAGAATTTACTTAAATAAATAAGAGGGGAAGTGAATACCTTACCTTGATAGGGAAATTTTAAATGTTTAGGGGACATTTATTAATATCATAGAAATGACTTGGGTGGTCTATAGAGAGGTAGACAAAGAGAAAATTCTCGTTCAATGGATTTTGAGTGAAGAGGATTGAGAGGTTTGGTCGGTATTTATAGAAAAATATATAGGAATTCTTAATTAATTTATAAACCTTAGTCTTGGAATCTATTTAATAAAGAATTAAAAACCACAAACCATCCAATGGTTATTGAAAATGGTTTCAATCAATGTTTAGTGGTTTTAAATATTTTATAATTTTGTGAAATGAATATATTAAAATAATAACATTTTTAATGTGTAAGTGAGTAATGTACATAAAGAAGTGATTTTGAAACCTCAAAATATAAAATATGTTTTTGGAGGATTCTTAAAGTGTTTAAAATATTAATCAAGTAACTTATAAAACACATTATTCAAATGGGAAAACTATTTTTGGTTATGGATACCCATTATAAAATTTGTTACATCACTTTTTGGCAATAATAATGGCATATCATTCCAACCTTTACAATTATTACATCGAACATGAATATATTATACTATCAGTTCTATTTAGATAAATTTTATTTAATAAAAATATTCTATAAAATTAATAGTTATTTTTAAAAAAATTCAATTTATAAAAAATACACTCTTAATTAAACTTTTATATTTCCAAAAGATACAATTTGAGTTTCTTCGAATAAAAATCCCATTTTTATCAAACTCTTTATTTATTCATATATATATATATAATGTAATACTGAAAAATTAATAAAAATAATAATTAACATTTTAAGAATAAATTATACAGATTCACACTTCTAGGTTCTAAATACATAACCTATTATAAAACTAGTGTATACCATAAGGGTAAGGTGTGTGATGATGGTACATTATTTGGGTAGTTCGATGAACATGTTTCCGATCATGATCTCAATACACTTGAATTACTCCCCTAAATAGTTTGTCACAAGTTTTTGTTATTGAATCTCAACATCAAATTGGTCAAGGGAAAATCCCTATTATAATACCTCCCTCTAAATCTCTAATACATGGTCTTTAAAGGTTATGATACTACTGATCGAGCCCATCAGTTCATCCATATTTTTAAATTGGACTTTATCATAACCATTAATATATAATAATATCAATGGTCACCGTACAATATCAATATTATCAATGGTGTATATTCGTAATGACTTTTCTAAATTTGATATACTATATTTTATAATTGTCCAAAATAACCAAAGTAGTTCATTTGTTTTCTATAACTGCATTATTTAACAATGAATCTATTCATTAAAAAGGGGATTTCATTTATAAAATATTATCTCATTATTGAGTCAATCTATACAAATGATTCAAATGTGTTTCATATAGACATCACATAAAAAATGAAATAAAGGTAACACACAATCCTAAAATAGGGGTTCATAGCAAGAGTATTATCAATACGAACAACAACATAACAAGGTCTCATCAACAAATTCACTATGTCTACCACCTATAAATGTATCTGACCACACATTCATCCCCCACACATGACACATACCATCTTTCCTTTCAAACAAAATCGGAGTAAGATTTATCTAAATTATAAAACATCTTAATTTAACTGGAATGTTCATTTATCTTTTTAGAAAATACCATTCATTATCTACAATATGAATTAAGTTATTTACCTTAAACATTAATTTTCAACCACATTCATACCCATTTCAACATTTTGTGTTGATTTCATAGATACTGGGAAATTACATAAGATAACACATCATCGATCTAATGATAGTGAACAATTTTTCATCCTCCCCACATTAGAACCACAACACATCAAAATAACCACACATAAAAACCACCACACATCTCAAACACCATAAATTACAATAAAAAACATCTTAATAACCACAAAACACAACCACAACTAGCCATATTTTTTTATTTGACTAAGGGATTTCATCAAAATTCATAACATTCACTGGTATTCTCACAAGAATATGATATTCCATGGGAAACTAATTTTTTGTCCAGATATAAAATCTTATGAATTTACAAATGTGGAGAGTTTAATAAAAAAATCATAACAACATACCAATCTCAACCCTTGTTGTAACACCATCATGTATAGAAAACTATATATAAAAAATGTAAAGAACAAGTATAACTCATGCAGATACCTACCCTAAAAAGTAATTCCAATTAATACGGTTAATTATCTTCATTTAGATGATTTGTATCATGTACTGATGTAAATAAACTAGCATATTTTCCATACATGTTCATCTAATGAAGGAGAGATGATGGATCCCCAACATTGAATAGAGATTAAAAGAGATCCTCCACTCACAAAGGAATAACCCATTGATAAAGAACCATTATTCGTGATGATTAAATCCACCAAACCTATACATAAAAATACAATACCGAACCACAAACAATGTAAACCTGAAATAGGTCTTCCCAGTACATATATTCTATTGGAAATGAAGAAAATAATAAGAACATGAAAATATAAGAGGACATATATTACCTCAATCCACAAGACTTGATCAAGTAATCAAAGGGGTTTATAATCCCAAAGGATTAACTAAATAGTGATATGTAAGTCAATATGTTTCTTAGATAATGATGAGAGAACAAAGGTGTAAAAAAATGGGGGTTGAGCCCCAAATTTATAACTGAAACTGAGTGGAATCCACCAAGTCATAGTGAAAAACCAAACACCCATGATTTTTTCTATCAAAGGGAGTTCTGAATCTCTCATGGTAGTTTACACCTTTACTTCCCATTTTAGAAATGAGAATTTACATCTAGTATAACATATACTAAGGATTAGTCTAATCCATGGTGGTTCTTCCATCATCTACCATGACTAGCTACCCCAGTTTGGCACCAAACACATGTTAGTCTTACCCTCACCACACATAAGGTAATGACATTACCTGATCTCCTTCCCTGTTTTACTCAGGACCTCCACAAAAGTACCATTACCTCCACTAGTTTCTGGGATATTACCATTTTACATATAGATAGATCTCGACTAACATGACCTCCATTTTGCAAACCACCAAGGTATGATGACCTCTATAATGGACTAAGGTCCTCTCAAAGACTCCTAAAAACTCCAAAACCTCATTATCACCACCAAGCAATGGGAACTCACTATTTAATAGCCAATATTTAATGGATAATTCCATAACATACCTATTAAACAATTTTCATCCATAAGAATTACAATGGTACCCGAAACACATAAAATGATGGGGTCCAGTGAAAACATCATGTGAGATACCTCTGCAGGATCTCAGCACAACTAAAACACTTCTATTATTTTATATCAAGATCAAGACATCTCTATTCTATATAACCATCTACACCATTATCTCAAACACTAAGTATCAAATTCTAAGGACTCTAAAATATATAACAAAACACTTCCCAAAGGTTAAAAATTAAGGAAACCCACCCTCAAAATCAAGATCATGTTCTCTATGAGTAGCATTAAGTCACCCACAATGTCTTAATTTTTTTTCAACCATTAGGAATCTTGATTAAGTGATTTTTATATATTTATATTCTATAATACATAACACACTATCACCAAGGAAATGGAATTATTAATATCGAAACATGATTCAATCAAGATATTTTCAAAAAGAAAAAATAAGTAAAATATCAAAACAAAATAGGGAAATTTACATGAATCTATGTCTCACACTCCCATGAACCCTACTCTATTCCACCATGACTCTATAACACACAAACCAATGGAATGGTTCATCCAGAAATTACCATATGTTGGTGATCTTAGATCTATATTGGTTTCTCAATGAAATTTGTGTCACCCCCAATATCCAACACTACCCAGTTAATGGCATGGGAGTCATCTTAATGATATCAATGGAGCTGGTTCTTGTTGAAGATATCATGTATCATTTTAATATATGATGGGATATCCAATCAAAATCCCACCATCCCAGTACTCTCGAACACATTAAATAGTCTAAAAACTATGGAGAAAGTTTACCTCACCTTCCATTCCTCTACTACCCCTGATGAGGGGAAACCATTAAGAATACATGGTCCCCAATATGAAATTCCTAAGGTCAACTATTGTGGTAATAATATGATTTATTATGCCTCTCTCCCCTTTAAACCTATAACGAACTACATAAACATTTTATTTCATTCTATCCACCATGTCAGGACTAATAATAAATGACTCAACATCCTTTTCCTAGAACAATAAGGATTGACATGATGTCTCATATAATGCCTCAATTGAAACCATTCTAATGTATTAGTTGTATTTATTTCTAAAAGTGACTCAACAAAATGAATTTTATTTTCCCATGATTGAATAAAATAAAAGATACATTCTCTCAATATATACTATAGCGTCTTTATGTTCTATACCATTTATCCATCTATCTTTGGGTGGAAAGAAGCATTAAAGCATAACTATGTTCCAAATGTGTGTTATGAAACAATCTATACTCCTGAGGTAAAACCATCATACTAATATGGAAAAATGTACCTCATAACTCCATGAAACCACAAAACCACATAATCACATATACTTTACAAAATATACATGATGCTTAACTCTAATGTGGGTGGAAATTGAAACATCTTCATCAACTAACACATGATTAGCTAGATTGTTTCATATACCCCCTAAGTATTATATAATCATGTGTTTAAATGAATCAAGATGCCATATCTATTTCATTTAGGGACATTATAGGGTTGCAACATACCACCATGAATATGATGTTATTCCTTTACCTCCTCACAAACCCGAAACCAAGCCACCATCTTTATAATTTCTTGTTTCATCTCAGGATACCAATATTGTGTCCTAAAAAAATAGTATTTATTAGATAATCCATGTTTCACAACTAAAGGTTATCTTTTAATCTCATGAAGGATTCCATCCCATATCACAATCAAGACAAATATACTCTATTGTAAAAGAAATTGGTTATGACTATCATCAGTCCATCCCTCTAGGGTATCATTATGGACAATATCATTTCAGTTAACATTTGACTCTGTATATACTCACTTGGACTACATATAGTCTCCCATACATTTCATGAAAAAATATTACATCTTATTAAAATAATGTTCATGACACACACACACACACATATATCAATTCCATATTAGCTGCTAATTAGTCTCTTTAGAGACATGAATAAATAAACAACAATTATGTAAATGATCTACATAATTTTTCAGTAAGTTCTTCAAAACTACCACCCATCATAGAAATAACATCAATAAAACTATTCTTTATATAAAGTATAATAAAAACATAATAAAGGGTGAGATTATATACTCAGTTATAATAATATTAATAGATATCAATCAATGATCATAATTGTGAAAAAGATAATCTTATGGATATGAGTACATGATATTAACAATAGAAAATAATATTGATCAATTCATATACCATAATTAGGAAAAAAATATATAAATTACAATTAATTTAAATACATAAGAGTGTTGAATGATCAAAAAATAAATCATCACCCCCGAGAAAGTATGAAAAGAATAAGACATAAGTTTCTAGAATGAATATAATCATAGAAAATAATTTATTTTCTAAAGTCTCACATCCATGGCTGTCATAGTGGGATAGGTTTACTCCCCATTCCATCAATTTCTTGGTTTAGGTTCACCTTAATGTCTATCCTGTTGGGAAATTTCAATTACTGAATCGAGTTAACTCCCAATTCCATTCGTTTTTATCCCATGATATATCCATATTTACACAATTCATTCAAGGTCTATATAATTATGGTCCCACCTATCACATATTTAAAACTATGAATATGTGTTATACATGATCATAAAACATTCATTAAATCATCAAATCATAACTTGTGGAAAGGATACAGGTTACATACATATTTTATCGTCACAATAATAAAACCTCAATAGAATGAATAATGATGGTAACATTGGATCACATCCTTAGAAAATCATAAGAAACATTAAAGGATGCTTTTAAAGATAAAAATACATTCTAGAGATCAGTAGAATGAATCTTAAGGAAAATACAGTTTTCTTTTGATATCAATTATTTTGAATATAAATGTTTCTAATAATAATTTAGAAAAATATTTCATTTTAAAAAAAATAGAAAATTTTAAAGTAATCTATAATGATAATTTTATTCATGGTGCATGAAAATAAATCAATATTATGTATGTGATAACAAATTCCATTAACATCTTTAGTAAAAAGAAAAAATTACCCTATTTAGAAAGTGATTTGTAAATTCTATTAAAACCATTGTAAATATTGACTTATATAGTAAAAAACTATTTTAAATAATATGTTTTTAATTTTAAAAACATTATTGATCATATTTTCAATAAAATATGAACATATATGAAAATATTTCAAATTGAAGAGAATAAAATTGTAAGTTTTCATTAAAAATAGTCATTCTTAATATTGATTACATTGAGTGGTGGAGATGATAAAAAAATTAATATCTCAATATATAAAGATGAAAGGAATATATATAATAATTGGGATTGATAGATCATATAATTTCTTTATAGGGAATTTAATTATAAACAATCCTAAAAAAAATAGATTGTAACATAAACCTATTACCTCAAGTAAGTATTGATTCTTTAGTCATTTAAGCTCTGGTATAATAAATATTAATTTATTATAATAATATAACAGAACCAAAATAATACCTATTATAAAATATATATTTTACTTATTACATATTATAACATGTTTACCAATAATATTCCATTATCATTGTCATTCTGAGTGTTAACTGATTTATTTTCCTTGTATGTTTTTGTTTAGTGATTAGGGTCCTTGAAATTTGATCATGGTTCTTTCATATATGTAATATTAATCATGTTATAAATTACATATATATTAATTATATAAATTATTATAAAAATAATTTAATATTGTGATGGAAAATTAATCACATCAGTACGAGGAAACTGTATTACAAACATACACATGAGTGAAGTTTACATTTTTTGATGGATAAAACCCAAAAAAGTTAAATATTAATTTCAAATTATATAAAAAAATAATATTATAAATACAGTATATATACATTTTATCTATAATACTGACAAACTATTAATGATGGATTGAAAAATTAATTATATTGCTACATAGAGGTAGTAGTCCACACATACACATGAGTGATACTTTCATCTCCCATTTGATGGAGAATCTAAGGTAAATAGTTTTCCATCATTATAATAACATCCTAGTATATTTTTTATAATTAATTCATAATTTATTTATGAATAAATATTTATTATTGAATATATATGAAGAAATAAAATTTTAAAAGCTTGGTAAAGATCTATATCTATTCTTTAAGAGACATCCTTTTGAGTACTCCTTAACCCTTGAAGGATTAGTATTAGGATAAGATCAAAATATCTCTGATGAAGGGATGGAATTTAGAAACTTTTTGGAATAGAAATATTTTTATATAGAAGGCTCAAAATATATGAAAAATTGAGTAGAAGGGGTTTCTTTTTATATGTTAGGGGAGTGACACATGAGGAATTTCTTAAAAGATTACAACAATATAAGGTCATATTCATGGTAATGTTGAACCAATTGGAAAACGAGTCAAATTTAGTTTCATATAACATAGAGAATTATTCCATAACTAATAATGGGATAGATATTCTGGGAATTACTCCCTTTATCTCTTGGGTTACACCCATCTTGAACATGTTTTAACCATAAATGTGGACTTTTTTTTTACTTTTTTTATTATTCAATATTAAAATAATTTAGTTAAAACGATTAATTTATATTAATTATTATGATAATAAATATGGATTCAATTATAATAGGTTTAATTTATTTATGTGGTGGAATTTAATTTTAAAAATTATTAAAAACTAGAAAGAAAAAATATTAGAAAAAATGAATTATTAATCATAAAACTCAATGTATTTTCATTCCTTATGATATAAAAACAAAAAAATGAATGTCAATATATTATATTTAATATATAATCTAAAAATTTCATTAAAAATTTATTTCAATACAGATTAATTTAATTTATTATGATAAAAACACATTATGTGTATAAAAAACATATTATTAGAAAAATGTGTTTCTAATCTAAAAAACGAACATATAAAAAAATTGAGTATAATGATGATACCATTATGATTAATTATATTCTTTTCTAATAAATTATAAAAATTATTTTTAATATAAAATTCATAATATAATAGTACTTTTACTTGAAAGTAATTGAGGGATTTTACAAAAATAGGTATTTTTAACCTTTCACCAGAAACTTAATTATTAAAAAAATTAACAAATATTTTCCATTGGATAATTTGCATATAATTTTAAAAAAAAAATCAATTTCCTCAGATAAAATTTCTAAAAAATTTTAAAATTAATTTTAATTTTCACATGAAAAAAGTGATTAATTAATATTTTACATAAAAAATATTTTTGAATCCTAAAGGGGCTTTATAAAATATTGTGTAATTTTTTATTATAAAACCATCATTAAAATTGAATAATTTATAAAATTTATTAATATTTTTCATAAACTATTTATTATTATTCATACAAGAATATTTAAAGGCATTGTTATAATGTTTTGCTATGTTTCTATTTATAACGACTCGAGGTTGTGTGTAAGGAAAGCTATAAAAAATTTTGACTTTATTTCAGATAAAATACATATAAAATATTTTGGTATTACATTTTACCCCACATAAAATAAAATTTCCACACAAAATTACTGCACTATGACATAAAAAATGGGTATTTATATTTTTCATCACGTACTCAATTTCTTATATATCGTTCCAAAATTTTTATTACTCAAAAGTACAATAACTACGTGGGTAGTCTTATTCCATAAAACATTGCCTCTATTATCCAATACTTATACCTGTTATTCATCCTAATAATGTTCATGATACAGAATTTTTACCTCTATGTTCATTACTTATAAAGGATTAGGTATATACTCCCACATGAGAGATATATAAAACACATTAGCAACATGACAGAGGATTTGTGGGATTAGAAGTGATAAGAAACTATCATAATGGGATCAAGAATCCAAAAAGGGAAAATATACTTAGAGATCATAATTCCATTATTTATAAATTTCATAACCTTCTTCCTTGGGGTAATTCACATAAAAACCATCTCACCAACATTGAATATAATATATCACGATTGATTATGAAAAAAATACTTCTATCGACATTGAGATACCTTGATGTAATGTTAAATGGATCTAACTCTCCCTAACATTTATTTATCTTAATCAATTACCAATATATTTATTTATCCAAATTCATCCTAGTATGATGGAATTCTAAAATTATTTCCATAGAGTCCTTCATGAGTATCTAACTGAATACTTAAGTGTAATCCACTATTGAATGAAAACATAGATGGAGGAAGGTGTTGATCCCAACCAACTATGAAAACCGGATAACCAGATCTCAGTATATACTCTAGGGTTTGAATAGTTCTCTCAGACGAAGAATCTATCTGAGGATGATAGGCAGTACCAAAATGCATATTTGTGTACATAAAATGTTGATGAATTTTCATAAAAAATAAAGGCGAACCCCAAATCGCAAGAAAATACAACGTAATATACTACTCCATGAAACCTTAACACTTACATGATGCATATCCTTGAATGTAGATCAAGTGTTAAATTCTCTCTGACAATAATGAGGTGTGAAATCATCATAAGGGGATTGACTAAAACCCATGTGGCATATTGGCCTTAGATGTTTTGTGGAGTCTAACAATGATACCTATGGTGACGTTTTCCTATTTCCCTTATGGAATGGGTAATGGTTGTAACATAATATTAGAGTTATACCTAATGTCCTTAACTTTCCAATATACCAAGATTTAAGATAAATACTGCACAATATATCTCCTATGATTTTCCCACAAGAAATACTCTTTCTGATCACTGTACACATTTATACTTCGATTATGAATAAATAATGATGATCTTTTAGATTCATAATATATTCTATTCTTTAAGTCTATTATTGATATTACACATAGTATGTTCCTAAACATTATCATTACATCACAATTAAGGTTGAACTTAGGAACATTTCACACCTTCTTTTATAGCTCCAAATCCTTATTATGCTCCCCATTAATATCTACATGGATAGACAATTGATCAGTCATTTTAGGAAGATAACATTCCTTACCTTACTTAATGTTTTTGAGGTAGATACTTTTAAAATTCATATAAATTAGAAATTATGTAATCTATATCATGTATAGGATAACATGATCCTTTTAACTCAAAGCATTATCTATATTTTTAGAATTACCAAGGTGGATATATATTGATCCTTAATAATCATTAATCAGCTCCAACCAACTTCTCTGGAACATATTCAACAATTATCATCTGGGTATATAATTCAATAATTTCTAATCAGTATATATGTAACACCATTCTCTATTTATATAATTCCTCTATATAATTAATTCAAAGACTACCTATTCTACCTACAAATCATGAGTTGGTGAATGTTTATCATGATGAATCAATTAGAGTGAGGAATAATCCATCACCATATCATCCTTCATAATAAAACACGACACAACCTTTTTTAATGAATCACTATAAATCAGAAACCCTTATTCAATACATGGTATTGTGAGAATAAGTGCACTATACAATCATCTCTTTAGTTACTCAAAATTTTATTCATAATCATCATTCTAAAGTAACTGATCTCCCTTTTTAGTTAACACAGTGAGTGGATTTGATAGTCATGATAATGACTTCCCAAATCAATGATAATATCCAGTAAATATAAGAAAAAATGGATCTCGGTCATAGTTTTTGGTCTATTCCAATATTCAATTTTTTTCTTTGATAAAATCACTGATATATCGTCGCTTGAGATTATATTACACATAAATTAATCATTTTATAGCCAAAATCTACACTTTGTAAATTGTTCATATAGATTCTCCTTCCATATTGTCTTTAGCACAAACCTCTAGTGATCTTCTTACTCCCCCCTGATCATGGAATATATAATTATATCATCTGTAAAAACTAAAAAAAATATATAATTATAATCTATAATGATTATATCCATTAAATTTGTGAAGATAAATAGTACATTATTAAGACCAAATAGAGTCACCATAAATTCATAATGTTCATACCTTGAATGGAAGGTTTTCCTGGGTATGTATTCACTTTAAAACCTAAAATGATATTTTTCATTTTAAATATCAATCGTGAAAAAATATTTATCTCTTCATAATTTGTAAAAAAATATCATCAAAATTTGAAAAAACGGTACTTATTCATGATTGTGGTCATGTTATGTTCCCAATAATCACTACATAGTTGCATTGATCTATATTTATTATTAAATAAAAAGACATTTGTACCCTATGGTGATTCAATTTATCAAATGAATCCCTTATAAATATTTTCTTTGAGTTTCTTCTTAAATTAATACAAATAAATTAGTGCCATTATATATGGATTCTTCGAAATAGGTGTTGTATAGGGTATGGTTTTTATAGAAAACTTGAATTCATGATTAGGAAGACGTCTATATATCTCTCCCAGAAAGATAAAACACACTCCCATAAGATAGAAATATCCCCGATGTTGATTCTCTCCCCAACCATCTGACATGAAACTCCCTTTGAGTAATAATCAACACCAATGCAATAAATGTAATTTCAACTAGATATTCATATTTATATTTTTAGTAACAAAATATAATATTTTGGTTTGGAATAACAAATTTGGATTTCAATCATCAATATTGTATTTATTATTTATATTATTAAAGTTAATTCATTCCCAAAATAACATCAAATTCAACTTGAGGAGGAATAACAAGATTTTAAGGGAGCACATTCCCACAAAATTCAAATTTTAATGATTTATATACATAATATGAGATCATCATAAAATTTGGATTTTACACCTATTTTAATATTTATTTATTAAGGTGTAAATGCGATACAATTATAAATTTTTTAATATATAAAATATTGGGTATAAGTAGAAACAACTAAGACATTATAATTTCTATATTGGGTGGTGTGTTTATATTTCAGTACTTAATTATCCCACCCCAAATTAGTAATAGCGATTTCATGATATTTTCCCTTGTCTCTTGCATTAAGTGTTTTCTAACATCGATCATCATTATTAATGCTCTGATTCAAGAACTGGTTATTATAATGTCTACAAATGTTTCAATTATGGAATTAGAGAGAGCGTGTGTATGGGGGATGGGGGATTGTATAGATTTCTTCCTATTTGAATCATTAATTGTCTTTTCCCATTAATTTGATATTTGATTTACCAATGACCATATTTTCCAAAAATAAATAATTTACCAATACTCTTAACACAACTTCTTCTATGATGAATTCTATACTTTTATCCTAAAATAAAAATCATCTTCTTCCCTCCACATATTCTTTTAAAATGTACTTTGAATTACTTCATTATTTTCATATCAAAATAATGATATTGATGGGTGAATTAAATCTAAATTTCAACCATGATAAAATATTAATCAATTTATTCATAGATACTGATTTATTTTATAGCTAGTTTCCTTTGAGTAAATTGTTTTTTTGCACTGAATAATAAATCAATCATACTTTCAGGTTCAATAATAATACTAGAACCATACCTCACAAGCCTTGTGAAATTTTTCTCATATCTAAAATCAGATTCATCAACATTCTTCTTATTCTAAAAAATTTCATCATACACCATCATATAAATAATAGAGGGAATTTACATATTGAAAAATAGTATCCTAAACCTACACCACTCTATAGAGTCCATTTTCTCTCATTTCCTTATATTCTTGATAAGAGTCCACCATTTATCCACTTCACCTTCCAAATGATAAATATATATGATGAAATATTCATATTTTGGGAACTGTAGAATGGAAATTAACATATCTATGGTACTAATCCATTTCATAGTATTTTTTTGATCACTATAACCATTAAAAGAATGTTATAGTTTCCTCATAAAGGACTTACAAGCATGTCCCCCTCCTCTATTTGCTCATTTTGAATCTCTGTATAATTTATGGAAAAAAATTTATCAAAATCATGGAAATAAGGTGTTACAATATAACTCTCATAACATTCAGTTACTCAAGAGGACAATCATTACATTATCCACCAGATTCAATGTTAACATATTTCCTTCTAGTTCCATCAATCAAATGAAACTAAAAATTTTATAATGAGTAACAATAATCATTCTATGAAATAATATAATCATGATAATCATTTATAGAATGTTAAAATAATGATACATTATTTATAATATATAACACCATAGGATTAACCTAATATATATATAGTTATTATCTAATCAAATTCTTCATAACTACTCATAACTAAATTTTTAATTACTCTAAGATTAACCCTTAAGTGTGTTAAAGTATGTTCCCATTAAGGTCACATTCACTATGCACCATGATAATGGCTGATATTTGGTTGACCAATACTTATCATTTTTATTACACATAGACACATCTATTCCAAAACCATTTCCACTTATATTATCTAGAGTGGGTTGGATATTCTTAGAAAAAAAATGATTCTTCCTTTACCCTATCCTAGGATGTTCTTCAATAAATAGTATTTTCATATGGGTTCTCCCTATTTCTTCCTCATCCTAGTTTCCTAAATAAAAACTCCTTATTCTAATACCAACTATAGAAAACCATACATTTAATACTTAAATGATACATCTTATCAGTTGTATATTAATTACATATCAATCTGGTACATGCTAGAACCACAAAGGTTTAGTGTCTTTAGAAATGCCGATACATAAAAAAATGGTAAATAAATAATCTAAATCATTTCCCATTATGTTCTTCATATCTAGAACCCTTATTAGAAATTAAAATCTTAAAAACATTCTTCAATATCTTAGGAAGGGAAATAAATGAACGTGTGAGCTAAGACTCTTAGTATTAGTAATGTTCTTTGATATCAATAAGTGATCATAAGTGAGATTAATATAAGCGTAAGGATATGAGAACATTATGTAAAGTGATGAAAATAATACCCATAAATTTTTAGTTCAAAATCATGAGACATGATATAACTTTTCATCAACCAAAATATATAAGACATGAGAGTGTAGAATAATCAAAATCCCATCATAAACCATGTGAACATATAAAAATCATAAGATATACATTTTTGAATACAAATAATCAAATAAAATCATTTCCTTAACCAAGTACCACTACCAAGACTATCATATTGGATTGGGTTCACTCCCCATTACATCATTTCTATAGTTGAGGATACCTCCTAAAATTATCATATTGAACATGTATACTTAATGAATTAGTTTCAATGATAATTTCAATCCATATTATCTCATGAGATATCCATGATTACCTAGTTATTAGAGGCCCATGTAATTTTTTTCACACCCCTCAAAAAATGAAAATCATACTTATGTGTGCCATAGATCATAAAAAATTCAAATTATCATGAAATCATATCTTATGAAAATGATTCAAGGTTCATAAAAACTTCATCATTATAATCATAAAATATATAGATAATGAATAAATATTTTATTATTATGTCATATACACATAAAATATATGAAACATTGAAAGGTATTTTTATAAATAAATATACATTTAAAAGATCACTAGAATATTTCTTGAGGAAAATACTATTTTCATTTCAAATAATTTATTTTGAATCTAAAAATTAACAAAAATATTAATGAAAATAAATAATGGAAAATTAAATGAAAACTGTATTCATGATGGTGGGTAAAACTATTTATTCATTGTACATTAAAAGAAAAATGTATTTCAAAATCTCAATAAAAAGTCAAATGCTCGTCATTTGGAAGACGATAAGAAAATTATTTTTAGTACTTGGTAAATACTTATTAAAATAGTTATAAATAGACTTTAATAATATTAATAAAATAGGAAAAACTTTATTGAAACCATTTTAATGGAAATATTGACATTGAAGAATATATTCCCTACTGAAGAGATAAAAAAGTAAATTTTCCTTAAAAACATTCTGTCAGTCTCTCTTGTACTTAAAGAGATGAAAAAATAAAAGGGATTTTTTTTTAATATCTATAAATAAAAAAGGATAAAAAATCATAATATTTGGGATATATAGATCATATATATTCTTATTTGGACGTTTAAGAATAAATAATCCCTGTCAAAATGAGATTTAAATAGAAAAATCTTAGCTCGAGTACATCTTACTTCATAAGATCTCTAAATTACATTATGTAAAATTATAATTTATGATACATATATTCTATAACCATAATCATACCTATAATACCATTCATTTTTATATATAATATCTTAACACATGTTCATTAAAAATCATTAATTGTTATTATCATCTCTAGTGAAAACTACATCATTTTTCACGATGTTTTGGTTTGGTGGTTATGATACTTGAAATTTTATCATGGTTACTTCATATCTATAATATTATTAATTATATTAATATAATATATATTAATTTTATATATAGTTGTAACATCCTAACCTGGCTACCACACAACGATGCTCTAAGCCGGTTGGTCACTTGACAAAGTGGTATTAGAGGGGGTTTATTTTCTTTTCTTTTGTATTAATATTTGGGAAAGGTATAATGGAGACTAGGAATATTTGAACCATGGACATGATCTCATTCATGGGAATAGATAACCCATATATGGGGGGTGATCCAAGTACCCATGATGTGATTGTAGTTATTGTCATTTGTTGTTACAATTAGATGTTATTTCACCTCGAGTGATGCTATAGTTGTGTAATGTTATTATTGTTTCAAATATTTTATGAGATTTGTATCGTATCTTGGTATGGAATGAGAGTTGAGTATGAATGAATCATTCTAGAATCATAGTAATTATTATTTCATGCATCATTTTTAGTCATTCATGAAAAAAAAGTTTTTGAGTAAGTTTTTGAAACTAATTTTTTTTCCTTGCATGTGTAATTGAGAAAAAAATGTTGTCTGATATGGAATTATAAGATTATAATATGATGAAAAATGTGAATACTTGGCTGTATAATGGAAAAATATAAACTGATAATGTGTTTATCCTTATTAACCCTAACCTAGATGTTGGAGGGTTAAGGGGAGTGACAATCCATCATTTTTTACCATGTGGTGAAAAAGAGGGGAATGAATTATTTTGGATTTATGTGAATCAATTTTGATAACAATGTTAATTTTGTGAAATGTTTCCTAAGAAGTTTCTTTTAATTGTTGAGATATTCCTCCATAATAATGTTTCCTGATAAGATAATAGGATTATATGGATGTAAATAATCCTTTACTAGTGGAACCTGGGGAATCGATAGTGCAGGGTGAAGGATCTAGAGATTAGGTATGTGAGAGCTTTTCTCACTTCATATAGTTTATAGAGAGAGACCAAGAGGAGGTTGAGAAGAGTATGTTTGACCTGACATGGTGGATTTAGTTATGACACCCTCAAACTTTCACTATTGGGGGTGGACCTAAGGATGTTAAAATTAAAATTGAGTCAATACAAAAAATAGGTGACCATTAAGAGACTCCTACAAAAAATAGGGTAAAATTTGATGATAATATGTTACAAGGATTAGTGAAGTACTACTGGGATATTTAGTGTTAGAATAGGTAGGTATATGGTATGATATAAAATGATTTTTTGTCAAAATTCATGGGCACTTTTATCAAGATACAATGAGGCAAGATAGGGTAGATGACTTCATCCTGTTGACCTAGGGGGAGTATGTTCGTGATAGACTAGGATAATACCATTACTGACATACAACACTTTTCTCTAAGACTGGAAGGGGATGAGACAACTACAGAAAGTAATTTTTAGGATATACTTAAATCTGAGATTATGTCCCAAGTTAATATCTTTTTGGTGAATTTGTTTCCGATGTGGTGGATGAGGTTCTCATATCTGAGGGGAACATGAAGGAGGCTTTTAGTTGAGGAAAGATGTTTTCTACTGGATGATTAGGAGGTACATATTCTATGGGTAGGAAGAATTGTTATTATAATGATTACTAGAGATTTAGAAATAAGTGTGTCCATGGGGAAGTATTGGTTACTCAGTGTAATGGCTCAGACCCTCTGGATCCATTAATTTTCTAAATTTGGATGTTTGAGGCATCCTAGGGACCATCGGTGACTCATTGAAGAGTTTTCTAAATTTCAGGATGAATGAAAGGTGGGACTGATCTACATCGATGGCACCGATGGGCATCGATGGAACCGATGGGAATAAGTGGCACCGGTGGGCATCAATGGCACTGATGGGTATAAGTGGCACTGATGGGCCATCAGTGGAACTGATGGGCATCCATGGAACTAATCAGTCATCGGTGGCACCGACATGCATCAGTGGCACCGATTGGCCATCAGTGGAACCAATTTTCCAACAGTGACACCAATCATTGATCTGTGACACCGAGGTGCATCAGTACCAAGGCGAAGGTTCCATGGTTTCAGTGAATCGCCCATCGGTGATTCATTTACAGCTTCTCCAGGATATTTTCATTTCTCCCCAGTAACGCCTTTTTTGACATAATTAGTGTTTTAATACCCCTTTGAAAGTGATTTAAGGCCCATAAAAGATGTTTTAAATTTCCCAAGAGTGAGGAGACCCTTGAATTACCTAAACATGTGTCCTTTTCATTGATGTCACACCCTTTTCCCTCATTTTCTAGCCTCCCGGGTTTTTCAGTTTTTCTTCTATTACATGTTTTTATCCATGTAAAGGAAATATATCAACTCACAGCCATTATCTCCACCATTTATGAGAAGAATATTTAAATATTAATTAATCCAAACATGTAAAATATCTAAGCTATGTGGTCAAGACATGATCTGAATTTTAAGTATATTGAAATGGTATCCCTAATTTTAGGATCTAGATTATTCTTAAGACAAGATCCTCTCTTCCTTATTCCTTTTCATTTACCATAGTGAACCTCGAGACTTCCTCTCAAGACAAATCATGCGCCTGTACTAGTGCCCTCCCCACTCAGGTTTGGAGTCTTCTTTTCCTGCAAGTCATGCCATCCCTAGTTCTTGGCGTAAGGAGAAAAACTTCGATCCTTGATCATCTTGGTAGGGGGTTTTCCTTCATATCTCTTTACTGTGCATCATGCAGGGTGGGTATGATGAAGTTCCCATGGGACATAGATAAAACAAACTTTAATGAAGATAGTAAAAAGACTTTTAATGAACAAAGTGGGTCTGAATAATGATGATGTTACTGTGTTTACCTTCATTTTTATGCTATAAATTACATGAGCTCTTGTAAATTGAAAATTATGGATATTGGTGGTCCTTTATTGCACACTAATGACACCCTATTTTCTAAATAATATTGTGATTGGATGTCTAGAACATTGAAACTGATTAATCACATAATCTTGGGTGATTAAATGGATGTATTATGAATAATAACCCTTGTGTGATCACACCAATTAATCAAACATAAAGAAGGAACTTTATAAATGGTGGTGGATAAATTTGAAAGAATTAATTTCTCTATTCTAGTGATATGAATGGTTTTTATATTTGATATTTATGGGTTAATGTAAAAAGAAATAAAATATCTAGTGGAGAGGTTGTTAGATTTTTAATCTGAGGCCGTGTGGAGCTGGAAGTAAATGTTGTGGTGCTAGTAAGTTGGGGCTTGGTTTGGTTCCAGTACTTTGAGGGATCTCACAGATCCATCTGGTGATGTTACTTATAAGAGTACCATGTGTGAATGATTAAACGTTTTCATCGCTCTTTTCATTCAGTTGTTTCTTTGGCTTGTGGTTATGATTGTTATTTTCCTGGTAGTGAAGGAATATTTTAAATGGAATCATTTTAACAAGATAATGAGAACTAGAACAATGGAGAATAGTTTTTTATAAATGGGTTGTGATATGGTTTTGGCTATTATGTACTTTTACATGTACGGATAGTAGCAAGAGTGGTTGTGTCCAAGCTGGTTGTTGGTTTTGAGAACCTTAGGCTGGGATGAGTTCTTGTTTTCCTATTTGTATAAAATTCAGTTTTTGTGTTTCATTATACGCACCCCACCAATGTTGAGCACTTCAGGCCAAATACCCCCATTTCATGGGGGAATGAGTTTTTTCCAACATTCATATTAGTATCTGGTTATTAGATCCTTTCTGATCCCTCTCTTATGTAGCCCAAGACTCTTGGGGTAGGATGTGATGGCCTAAGGTTCATTATGGACCAAGAATATTTGGGCATGGTGTGTTATGGTGGTTGGACCATGTGTGTGTGGGTAGGTTTGTTTCCAAGTGTTGTTGGGATAAGGCCCATGTGTCTTCAGGCATGGAAGTGTTTGTTCTTGACCAGGTGTCTTCAGGCATGGCAGTGGTTGTTGTGGCACACGTGTTTGATGGCATGGTTATGTGTTGTTGTGGTGGAACATGTGTTTGTAGGCAGGATAGACGTGCAGTTGGGATGGCCCATAGGGTTGTTTTAAGGGCGGTAGTGGGACTATAGTGGGATTTGTGGGGGAGGTATGATGGGTAGGGTGTTTTAAATATCTAGTGGGAAAGTGGTGTAGGGGACCCAAATATCAATGTTCTATTACTATTATTTTACCTAGCTTGCGTTATTTGGGGAGTATTCCATGGTATGGATGGGTGGATAGTTTTACTTACTAGGTGTTCTGGTTACATCTATTTTATTCTCATGGGGAATTAGAATGTCTCCCCAATTGTGCATGAGATATTTTAGTTTCCCTAATGAGTATACTTGTATACTCACCCTACGTATATAAAACTGCTTTTAGGTTTCTAGGAGGATTTTGAGGACCATGCCAAACTTTACTACCTCAGGCATCAGGACAGTTGTTTCTGCTGCTTTTATTTTCCTTTGGTAATTTTCTTCGGAGTTTTTCTTGTACTATGTAACATATTATTTTGAACATGCATGTAGAAAAAAGGGTTTTGGGATTTACTTTTACATATGGTATTTGAAGTTGTTTGGGATTTATCATCTTATATACTGATATTTTTCTACAAAAAGGGTAATTCCATCCATACTACGTGATATTATATACCCTTGGTTCTAGTTTCCACTCCAGGACCTATTGATGGTGGGACTCAGGGGTTATTTTCACTCCTTCACCTTGAAGAAGGAAGGGAATGAAACCTTGCTGTCCTTTACCTCATCTTGGAGAAGGCGGGTCATGAAAAAATGGTATTAGAGTAGATGGTTTGGAGATAGGATAGAGTTCAGGGTTAGGAATAGTCAAGATTTCATGGGATGGTAGGGAAACAATGTTAGACAATCTTGGTGCGTGAAATAGGACAGGGAAGACCAGCTAGGACACTAAATTTTAGCCCCCCCCCATGATCTGATACAAGGACTATGGACCTACAGACCAACAAAGTGCGACTATATTGATTATAGGGTACAGAACCTAGGAAAGGTACAAGAATCATAATGACTTGTGTTCTTCTTTGACCTAGGTGTTTTTGGAATTAAAAATAAATAAAACATTTAAATAAAATTTAAAATAAATCATCAACACAATTTGGTCTTAGAAATTAATTGTTTCTCTTTTAAATTATGGCCCTCATATGTCTTCCACGAATAATGCGGGAAGATGAGGCCCACTAGGATGATCTGGTTGATAAGAAGAGGGCTGATCGAGAGGATTAGGACAACCAGTGGTAAAAAACTCTTCGTGCCTTTCAGCAGGAGACTCTCAGGATGTACAAGGGTAGCATCTCAGACATGGATATGGAGAGATGGCATGAGGAGTTGGTGATCACCTTCTGTTTGATCCAGGCTCTGAGAGAGTACTGGGTTCCTCTAGATGTGAGCCACATGATGGGAGAGGCACATCAGTGGTTGACTCTATATCTCATAGAGAAGAAGGAAGCTGAGGTTTCGCGGGCCTTCTTTAAGAAGGAGTTCCAGGAATAATTCCTTTCTTCCATGATGATGTCCGAAAAGAGGCGAGAGATGATCTACCTCTATTATGGGAGTATGTTGGTAAGGGAGATGGGGATCAAGTTCAAGGATCTCCTTCATTTCTCTCTAGACATTTTCTCAGATGATGAGTCACAGGAAAGACACTTAGATGAGGTGATCTAAACTTCTCTTCAGTATGTTGTTACTCCCTTCACTCTACCGACGTACGTGGAGGTCCAGAAGAAGGATGTAGTGGTGGAGAGGATGCACATACTAGGAGGTGTTCTGTGAGATCAGATCTAGTTGAGTTCATCAAAGGTGAATTTCATTGGCAACATGCCTCCAACATCAGGGCCTTCTAGGTTTTGGCCGGCAGGGAGAAGGCCTTAGTAGTTTCAGTTATGACCTCTCGGTCCTCACTCTTTCTCTACGAGCCTAGGACCAAGTTTATTTACATGTGTAAGGAATGGGAATCTTCAGAATCAGTACCCTGTCCAAGTGAAGTGCACTGGGGGTGGGTAGGTTCAGCACCCACCTCAACAGCACCAGTTTCTAGACAGACCTTTTCAGCAATAGCAGTAGCAAGACCCTGCCCCTCTGAGAGTAGATGTTGCGGGAGGAGGCCGACATTAGGGCATACCTCAGGGACCTGAATTAGGGAATGGTCAGGTAGTACACCTATAGATGAGGGGAAGAGGATCTAGGCATGGGCAGTTTCATGCCGCAAAGGCAATAGTTCTAGCAGGGCCAGAGGTCATTTGAGGTATGATCAGTTTGTTTAGTACTCTTGCATGTTCTTTGTTTTATTCAGGTGATTCTCACTCTTTTATTAGACCAAGTCTAGCCCATACATTCAGTCTATATGTAGATAGGCATTCCATGCCCCTGATGTTGATTATGTTATTTGGAGGTCAGACCAGCCTATTTGATGTTTTTCGAGGATGCAGGCTAATGTTGGAGCCGCATCAATTTAGTGGGGATCTCCTTTTTCTGAAAATTCATCCATACGATGTCATCTTGTGGACCGACTAGCTATTTTCCATCCACAATGCTATCTACTACTTCCGGATAATGGCCATGTTATCATATATGGGTGGCCAACCTGCAGCTTTCGTTGGTGAGCAGGGTTTCCAAGAGGGCATCCGATGTGTGGAACCCCTTCTTTCGTTGTTAGCTGAGCTTTTAGTGGAATCAACAGACTTAGATGTGTTTAAAGTTATGGGGATTTTCTGTGAGTTACTGAATATATTCCCTGAGGAGGTTGTGACTCTACCCCTCGATGTCATGTTGACTTAGGGATAGACTTACAACCTAATGCACGTCTAATTTCGATGGCTCCCTATCAGATGGAGCCTTCTGAGTTATAGGAGTTGTGGATTCAGGTTGATGACCTGATGAATAAGGGATTTATATGATCAAGTGTGTTACCATGGGGTGCCCCATTATTGTTTGAAAATAAGGTAGACGGTGGTCTCAGGATGTGCATAGACTATCAGAGTCTGAATCAGGTGACAGTTAATAACCGTTACCGCCTCCCAGGGATCGATGACCTTTTTGACCATTTTAAGGGAGAAGTTTGGTTCTCTAAGGTCAACCTATAGTCTGTATATCACCTTTTGAGGGTGAAGGAGGGTGACATCTCAAAGACTACTTTTAGGTGCAGATATATTCATATTGAGTTCGTGGTCATTTCGTTTGGTGTTATAAACACATCAGCTATGTTCATGGTGCTCATGAACTCTGTTTTCCATGTGTTTCTGGACCGGTTCGTGGTCATGTTCATCGAAGACATCTTGATCTAATCAAGGGTATAGGAGGATCATGCCAATCATATGACAAAAATTTAGGAGGTCCTCTGACACCACCAACTCTATATGAAGTTGTCCATGTGCAAGTTATGGACACGAGAAGTGCACTTCCTTGTAAACGTGGTGTCCCAGTAGGGAATAAAAATGGACTCATCGAAGGTGGATGTGGTTATTTCTTGGGCAACACCCAAGAACATGGTAGAGGTTTATATTTTCAAGGGACTAGTGGGTTATTATCGAAGGTTCATACCTTAATTCTCTCAATTTGAAACACATTTGATATGCTTGACCAGAAAAGACCAAGTTTTCATATGGAGTGAGTAGTACTATGCAAATTTAATTTATCTTAAAGGGATTATAGTCAATGCCCCAATGCTGAGGTTGCTATAGGAAGGGGTAACATTTGAAGTGTTCAGTTATGCTTCTAATATAGGCTTGGGGTGTGTGATGATATTGTAGCGGGGAGTGATCTCTTATAGAACTAGGATGTTATTCCCTCAAAAACGTAACTATGCCACCCATTTTCTAGAATGTGCATCAAATATGTTTGTGATGAAGCAATTGCAACATTACCTTATCGAAGAATGCTTTGTGGTCTTCATAGATCACAAGAGCCTGAGGCATGTATTCTCCTAGCGAGACCTAAACTTACTGTAGTAGAGGTATATGGAGTTTCTCTAGGACTATGACTTTGAGATCTACTACACCTCAGGAAATGGGAATGTGGTGGCCGATTCCTTGAGTAATAATTCACAAAAGGATGTGGTTTAGGAGTCAGTAGATGCATGGAAGGGAATGGAAGAGTTAGCTACTTTACATCTGGGAATGAGAGTTGAGGATGGTATAGGCTATCTGTTTCACATATAAGTGAAGTCTTACTCAGTAAAAAAGGTGGTGGAGTCTCAGTGGGGAGACTCAGAGGTTGATGTGATGTGTGATTGTATTAGCTAGGGTAAAGCTCTGAAAGGATGGTCAAAGGATAGTAAAAATCATATGTTGTTATTTCAGAAGTTGTTTATCTCAGAGATGATGTGTGAGGGAGTTATTTGTGAGTTCCATATATTAGACATGGTAGTACACCCAAGAGTTTCCAATATGTATTGGGGCTTGAGTAGTCCGTTTTTGTGGTCCGGAGTGAAGAAGGTAGTGGTGGAGTTTGTATAAAAGTGCCTCGTGTGTCAGCAGGTGAAGGATGAACACTGTGTTCCCATTGGTCTTTTGTAGACATCATATTTTCTTGAGTGGAATTGGGATAATGTATCGATAGATTTAATTGTAGGAATACCCATGGTTGAGGGGGGTTGTGATGCCATATGTGTATTGGTGTACCGATTGATGAAATCATCTCACTTCTTAGTTGTTAAAAAGTCAAGCGCAGTGGAATCCTTAGCATAGAAGTATGTGGGTGATGTTGTGCGACTGCATAGAGTTCCCAGAACCATCATTTATGATCAGGATAAATGCTTTAGTTCCCGAGTCTGTAAGGGATTAAAATTTTCTTTTGGCTCCCAGTTATGCCTTAGCACTGCTTTCCACCCTTAGACGGATGGGTAAACAGAGAGGACCTTCCAAACATTGGAGGATGTGCTATGAGAATGTTCTTTGGACATCAATGTATTGTTTTCATGAAACTTTCCTTTGGTAGAGTTTTCCTACAATAATGGATATCACTCAAAAATTGGCATGGAACCGTTTGAAACCTTTGACGGGAGACTGTGCTGTTCAACCATATGCTGGACAGAGGTTGAGGAGGAAGGTGTTCTTGGCCCATAGGTTATACTGACCATTAAAGAGAAGGTTTAGCTTGTGCATGGGAAAATGAAGCTGGATCATGATTGAAAAAGTTCATATTCTGATAATAGGAGGATACCCATAGGGTTCAATATTGGGGACCCCATGTTATTAATGGTATACCCATGGCGTGGATAGAGGAAGTTTGTTTGTGGGAGTAAGCATTATCCCAAGTTCATCGGACCCTTCAAGGTGTTGGGACCAGTCGGTGAGGTGGCGTATTAGTTGGCATTACAACTTTTGTTGGAGAGGATCCACAATTTCTTTAGGTATCTCAGTTCTATCAGTATCTACCCGATGACTCCCATGTCTTCGACTAGGGAGAGTTTGATATCAAGGATGATGCAACATTTGCGGAGCAACTGATGAGAATCGAGGATAATAAGTAGAATGTGCTTCATGAAAAAACCATTACCTTAGTGTATGTGTTATGGAGGCATGGTGGACTTGAGTAGAGTATATGGGAATGGGAGGCATGGATGTGTGCCAAGTACCCAGATCTATTCTATGTTTTGTTTTCTTGGTTTGTTTGTGCCTTGATTATGATGTAATGGTTGATCTTGTTTTCCTTGATTTGAGTTGTTTCCCTTATTCTCTGAATGTGTGTGAAAATTCCTGAATGTGAGGAGGAGAGGACTTAATCCCTAATCCAGATTCATTAAGGTGGATGCGATTAAACCCGTGCGGGCGAGTCAGTGCCGTCCAAAGTGGATATTATCTTGACATGGATAAAGGGACTCCCTAGTCCATATATATGGATGGTGTGACTTTTTTATGTTTGTGTGGTTACTTGGGGGAGAGGTGTGGTTGTGTTTCTAGAGTTTTTCAGGAGATATATGAGAACGGTGTTCCTAGATGTTTAGGTTTCCCCTCTAGTTTTCAACACATGGTGGTTTACTCCTGAGAGGTATCTTACGAGGTGGTTGTTCAGAACCATCTCTTTTCTTTGGGTTTACTCATGAATTCTCAAGGGAATGAATAGTTTGAGATTTATCTGATGTATTGGACCGAACCCTACTAGTCTATTAATTTTTTAAATACTAATGTTTTAGGCATCCTGGGGACCATCAGTGACACATTGAAGAGTTTTCGAAATTTTAGGTTGAACGAACAGTGGAACCGATCGACATTGGTGGTGCCGATGGGAATCAGTGGCACCGATGGGTGTTGGTAGCACCAATAGGCCTTGGTGTCACTGATGGTAATTAGTGCTACGGAATTAGTGCTATGGTGTGGTACCAGGGAGTTAGTGACTCACTAATCGGTGAGTCATTTCCAGCTTCTCTGGGACTTTTCAGTTTTGCTCTAGCAATGCTTCTTTTGATGGAAAAGTGTTTAATAACACTTTTTAAGAGTTTTAAGTCTCGTAAAAGATGTCTTAAATTCCACCATAGTTGGGAGACCCTTAAATTCCCAAAATTTCTCTCCTTTTCATCGATGTCACACCCTTTTTCTGCGTTTTCCAGCCTCCCGTGTTTTTCAGTTTTTCCCCTGTTACATGTTTTTCTCCATTTAATGGAAATCTATCAACTCATATCCATTATATCCACCATATACAAAGAGAATTCTTAAATATCAATTAATACCAACATGTTAAACCTCCAATCCACATGGTCAAGCCACAATCCAACTTTTATGTACATAGAAATAGTCTCCATGATTTTTGGATCTGGCCTCTTCTTAAGACGAGATCCTCTCTTCCTTCTTTATTTTCATTTCCCTTAGTGGTCCTCGATAATTATTCCTGAGAAAATTTTTCCACCCATGCTGGATCCTTTCCTTCTCAGCATTGGAGTCCTATTTTCCAGCACATCACACCATCCCCAGTTCTTGGCACTAGGAGAAAAAATTCGATCATTGATCATCCAGGTAGGGGTTTTTCCTCTCTCTCTCTTTATTGTGTATCATGAAGGGTGGGTACGATGATGTTCCCTCAGGAAATAGATGAAAAAACATTAACGAAGATAGTAAATGGACTTTTAAAGAATTAAGTGGGTGGGAATGATAATGATATTGCTGTGTTTACCTTCGTTTTTATGTTGTAAATTTTATGATCTCTTGTCCACTGAAAATCAAGGATGTTGGTGGTCCATTATTGCTCACTAATGAAATTATGTTTTATGAATAATCTTATGGTTGGATGGAAGAAACATGGAAACTAATTAATCATGTAAATTTGGTTGATTAAATTGAAGCTCGATGAATTATAACCCTTGTGTGATCACCCCGATTAAACAAATGGAAATAAGGAACTTAATCAATGGTGTTAGATAAATTTGAAGAACATCCTTACCCTATTTAAGTGATATGCATGGTTATTATGTTTTATATTTGTGTGGTAATGTAAGAGGAATGAAATCCTTAGTTTAGAGGTTTTTGTCTTGTGAATCTGAGGTCTTGTGGAGCCAGCGGTAAATGTTTTAGAGCAAGTAAGTTGAGTCTTGGTTTTGTTCCAGTATATTAATGGATCTCATAGATCCCTTTTTATGTTGTTACTTACAAGATAATTAGGTGTGAATACCTAAAAATTTTATTAGATGTTTTTCTTTCAATTGTTTCTCTGACTTGCTATTATGACTCTTAGTTTCCCTGTAGTGGAGTAATATTTTAAATGGAATCATTTGAACATGATAATGAGAGATGGTACAATGGGGAACTGTTTTCCAGAAATGGGATGTGCTCTGTTTGTCAATGTTGTGTAATTTTTCATGTAGGGATAACATCAAGAGTAGCTGTGTATGGGATGGTTGTTGGTTTAGGGACCCTTAGGTTTGGATTATTTCTTGTTTACCTATATGTATAAAATTTATTTTTTGTGTTTTCTTATATGCACCCCACCCATTTTGAGCACTTCATACTGAATAGACCCATTTCATAGGTAGGGGAGTTCCAACATTCCTTTGAGTGGTTGGTTATTAGCTCCTTTCTGCTACATCTCATAGGTATCCTAAGACTCCTCGGGCAAGATGTAATGACCTAAGGGTCATTATGGCCCAATAATATTTGGGAAGGGTGTGTTGTGGTGGTTGACCCAGGTGTGTGTGGGTAGGTTTTTTTCCAAAGAATCTTCAGGATGAGGCCTAGGTGTCTTCAGGCGTGATAGTGATTCTTCTAGCCCTGGTGTCTTTGGGCATGATAGTGGTTGTTGTGGCCCAGGTGTCTGTGGGTGTGGTTATGTGTGGTTGTGGTGGCCCAGGTGTTTGCGGGTGAGATAGACGTGTGGATGGGATGGCCCATGGGGTTGTTGTTGGGGGGGGGGGGAGTTCAACTACAATGGGATTTTTGGGGGAGGTCTAATTAGCATGATGTTATAAATAACCAGTTGGTAAGTAGTGTGGGGTATCCAAATATTGATGTGCTATCACTATTATTTTACCTTACTTGCGTTATTTGGGGAGTTTCCCATGGTAAGGCATGGTTAATTTTTTTATTGATAGGTGTTTTGGTTACATCTATTTTCTTCTCATAGGGAATTAGAATTTCTCCTCACTTGTGCATGAGAGATTTTGGTTTCCTAATTTATTGTACTTGTATACTCACCCTATGTATATAAAACTACATTCAGGTTTCCAAGAGGACTTTGAGTACCATTTTAGTCCTTAATAGTTCAGGGGCTGGGATAAATTTCATTGCTTCTTTTATTTTCCTTTGGTACTTTTCTTTAGAGTTTTACTTGTACTTTGTAACACTTTATTTTGAACATGCATGTGGAAAAAGGGTTTTTGGCATTACTTTTACTTTTGGTATTTTGAGTTGTTTGGGATTTACCATCTTATCTCCCAATCTTATTTTAAAAAAGGGTAATGCCTTCAATACTAAATGAGATTCTATACCCTTGGTGCTAGTCGCCACTCTGTGGCCTATTGAAGGTGGGACTCAGGGGTCATTATAACTCCTTCACCTTGATGATGGAAGGGTAGGGAAACTTTCCGTCCTTTCCCTCATCTTGGAGAAGGCGGGTCGTAACAATCATAATCTTACCTGTGTGACCAATCACTAGTGTGGTAGGTTGGATAACATTCATAGAAATCTAAACATCAGCAGAGTGTTGAGCATGCAATAACATGGGACATCTATAGTGGTTCTATATAAACCCACAACATATGGGTCGTGATGGAGTGGCTAAACAAAATTAAAGTGATATAAGGGGGCCTTCAACCCCATACCAGTCTCATAGTTTAAGCTCCAATATTCGTGGAAGTCGAGGCTGTAGGTGATGTGCTTCTAGGAAATTTTGACTATAGTAGTAGAGTGGTATATCTCAGGGTAAAACATGGGAAAAAAGGAATTTTTTGTCATATTTTTCATCCTACACTTGTAGATAGCGAGGCTGGGACATCAATAGTTAGTGGTACTATTATTGTATCTGCTATGCAATCTAGGGATTTATTCGATACAAGTGCCTCTCAGTATTTTATATTTGCACATATTTTTAATGGTTTGAGCTGGGTGGTGGACTTTGTGAGTGGGGTTACGATGATAGATACATCTTTGGGAGTATGGTCAAGAGACATCTATTTTTGAATGGGGTGTTCTCTTGAGGTAGGGGAGTATCATTTCAGTTGGGATCTTTATATCCTTTACTTTTCAAGCTTTGAACTAATTATGGGTATGGACTAGTTAGTGGCATACAAATCCCACATAAAGTTTTTCCCTAGGATAGCGAATTTTACATATCCTAAGGGTGACAATTATATTCCCCGTGGCGAATAGGATATCTAGGAGGGCCATGAAGGGATAGTTCAACAGAAACTGGGGGATCTCACCACCTTTGTTACTAGTCTATTATAGGATGATGGGGGTGTGAAATATGATGCCTTTCCACTTATAGTGGACATGTTCTTGGATGTGATTACTAAGGACTTATCAGGGATTCAACCTGAGAGATACAAAGAGTTTACGATTGAGTTCATGTTGATGGATGAGCTAGATTCATTTCAACAATATAGAATAGAACCAACAGAGCCTCAAGATCTCAATCCGTAGCTAGAAGAGTTGATGGATAAGGGTTTCTTCTATCTGAGTACATCACCTTGGGGTTTTCCAGTCTTGTTTTCCCAGAAGGCTGATGGAACCTTTCATTTTTTATTACCAAAATTTTAACTGGATAACTATGGAAAACATATATTCTCTTTTTCATATTGACGATATATTTTACCAGTTGAGAGGAGATTGTGTTTTCTACAAGATCAAATTGAGATCAGGGTATCATCAATTGAAATTATAACCTTCGATATACCTTTGACTTTATTCAGAAGTAGGTATGGACTTTATGATTTCATTGTAATTTTATTTGGGTTGATGAATGATCCTGTAGTTTTTATGGCCTTGATGAACGAAATCATACATCAGTACCAAGATCAGTTTAGGGTTTTGTTTTTGGATGAAATATTGGTATAATCCAAGAATCATGATGATCATTCCCAATATATTGACATCATTATGAGTACACTGAGAGGGAGTCATTTATACACTATGCTATCTAAGATTCAATTTTGGATTGATCAGGTACACTTATTGGGTCACATAATCATAGAGAAATGTGTGTTGGTGGACCTATAAAAGGTTTAGGCAGCGGTTTCTTAGGATCAAACTAAAAATGTTTTTGGTATTCATATCTTTAAATGTTAATAAGATATTATAGGGTTTCATCCAGGTCTTTTACCACTTTAAATAACCACTTTTAGTCTTGAACATGAAGTTTGTTATGTTTTAATGGTTTATATCATGTGATAAAACTTTTCAAGATTTGACGAATTGTTTGACTACAACACACATATTGATCCTAACCAAGAAAGGGGAGGAGTATACTGGGTTTTGTGATGCATTTTGGATTAGGCTTGGAGTGGTGTTGATGCAGGGAGATTGAGTTTTGGAATATGCGCCATGAAAATTTAGGCCACATGAATAGAACTACCCTTTTCATGACCTTGAGTTATCTTTAGTGGTTTATTCATTGAAGTGTTGGAAACATTATCTATTGGGAAAAAATGTTTACTATGTATACCAATAACAAGATCTTGAAGTATATCTTTTCCTAATGAGATTTTAATATCCAATAGTAGAGGTGGTTTGAGTATATATAGTCATTTTATTTTGAGATAGCACATATCCATTTGAAGGGAAATAGTTTTGGTGATTCTCAATGCTAGAAAACTCAGACTAAGGAAATTCAAGAGTCTTGTTCTGAGTGGAAGATGATGAATTTGCTGGTTGAGATATATGTTGGGCACAAGATGGTCAGGCATAGATGAATCTTCTATCAGTTTCAGTGGGCTCTATACTCTTGAGTTGGATTAGGGAGATATAGTATGGGGTTATGGAATGTTTTCCATGGGATAAATCCTTGAAGGTTAAGAGTCACCTTTCGATTTAACTATAGATGAGGATAAGATTATCTATGTCTAGGATTGTGTAGTTGTGCCTAATAGTAGGTAAGAGAAGAAAATACATGAATTTCATGATTGGAAGTGGGTAGTGCATCCAATTTTGACTGAAATATACAACCGAAAATGACAGTATTGGTGTCCAGGAATAAAAAGGAGATTACAGGGTTCATAACACGGTGTTACACGTATCAATTGGTGAAATCTGATCATTAATAACATGGTGGTTTACTAAATTCATTGCCCATTCCACAATGGTAGTGGGTGATGCTACCATAGACTTTTTGGTGGGCCTATTGAGGATTAATTGGAAGAATGATGCTATTTGGGTGGTTTTGGACCTACTAATGAAATTAGCGCATTTCTTACCTAAATGGGAGACTTTTTCGCTGGACTAATTTGGTGATTTGTATGTTTCTAATATATTCCATCTACATGGGGTTCTATGGAGTATAATTTCATACTATGACTTCCATTTCACCTCATGATTCTGGTATGTATTACAGAATATATTCAGTACATTGGTTTTACTGAGTACGAAATTTCACCCATAGACAGATGGCCAATCAGGGCATACTATTCAGGTTCCTGAGGATATTCTATGAGGGTATGTTCTAGACATCGATGGGTATTTGGGGTATCATCAAGAAATTGTGGATTTCTCATATAAAAATAGTTACTAGGAAACTAATCATATGGAACCATGGTACTTGTGTGGTAGTCTACACAGACCAACATTATGTTGGATGAAGGTGGATGAGTCAGAGCGATTAGGATTGAGTCTCATGCAAGAGATGTTGGAATAGGTTCAAATAAGTCGAAATTTTATGGTTATGGATCAGAGTTGATAGAAAGCATATTTAGATAGACGTTGATGATCCCTAGAGTTTACAGAGGGTGATTATGTTTTCCTCTGGGTGTCCCCAAGATTGGTTCACCATAGGATTCTGAGACCGGGCAAGTTGGCACCCAGGTTTATTGGACCTTTTGAGGTTGTGGATAGAATCTAGCTAGTAGTGTATTGATTTGATCTTCCATAGAGGTATAGTTTTATGCATGATGTTTTTCATGTGTCACGAATTCAGTTGTATCACTGAGATCATTATCATGTGATCGATGTGGATGATGTTGAGCTTGAAACTGATGGGTCCTTTGAGGAGAATCTGATATGAGTTGTGGATTGTAGTGAGAAAGTGTTGTAGGGGAAGATCATCTTGATATTTTCAGTATTGTAAAATCATGGGCTTGTTCACGAGGAAACATGGGAGAGGGATGTGGATTTTCCGTCTCAGTAGCCCGATCTTTTTCACCTGTAATCGTAGAGATTCTTGTGAGTACAACTTAAGGATGATATGTTATAAGGTGGGGATATTGTAAGATCTATACCTTTATTAGAGAAATATTGTGCACATTTTTAGGCACCATTTGTCCCTTTATTGGAGTATATCTTGTTTGGGTATCAACTTGGATGATTTTGAGTGAAAATTGGAAGTTTATTAGTGGTTTTAGGAAATACATGGTTGGCTCATGGTTTTCCCAAGCTGTTTTCCCATCCTCAGAAAACCATACAACGCCATGGAAAGAGGGATTTCATGGTTGGCACATAGTTTTTCAAACTTTTCACTCTCTTATTAGTAACAATGAACCCCCATAAGAGAGGCTCGTGGTTAGGGTGAACGGTTTGGAAAACTACTTTCCCCTGCCCATGAAACCATGCACTTGGGATCTAGTTCTCCTAAAATTTGATTTAAAATTCCCAAACCCACTAAACATTACCCTATTTCAACCCAACTCAGCCCTAAATATTTTCACTCATTTTTTGAGGCTCTCAAATGAATTCAAAGTCCTTCCAAACTCTGTTCTTAGTGAATCAATGATCTGTTTTATAGATCTCCACCTCTCCTAGTAATAGGTCTCATCCATATTGATTTCCTCCCACTCCATCATTTTTCTATTATCCTTTAAAGGGATGTTTTTCTACATTGGTAATGAATCTATATATAGGTTTTCATGGATATAATATTCTTTGTTTTGGATCTAGGTTTTGGATGTAGATCTCATTCTTCATCGTGATCTTGAATGTTGCGCTTCAATTATGGGATTCCTGTTAGTAACCATCTGTCAGTGATATTGAGGTATGTTTTCTAAAATGAAAATACCATAGTATTTATTTAATTAAGTGTATGTAAATGTGAAATTTCAATTTCCATGATTGGGAAGATTTTATCTAGAATTTAATTAGATTAAATTTATTCTCCATGTGATGTTTGAATTGGTTAAATTTGAGGAAATTTTAACTTGGTTAAGTTGGATTAATTAATTTGATTATTAATGAAAAGAATGATGTTCAAAATACCCACAGGGTTCTAGGAATGGATTTGTATACCCACATGTTATATTGAGTGAGAGACATGGACTGAGGCTCTAAATACCCATATGTGATAGAGAGTGTGGGATAGGTACTGAGGCTCCAAATACCCATGTGACATTGAGGTGTGGGATAGTGAGTGGGGCTCCAAATACCCACAAGGTATTAGAAACAATGTTAAACACCCATGAGATTAGTATTGGACTATGGATCCAATTGTCTGTGATATGAAATGAAATAAAATGATTAATGATAATCATGGTATTGTGATATGTGATATTCTTTGGGGATAGTTATGACTCTAGCATGGGATGAAATATGTGATGATAGTATGAGTTTCATTATGCGCCTCAAGATTTATGTGGTAAATTGAATAATAGTAAAATTTGATAACTATTTACTTTATGAATTTTACTTAATTTTTTATACAAATTTATACATTTTTATTGATCAGATATTGTTTTAGATGTCACTGGTGGTGGCCTAATGAGTTGTACTCACACCCTACTAGGGCATCCCAATCAGTACCCGAATTGAGTTCATGTTTATAGGATAAGATTAGTGAAATGGATCAATGTTATATAGATGATTTGGGATGGAGCATGGATGAGGGAACTAGTCTTAGTGTTAGGACATTCTTAAAAGAGTAGTTAGTATCTTTATTTTAGGTTTTTATTTTGACACATGACACTTATTTACAATGACATACTACTATTTAATTAGGGATTTTTTTTTTCCAGTTTTGGTTCATCATGTGATCCTATTATGTTTTTGTTATTGTATTATTCTGTTTTCTTGTTTTTGTCTATTGGTTATTTCTTTGTTATTTACATTTTTTTTCTACTTTGATAAAGTGGGTATAGTCTCCCCGTGTTGATACATTAGACCCTCACTTCTAGTTAGTATCCCCTCATGTACGGGGAGGAATTATAAAGTTCATGTGACCGACCAAATCAGGGCACCAACATGTGGAACCTAGGTCGTCACATTACAATAATTATAAACATTTATATGAATATGTGATTAAAAATAAATTAAATCATTATATGGAGACCATAGTGCATACATACACATAACTTATGATACTATTTTTCATGAATGGGATGAAAAAAAGGGAAATATTAAATAAAATTTAAATACAATTATCATATTATAAATATTGTATATATAATGCAATCCAAACAAAATAAACATCTATGAGAAAATTTTCATAAAGAATTAATCATATAACTACATGGATGTAGATGTCCACACAATTGCACGAGAGATGATATCTATCCTATTTGATAGAGAATAGGTGGTAAATGGTTTTGAAATCATCATCATAACATCTGTATATATATTTTTAAAATATTCATCCATTTTATCAATATAACATGTTTATAGGATGGATTAGAATAAATAAAATTGGAAGAGCTAGGTTAATATCTATACCTCTTTATTGGAAGATCTCCCTTGGCTTTCCACTTAATCCTTAAAGGATTTTCCATAGGATAAGAACATAATCTCTAGGATGGTGGGAATAAATCTAAGAAGGTTATATAATAGTTATTTTCCTCAATATATGAATCAAAAGGTGTGATTAAGGGAGGATAACAAGTTCCATTTTATAGGTGAGAAGATGAAATTTCATAAAATAATCTATTGATTTAAGGTTACATTCATGGGAAAATGTAAAAAAGTGGTCAATTATTAGAAGTTATGATATGATATGGATTATATATATTCATAGAAAAAAGAATTTAGAGGTCTGGGTGTAAATAATAAACTTCTCTCTTTGTTTAACCCCCGATAAATTCGTTTTAACCTTAATCAAGGTACTTTTTTTATATTTTTTTTACTATTCAGTATGACAAAAAATTAATTTATCCCTATTAAATTATGTTATTTATTCAGATTTAATATATAGATTCCCTTTCAATTGATTCAACATTTATAATTGTTAGTATTTAGTTTTAAATAAGCTCAGAAACCATAATGAAAATACATCTTGGAAAAATTAATTTTTAAGATTAAAATAATATTTAAGTTCATTCATTGGCCAGTAAACAAACAAAAAAATATTATATTGAATATATAAGATGATTTTTTTTTATTAAAACCATTAATAAATTGTGATTAAATTAAATTATTAAGATAAATAATGCAATTCATAAAAAAAAAACAGTTTTTAGAAAAAAAAATTCCAAGCCAAAAAATATACTCATATAGAAATAAAGTATAATGATGATTACTAGAAAATTAATTATTTTATTTATAATTAATGGATACATAGGTTAAACTATGATCAAATTTAAAATAAAATGGTACTTTACATGAAAATAAATGATTGTTTTTACAAAAAATATGTATGTTTGACTATTTACTAATATATATATTTTTATAAAAATCCAAAAAATTCACCATAAGATAATATAGAAATGATATATTAACAAATTATATTCATTTCCTCAATTAAAAATTTCAAAATATAGTAGAAAATAATTATAATTTTCACATTAAAAAATGTGGAAAATTTCTTTTTTGAAGAAAATATATTTTTAATGCCTAAAATGAATTCACTAAAAATTGAGTCATTATTAATTATGAATTAAAGAAAACATTTTAATTATTCAACAACTATAAGTTTTTTACAAATTGTATTTTACTATTCATTCCCTCTAATTTAATGGCTTGGTGAAAAAGGTTTACTATATCATAGTTTATAAAGACTCGAGGTAGAGTTTGAGGAAATATATCAAATAATTAAAAATCATTTCAATAGAAAAAATATATAATAATGGGGTGTTACACTCCTCCACCTACAACTTTTTAAGTGAATAATGTACATTCAACATGAATTTGAACTTTTTATTCAATGTCTGAGCCACAAAAATCCACTTACTATATTTGAAATAGATCACAGTGTCATTTTCATGAAGAATCTCCTTACATATCCATTGTTGGAGATTCAAGTCATGTTTATAGAGAATATATCTCATCCTATTTCAATTGGTAATGACCATAAAGTGTTCTCTGATGATATAATGTGAACACAACTTCCTTGAAAATAAACCACCATTAGATCCAATTTATGAGTGGAATAGTTACACCCATGGGGACATTACATACTAGACCCATAAAATATCTCCTATTTTTGCAGCATCATGACACATCCAAATCCTAAATGGGAAGTGTTGTAAAAAACCCTAAATGTCACTGCTTATTTTGGAAACCAAAGAACTATAGCAGGGGTCAATATACCATTCAAGTAGTCAACCAATACCTCACCCTAATAAGTCTTGATAAAATCCACATCATTACAGGTCAAAGATATCAACAGGGAAACAATCCATAAGAAATTACACATGAAACTACTATAATATCCTAAGATAAAGAAGAAAATATTACCCACTATAACATTCTTGGGTACTTCCCAAGAAAAACCTACAGTGGTAATTAATGGATTCATGGGAACACCATGATGGGACACCATATAACCATGTAAGTTCAACTCCTACATGAAAGACTTGTAGACGGAAAACATTCCATATAGCTGGTGGAACCAAAGGACCTATAAGAAAGATCTAATATGATCAACAATCCCCTACATGGACTTCATGTTGATATTATTTTCATTGATGAAAACAACTATAAATATTTCAAAAAACTCAATGAACATGGAGTTTATGAGGCCCATGAATATATCCAGTGAATTCGTGAAACAGAATGGCATGGGCATGAAGGTGAATAATCTATACCATCATAAGAAGGAATTATTTAGGATGTATTACTTATTCACCCTCATATAATGATATCCATATAGGAAATTGATCTTATAAAACAATCTATGTCCCCTCTATTGACAAAAAATATCATCATTTATTGGTAGAGGGTAATGATTCAAGATCATCACCTAATAATCCTTCGATAGTCTATACATAGCCTCAAAATTCCTTCCACCTTATTTGTGAATAACACTAGAGAATCACATGGTGTCACACTAAACTCTATGAAATATTTATGAATTATGTCATATATCTTAATCCTTATCTACTACAACTCATATGGTTCCATCTGATAAGTATCCATAGAAATTAGAGTATCGCCCATGTGTAAATCTATCCTAACTCAAGGTCAGATTAAGGGGGTAGTTTAATGAAATACTCTTAAGATACATACATAAGATACATAAAAACTCTAGGTGTTTCAATAATTACCATTCCCATTAAATTACTTGAAAATTATTTTGTTAGTGAAATAAGAGGACCCACATTCCTACTTTTCCTTTAAAAACCTTATCCACATATAGTATTTTCATGTTGATGATCAATATCTGAGAAAAATACTTTTTAATATATGAAATTAATGAACACACACATATAATATCAGTATTAAATGTCATGGATAAAATCATATAGATTTAATTAATTAAATAATATATTCCCATTCATCTAATTTTATCCCATCGTTAACCTACATCCCTAACACACATCATGAAAGAAGGTTTGAACTTCAATGGGAGTATTCAATACAAGGGACATCATAAGCCTCTCTACATCCATTCCAATTACACAGAATACATTTGGTGAAATTAAGGGTTAAAATTCACTTGAATTAAACAAGAAAGAAACAAGGGTAAATGATAATCTATTCAAACTGTTGATGATATTTGTCGCTTCTAGTGCTGGCATCGTTTTCAAATTTAAATATTCACTCCTTTTCCCATACTTCACGGCTAAAAACCACCTCTATGTAAATGATCCATCCTAGGTCCTTGTGAATTAGTACAATCATGGATCTATCCTCTACCAACTCCACCCCCCATTATTTACTGAAACATTTGTATCATACACTATTTCAATTGTGGATTAGACTAACTAACAAAAATAAACAATCCTCCCTAATGACTTAAGTGTTAATCCTTGTAGTGGGCATAAAAACTATAGGTATATCAGGTGAATAGAAAATACCTAGAATATTATTAGGAACTAATGGCCCTATAAAAATTTGGAGTATAATTTTAAGACAGACATTGTACTAATCGCTACCTTTTTGGTCGTTGCACTTGAAACATTCTATTAAAAAAAACCTCTCCTTGAGGAACCCAACTGGATCCCCTATCTTTATTTTACTCATAATAATTTCATATTCTCAATCAACTATTCCTTAATTTAACCCACAAAATTTTTTAGTTATGTAAATGGGGTAACCACATATTGGATAGGTGGGTGGAGTTCCTCCTCAAGATGTTGTTCATGGAACTCCTCCTGGGGAAATTTATTAGGGTGAAATAAAAAAATCCTTAACCTTGAACCTAATATCCCATATATACATACTACCCTATGGAAGATAAATTTTCTCCTACCACTTTACATACTTCTTGGATGATCATAGAAACTCTAATTGAATCTCATTTTGGAAATATACCCAAGAAACATATGTCACCATCAGATCACCAAGGTACAGAGTAAACAACTAACTCAAAAAACCCTTAATATGACTAACAGAAAATGAAAACCTAAACATATCCTAATAATGGATTAGAAAAAAGTGATATTAGAACAAGCATGGATCCGATAAAATAAAATAACCTTATATTTCACCAATCCCAGCTGTTAAAATTCATACATCACTCACTTTCATGCCTCATCCCCCTCTGTTGGGTATATCCTCCAAAAATCTGATGGATCATCCTGTTGAACCTCTAATATTTGAGCTTCATAAAGATGTTGACCATGATCCATCCCTAAAAAATGTGAAACCCTAATCCCAGTAATAAGTAGTTTTGTTATTATTCTTTATTAAATTAATTCATTTGAATTTTCCAATGATGACCCAATTTAAAGATTAACATAATCAATAAGGATCCATGTACCCCTCCAAGGTCTCTACCATGTATGTGGCACTGAATTAGTTGATTTTTCTATAGAATCAAGGTTCTTACATCAAATCATGTAGGTTCCAAATATCACATGTCCTATCTAGTCTATCTGTCTTAGGTCATCCACCAAGGTCGACTGACAAGATTTACATAGAAACCCATGAAATCTCCACTCTTCCTAACACTAAAAATCACCCTATATCTTAACCAAAACCTATTATAGCACTCTTTGACAATCACCTCACTCTAAAGGCACATCTCCAGGGCCATTAATGAATGAATAAAGATATTGATCCTTTATTCCCACCTTCTGTAGGTCTCGAGCTGACGAATAACATAGATGTTATAAAAAGATAAGATATATAAGGGATTAAACTCAATTTATTAATATGGTTTGTGATATAGTATAAAAAATACCATGAAACTATTTATCATAAAAAATTAGAAACCATATTAGGATTCATGCATTTGGAGAATTAATACAAATATATTATATAAATTAATACCAAAAGAAAATAAATAAATGACTCTAGAATAACTAAAATTTTAATGCAAGTAATTTCTATTTTGATCCCTATTATTCTCATATAATTCATAAAAATAGTTTGTATATAAGTAAGTTCTTAATAACTTATATAATCAGTATGATCATACTCAATTTCTCACATTCACATATGAAAAGATCACAATAAATCACCCCAAAAAACATCAAAACCAACATGAAACAAAATATTCCAACTATCCGATCCCACCCTCAATTTGGAATAAATACTAAATAACTCATCGAATATACTAACATAATATAAAGACTATCAATAAAGGTTACCCTCAATGAAATTCAACTAATTTTCCAATCTCATGACCAAAAATTTTATTTCCTGGACCTCTCATCCCTTATATAATATTCTTGATCAAAGACACTAGGGAAAACACATCACATATCTATCAAAGACATATCATAAAGAACATCATGTAATCCCATAACCAGTTCTATATACCCTAAATAGTAGGGTATCATAAACCAAAATAACATAAACCTTTTTCTCTATGCCCACCATGAACAACACCCCACTATAAAAAACCTCATCCTCACATCAATCACCACCTCTAGTGAAATTTTGACTTCATTCCATCATAATCTTTTCATATCAATCTCACCCAGAAGATAGAGTGGAGAAGAGGGGCTATCACACCGTCCATCCTCACCCATATAGATGTTTTGAAAAAAACAAATAGGACCCGAAAACTTTGGGTGTCGATGTAAAAATGTTACTCAAGTTGGGTGCATATATAAATGACATAAAAATAAATCAATGATAGTTAACAAACATGTCAAACTTTAGGGTTCATAAAAATATTATAATTGATAATAAAAATAAAACCATATGTTCACAAAACCCCTTCAACAAATTTTTATACCTCTAAATGCATCACACTACATAATAAATCCACACACTATTCACATCCAATCAATCCATTAAAAAAAACCCATATCCATATTTTTCTAAGTTACCAACCATATTATTTTTAAAAGATTTTATGTTTCTTAATTGAAACAATCCCATTCATTATCCAGAAAAGAGATTACTTCATTTACCACAAATTATAATTTACACCAATATTCATCCCTATTTATACATTTCAATTTCATTTCATAGCTATCTGGAAAGTTCATAAAAAACACATAATAATAAATATTTCACTTTCAAATAAACCCTCATTCATATCCACCCTTAATCATAGCCACAATAAATATCAACCCCCACACATATCAACCACCACAAATCATAACCACCACAACACTTATTTCTGTTTTAACAAATAGATTTCATCACAATTCATTATATTCAAGGGTATTCTCAATAAAATATGAGATTCTATGGGAATCAAAATTTTTATTCAAATAAATATATATTTCTACTATTGTTTATTATTGGTTATTTCAATCAAATAGGGGAAAAATATAGTAATCTCAACACAAGTCAATAGGAAAAATAGAATCTATGTAAAGCAAAATAAGAAAAATCCGACGAACAAATAAAAATTGTGTGATTTCTTATACTTTCATTTCATTTCTATTATGTCTGTTAATTTTTATCATTATGCATATATATACCATCTATATCGAGGAAGTAAAAAGCATAAAGTTTCCATTTTTATATCTAAAGAAAGAGAGTAAAAGTATCTATTACCTCGATTAAATAATAATAGAAAACCACCCATAGAAAATGAAGAAAAAAGAGAAATATCCCAACCATTATTGTAGGATAAATCATAAAAACATATCCATAACATTATATTTCCAACCCACATAAAGAATACATGAAATAGAAAATCTATTTAATGTGATCCTCTGGAAGAGAAAAAACTAAGGGTAATAGGAAAGGAGTATTGGGGAGATTATGCCTCTATTTTCATGATGTTATTTAGTAATTCATGGTGTTAGGATTCAAAAATTATAGCTAATGAGGGATATATAATTCTAGAAGTCTCCTAGATAATTAAGGGAGAGTGAAGGAATTGAAACAAAGGAGGTCAAACCCCCTATTTTTTGTGTTGGAACCTACTTATTTTAATGATCACAAATCATGATTATTATGTTTCTAACTAGTTCAATATTTTATGAAGGTAAATCATATTCTATGTTTCATTGTTAGTTCACATGATATATCATTATTTCAAATGATCTACCTTTAGTTAAAATGATTTATCATTAGTTCACATGATCTATCATTAGTTTAAATGATCTACCATTAGTTCAAATGATCTACCATTTGTTCAAATAATATGTCAATATTTTAAATGATATACTTTTATTTCAAATTATATAGCATTATTTCAAATAATATACTATCATATTCTACTACTTATAGATCTATCATTGAGAATATTTTCTGTTAGATCAACAGAATCTATTGGTGAACTATATCTTCTGTTTATTGATCTATCATCAGAGTTGATATACCACTAGATTTGTTCTACTAATAAATTTGTTATACCATTAGAGTTGATATACTTCTAAATTCGATCTACTTCCAGATTTGATATACCATCAAAGTTCATCTATCACCATAACGATATATTGTTATACAAGATCAAACACCATTTATGATCTAATGCTAGAGTTCTATGGTTGTTGTTAAAGTTCTTATTTCAAATTTAATTCCTTTAATGGGTAGTTTGTTGAATTTAATGCATTCAAGATGAACTTGAATTTAATAATCATTATTTTTAAACCACTTCATGGATCTATTGAAGAAAAATTAAGGCCTTCTTGATATAGTTCCCAATATGAGGATATAGTTTTATTATTATTATTCATAAATGGATATTTTTCCATGGAGATTTATAAGTTCATATGATTTTCATCATGCACACAAAAAAATTGTGCAAAAAGTGTGGAAAACTGTGTGAAACTGTATATAGAAAAATAGGGCTAATATCAACATTTACAAACTAAAAACCTAAGGACCTTTCAGCCTTCTATGACACTTTGTTTTCCTATACATTTTGAGAATCCTATTCAATATCCTATCAAAGATGGAATCAAGGACTCATAACAACTGAAGTGTCACAGAATGATCTACATCACATTTTCTATTTATATGTCACATGATACTTCCTATTTATGGTTTTACTTTTGATAAGGGTGTAATTGTACTATATTTATCTGTACATACAATCTCATGTTCAAAAACAAGAGTGTTATTGACACATTCTCTCCAAGTAATTTATTTTTATTCCCTTGAATAACTATTTAAGAGTTCATACATGGCCTGGTATTATTTTTTCTTCCCATATATAACTGTGGAAGAAGATTTGATCCTATATAAAATTGTGTGTTATTGATTATAAAACCTAATATAGGTTATGAATCAAGTATATTGTTTAACAAAATACCTGGAAGTAGGTGATTTCCAAGTGGAGAGGATTAAGTATTATCTAGAGAACGAATCCCTTGTTTAATTCCAATGTATGTTTTTTTTAGTTTTGTTTTTTTTTCATTTTAAAGTTTAAATAATACATGATATTTAAATCTATAATAAAATTTTAATTTGATAATTACTCTTAATTTTTATTTATATAAATTATTTTTTAGGTAATTTAGTTTCAATAGTTAATGTGATTGATAAGATTATTTTAAATGAGCCTTAGTCTCTCTCTATGAAATTATTTGAAAGATCAAGTTTATATATTTCCCCGATTTTGATTAACTATAATTTTTTTTATTAATTTAGGGGATTTATTTTAAATTTTATTAAAAGTGAATATTTATTTGTAAGTCAATTCACACCCCTCTTGAGTTATTCACACTAACCAATATTTGGTATCAAATTCTTTTTCAAATATCTTTTCAATTGTGATTTTAATTGAATTTTAATGATTTTAAATTCCTTTAATTTATAAATTTCATTCGTTATAGATAATAAAATATTATATAGAACTAACACTAATAAGACTCCTTAATTTTATGGAAACAAATATTCTCAATGGAATGTAAAAATGAAAATCAACTTTTAGTGTATGGGTTTTGATATTTTTATATTAATTGAGGATAAACATTAAAAACCTCAACCTTCTAGATAAAATTGGTGTGATAATACTAAAACTACATAGGAAAATAATTGTAATGTTATGAATTATATATACTATGTTTTTAGTGAAGATGGGTTTAATATAATATCTTCATGTGTTTATTGTTTGGAAATATTAGATACAGTAACTATTTCTCATGAAGAAACATCGAATGTTAAAGAAATGTTCTTAGATACTCATAATATTAAATATGATAAATTTAAGATTAATATTAATGATTTTATATATGATATGTATCTTAGGTTAATGAGATAGTAAACTTGATGCATACATTGGGTGTGAAAATCATTGAAAAATATCAAGTTATGTGACTTCTCATATGATTACCATAATGATAGAGGGGAACATCTATATCAAAAAAAGAACAATGTTATTTTAGCACACTCCTAGTAATGAAACTTATTATAATGTTGTTGTTTTATGAAGAAGAATTGAAAGTGCACAAGGATAGAGTGGATTAACCAGAATTATAATCTATATCTTTCAAAACTAGACTTAAAAAAAGAGGATATCAAGCCACATATCTCATGTGATGAAGAGTCACATGCTAATAGTGATAAGGAAATGGATCATATGTATAGGTATTTCAAAAATTTATACAAAATGAAGATGTTATTTTGGAAATCCAATTATAAATAAAATTATGTCAATAGAGGTAATTGGATAAAGGATTGAAAAAAGATGATACTATTAATGAGATTACCCGATATGAATGTAAGATATAAGGTCCTGGTAAAGCTAAAAATCCTAATTTATAATTCAAGAAGAAATATGAGGTCAATTATAAGAGGTATAAAAAATATATAAACAAATATTGGATTTATTCATAAGGTAGTTTCTGTGAATCAAAATCATGAAACAAGAAAAAAATGATAGAGAAAACATGTATTTTATGACAAACAAATCCGAGGAATCTGGTAATTTTCATGAAAATTCAATTCATTTTTATAATACTTATAGAGATGAAAAAATTGAATAAAACACCTATAATGATTAAATTTTTGAATATTTTAAATTTTTTAGGATAAATTTAATAAACATAATGACATATATAAAATTATAAAGAAGAAACATTCCTTGTATGCTCATTTTAAAACTAATCCTACTATTGAGATGGATAAGAATGATCAAATTATAAAAGAAAACAATGAGTTAAAATTCTCAAATGATAAATTAAAAAATTATTTAGAAAGATTAAAAAATGGAAGAAATACCATGACCATGATTCTAGGAAAGAAAATTATACCTGAATATACTACTTGAATTGGATATTATCAATATAAAGAAGGATTATTAAAAATCAATTTATTACAAGCTCTACTTCCACTAATAATGTTACTAGTTTTTATTATTCTAGAGCTAATAAAGTATTCACATATAAATTTCTCATATCTAATTATAAAATATTTGTTAAAAATTATGGATCCATAAATCATTGATTACTAACATATTTATTCCCAAGAAAATATGGGTACCAAAGTCATTGTTTGTTTTAAATATATTTTGTATGAAAACTGATTGAAAATATTTAGTAATAACTTATGGTATCTAGACAATGATTGATCTAGAACCATGATTATGGACTGTTTATGTTTCAAGAACCTGGTTAGGGTTGATTTTTCACTTGTTACTTTCAATGAAAATCCCAAAATAAATATAATTGGACTTGTCTAGTTTAGAAATTATTGTACTATTTTAATGTCCAATGTTTTATTTTTAGATGTATTAAAATATAATATGATTATCATATCATAGTTATTTGATGATGATTTTCATTATAGATTTGAAAAAAATGACTGTAATGTTTTTTATTCTAAAAATGTTTTATTCTTTAATGATTTAGGAAATGATAATGTATATGCTATTAATTTAGATTCATTATTTTCTCAAAATAATTCCTGTATAAGTTCCTTTCATAAAGATACTTACATATAGAATACAATACTAGGTTATTAAAATATTCATTTTATTAGACAGTTTAATAGTAAATATTTAGTTAAGGATCCATCTAAACTAGATTTTTTAGATAGTAATGTCTATAGAGAATGTCAAAAGGCGAAACAACATAGAATATATTTCAAAAAAAAGGAAATAGGTTTCAACTTCTCAACCCTTAGAGTTAGTTCACATAGATTTTTTTGGACCCTATAGAGTTTCTAGAATAAATCAGAAGCACAATTTTTATGTTTTATTAGATTATTTTTCTAGGTATACTTGGGTATTATTTCTAGCTCAAAAAATTAAATCTTATTCCTATTATATTAAGTATATTAAATCTATAGAAAATATAATTAGAAATAAAATTAAGACATTAAGAAGTGATCATGGACGTGAGTTTGAAAATAAATATTTTTAATCACTATGCTCGCAATATATCTTTAAATAGAAATTTTCTTCTCCTAGGAACACATAGTAAAATGATGTTGCAGAAATGAGAAATGAAACCCTTTAATAAATAACTCGGACTGTTCTCATTGTGTATGATTTACCTATTTATTTTTAGAAAAAATTTATGAATAAAAATCATTATATAATTAATATAGTTTTAATTATACCTATATTAATGAAACCACCATATGAATTATGGAATGAGTGAAATCCAAAGTTTAATAAATTTTTATTTTTTGGTTGAAAAGTATTTAATCTCAATACTAATGATAATATTTGAAAAATTTCTTCTAAGAGTGGTGAAGGGGGTTTTCTTGGATATTAAAAATCTAATAGGTCATATAGGGTGTTTAATAAAATGAAAAGGCTATGGAGGAATCCATACATGAAAAATTATATGAAATATATCCACATGAGTCAAGGAACCCTCTAGAAAATATTGAAGTTTACCTGTCTAATCGAAATATAAATTCTAAACTATCTGAAAATTCTGTGAAATAAGCATAGAAATGTTCAAAGTTATAATGAAATTCCTAAACGTGAACCTGTAAAGGATAATTAGATATATATATCCCTTCTTTACCTAGAAATATTTGGAATCATAGATACCATCCATTATATACTATAGTTATAGATCTAGATAGTGGAACACAAATTAGAGATTATTTTAAAAATCATGTTGAACATCAAGCATTATTTTCACTTTATAAACATAATAAAATAAATGATTCAATAAATGATTAATTATAGGTGATGGAAATTTAATAATAACTCAATAAATTTGAAAGGAATAGAGATTTGGAACTAGTAGATAGAACTAAAGACACATTAACCATTGACACTAAATTTTATTTTAGAAATATGGTTGCTGAGTCAAGGAATATAGTTATAAAACAAACTAGATTGTTTGAATAAGAATATAGTAAATAAGAAGGTATTGAATATGAAGAAACAATTGAACTGGTATCTTGACTTGAATCCATTAGAATACTGATTGCCTATATAGAAAATTTTAATTTCAAACTATTTCATAAATATTTTCAGAGTGCATTCATAAATAGCTATATATTTGAGGATTATTTTCTTGAACAACCCCATGGATTTCAAAATCTTTATTTTAAAAATAATTTTTTAAAATTAACAAAAGATTTGTATTGTTTAAAATAATCTCCTCGAGCTTAGTATTATATGATCAATTCATTTTTAATTTCTCAAGGTTTTACTAAAGGAATAGTTAACCTTATGTTATTTATAAAAGGAATTTAAAAAGTTGATTTTGTAGTTCAAATTTATGATGATGATATAATTTTTGGAACATCTGAAAATTATTTGTTTACTTATTTTTAAGAAATAATGAAAAGTGAATGTAAAATGGGTTTATTGGGTGAGTTAAAATTATTTTTTTTATTTTTAATTTTTCCAAAATAAATATGGAATAATTTTAAATCAAAGTAGGTTCACTAAATATTTTTTAAAATTTTATTGTATGCATAGTAAAAAAATTAGGGATACTCCCATAAGTATATTCAATAAGTTGGATCCTGATGAAAATGGGCAATTAGTGGAATAAACCAATAATATAGGTATGATTGGAAGTTTTATATATTTAACTTCTAGTCGACTATATATTATTTTTTGTGTATGTATGTGTTCTCAATTCCAATGAAATCCTAATGATTCACATTTACTTGTCATAAAAATAAATTTGAAATACCTCAAGTATACAACCAATTTAGGAATATTATATCCAAGAGTACACGAATTAGATTTAATATGTTATTAAAATGTGTATTTTTGTGGTTTTATATTAGACAGAAAAATCAACTCTACAACATGTCACATTTTAGTTAAGTCACAAGTTTCATGGTGTAATAAAATTCGAAAATATGTTTCACAATATACTGTTGAGGATGAATATATAGCTACTGGAATCTGTTGTACTTATATTTATGGATGAAACATATTTTACTAGATTATGGATATCAATTTTGACCTATCTCTGTAAATTGTTACAATACAAGTGAAATAAACATTTTTAAGAGTCCTTTATCTCATTCTAGGAAATAACAAATTGATATAAGACATCACTTTTTGGGAGATCATTTCCAAAAAGGTGATATAACTCTTGAATTAATTTGATTAATATATATCATACATGAAATATAAATTACAAAATTTACTTATTTCTTTATCTATGGAGATAATTTTTAGGAAGATCGACTTTTGGGTAGTCCATTGTTGGATATCAACCATTTGGTGATCGACTATTGGATATCTACCATTGTATGATTGGCCATTTTGGATCTACGATTGGAATATAAAATGTTGGAAGATCTACCATTGGTAATCTGACCATCAAGTATCACTTTTTTATCCACTAATGGTTATATGTTTTGAAATGATTTTTTATTAGATTTATATATGTATATTTTATTATACCTTTTACTTCAAAATACGTAAAATATAAAATTGACTTAAATTGAATTTCAATAACTCTCTCACTCTAGATTTCCTTTAAACATTTCATCATTATTTATCTCCCAACCTTCAACCTTCCTTACGATCATCCTTCTTATTTCGAATCAGTGGAATAGTGAGAGTGATGTGTCCTTCTATGTCATATCCTAAAGAATTTCATCTCATGAAGAAGTCTTAAGGAGAATCCTGTCAAACTGCTACTATTGATTCAATGAATCCCCAGCATGTAACTCAATTTACCATTTCAGAAAAAAGACATAAATGCTGAATTACTAGTTTCAAGAATCTCATTAGTGATTAATTAGATCCAAGACCAAGGATAGATGGAATAGTCTCTAAGGAACAATTGAATATTATTTCCTAGGATGGTACACCATTTATATCAATATATAGAGTATGACATCGGTGAGAAGAAATATGTGACTAGAAGTATGATCTGTAACATCCTATTACAGTTTCAGGTATTGATAAAACCTCATGTGTTAAATTATAAATATCTTAAGAGGGATAATAATAATTTACCAGTGATTTTTTGATAATTGTGTTAACGTCTGTTACTGCCGGTTAAAATCAAAGAATATTGAATTTAATATTTTGGGGGTTTTACATTGAGTTGGTGTAAGATCTCAAGGCACACAATGAATCAACAAAGTAGGAAAAAATTATTGAATAGAATATTTTTAGTGCATGATTTGTATTAAATTTATTTGAATAACTCCAAAATGGTACAACGTTTGATAAATATGAGACCACTATTATATACGAGATATGGTGTTTACCCTAGGAGTGGTATAACATTTGAAGGCGCTTGACATTTGAATGCCTTGTTTGTGAGTTAAAGTTATTAAATAATATTTAATATATTATTTATAAAAAATAATTAAATATCTCCAAATGATGAAACATATGTAAAATTCAAGACCACCTAAGTGTCCGGAATGGGGGGTTTACCCTAGACAAGTTATAACATTTGTTATCGTCAGACGTTTAGATGCATTACTTGCAAAAATAACACTATTTACCTTAATTAATTAATTATTTTTATTTTTAATTAATACATCATTTATATCTCTCAAATGGCGCGTTTGATGAGAAATTTGAAACCACTTTTGGGTCCAGAATGTGGTGTTAACCCTAGATAGGGTGTAAATTTAATGTGTAATAGAATTTTGGTGTCAGTTAATATTTATGTTAAATAATTAAAATATTAATTAATTAAAAAAACCCTTTTCTCTCCATCTTATACCTATGTATGTCTCACATCCATTTAAAATGCACCCAACCATCCAAATACCAAATTTATGGATGGTTTTGACTATTTATTATTATCATCACCTTAAATGGATGAAATCAATAACTCCACATTCAATTTTATATTGAATCACAGATTTGTTTAGCAGTTTCCCAATAGCGAATAGTTACACAGTTTTGGGGTTTTGAAATACCTGAATGGATCGATTAATCAGTGTGGGATGATCCTATCATCTTCAGGTGACAATGAAACTACTATTGAGCACCTATGTTGATTGTCACAACTTCATCCTTTGAGTTGGAGAAGTGTTTGTAGTTCCTCCTTCCCTCCCTAGGCGATGCATACCAGGTTCCTTTTTTTTAATTTTTATTATTTATTCATTAATTGTTATTTATTCTAAAATTAATGAAAAAAATGTTATTTTGCTTTCTTTAAAGATTTTAAATCGGTTCTTGATGGAGGGTTTCGAGTGAATGAAACCCATGCGGCTTGGGGTTATTTAATAGAAAAATCAATCGGTTTTTACAGTGTTGTTAATCTAAATGAGTCTTAGAAACCTCCTATCTAATCTGCATGTTGTAGGTGAAGCCGGTTGTGGTTCGTATTCTCATCCATGCATTTGGTCTGTGTTCAACCTTCTTTTGATGTGTGTTTTATTTAGGTAACGAGTTTCGTTTTATTTATTTTTATTCATTACTATTCTAATCTTATAAATCCAATATCTTCTATGTTGTTGATCATATTTATGCACTGTAAGTTTCTTTGGATTCATATCGGCAAGCAGAATCTAAATCATATTTTTTATTTGAAGGAGAAAAAGTATTTCTCCATCTAAATTTTCACATTTTAAATGGATTATTTTAAATAAACTATCATAGTATAATTACATGTGATATCAAAAATATAATTATTAAAATAATTATAAATGGATAATCATTTGGTTTAATCTAACAATAATTTATAAAATTTTCATACGATAATTATTTTGAATTATTAAAGTAAAGTTACACGTCTTATTAAAAATAATTATAAAAAATTAATAAGTGATAATAATAAGGTAATTGTCATGTAACATAGTTTATCAAAATTATCGTAGGATAAACACATGTTTTGTAAGAAGATAATTATTATAATTATAAAATTATAATTTGAAAATTATCCACGAGAGATAAAATATATCTCACGTAATATTTTAATTGATAATTTTAAATTTACAAGAGTGAAAAAATATTATCGCATGTCATATTTTAATCTATAATTTGAAATTATCAATGAGAGATAAAATATTATCACATATAATATTTTAATCGATTATTTTAAAATTATCTGGGATAGAGAACATATAATCGCATGTGTTATTTTATTTCCTTTTGAAATAAAATAATTGGTAGAGGTTCTAGGAACCCTTGACGAGCGTCAAGAATTGGTGTGTCTACACTTACGATAAAAGTGTCGTGAGGAGGTGTATTGAACCACACTGGGAGGATTATCGTTTTCGCTAACATTAGAAACATTGGGGAATGTGGTTCTGTTTTGATTATCTAAATTTATTATCCTAATATTTCTTGATTTATTTCAATTATTTCATTAAATTTAATTACTCAAATTTTCTTTCAATTAAATTGATAAAAACCCAGTTCGAGTGAATCAAGATATTTGAAATGGTTTTGGCATGGAAATTTTAAAACCCCCATTTTAATTGAATTGGTTGTGTTTATGGAAATTGGATGATTTAAATTTTTTAATTTAAATTATTTATTTTAGGGAAATGATTTCAATTAAATTGTTGAATTTAATTGTGGAAATAAATTGTGTAATTCTGGAATTGGTTTCGAATGGATTTCAAACTAGTGGAAATGGATTAAAATGATTTGATAGAAACCTGGTGCTTTTATCTTTGGAAATTACATGATTTTGTTTAAAACTTGTTTTGGTTTTAAATGTAAAGAAATTAGAACATCTGAAATGTAAGAAGGGGATTGACTGTATTTTTAAGCAGTTTTAAAATAGGTTACCCATCATGTAAGAGGGAATGAAAGCCTTAGGTAGTTAGTGAGTTATTCGGATATACTATACACTACAATAATGTTCTAAAACATACTTATAGTGGGTTACACCCCCGATGGGTTGGTGATGAGTCTCCTTTAGCCAGTGTCATAAGGATGTGTGTATAAACATTTTTCAGAGTTCACATAGAGAGTGTGGAATCCTATAACTGTTTAATATTATCGTACCTTTTGGTAGATGACCATGTTGCTCACTTGTTTATTTATATTTGAGATATAATTGTATTTTAATGTTTGTTTGAACTACTTAAATGCCTTATGAATTTATATATACTATTTTATTTATTTTTTACATAATCCATTGTTTTATAAATATTCTATCATTTGTAAAGTCATTGCTTAAAATATTTATTTCCATCATTTGAAAATGTATAGCATGTTTTTTTAAATATTATTTATAATTTCAAAACCTATTTATTTGAAAATTGAAATATTTTCTTTTGATAATATATATTTTGAATATGTTATGGAATATTTGGTGGTATCCTACTGGGCTTAAGATCACACCCTAGATTTTCCTTCAGGTGTTTGTAGACTTTCTTCTTCCAGGATCGAGCAAAGGGAATGGATCACTTGGGGGTGGATCCATCTGTTGAGCTTGGGTATATGTGAGTTGTGTCCTTAGGAACCTTGGGGTTGTTTTCCTATTTTAGTATTTTTGATTTTATGCCTCTTTGTATTCTGGTACATTACTCCAAGTGGAGTTTCTTTTTTTATTCATACTGTCTTGTTTTTTTCATCTACATTGTTGGTGTAAGAATAATGCACACTTTCCTGTTGTGTGATGTCAGGTGCTAGTTTCCGACCTATGGGTATCGGGAATTCCCTTCAGGATATGTCAGGTCCGACTTAGGTATCGGGTTACTAGGGTACCTGACCTGGTTTGTAACATGATTTATGATAAAGATGTAGTATTTTCATCAAATTAATGGGCCAGATGCCTTATTTTACACCAAAAATGAATTTATAATGATTTTCAAGGTTCCATTCCTAGTGATAGTGAGTTATTAATTTATGATAGTTCCCTAAAAGAGTTTACTATAAATGTTTTAGTGAAATGACTAGCTGTTATAGAGATTCATGGATATTTTAGAGTTTTGTTTAAGATCATGTAACATAATATTTGTCCCACAAAAGGAGAATTTATCCCCATAAGTTACCAATATGTTTTTATATTATTCCTTAACAAAGGATGGGATGGGATAAATATGTATAGATATCTAATGGTCCATATAATAGAGATGATAAACACCGTATCTAGATATAATTCCACAATTTATCCTAAGATCATTTCATCAATGTGATAATCTAAGTGTTTAGTGGATGAAGAAGAAGAATAAGTTTTTTATTGTGGTGGTTTTTGTTTGAGTCATTTTATATGAAAATGAATTAAGTTTAATTCGCACTAATGGTATGGGATAAATATGTATAGATATCTCTTTATCTTTCATTTTTTTATGATTTTACATTGGATAAATGTATTAGTTTACTATATTTATATATAAATACTGACTCATGTTCTTAAACTGAAGTGTTATTGAAACATTCTCTCTAACTATTTTAATTTTTCCCCATAAGTAACTATGGAAGAAGTCCTATAGGTAATGGTATTGTTTTTATTACCAGGTATAACTGTAGAAGATGATTTGAGCCTAGACAACCTTGTGCGCTATTGGTTTTAGTACCAATTCCATGTTGTGGATAAATATTATTGGTTAAAAAACTACTTGATAGTAGGTGATTTCCAAGTGGATGGGATAAAGAATCATCTTGAGACCAAACCCCTTGATTAATTTTGATGTGAGTTTTATGAGTTTTTTATGCGTTTCAATGTTAAAATTGTATCTTTAATCTAAATATGTAAGAAAACATTACTTTGATAGTGAGTTTTAATTTGTGTTTATATAAAGTATTTTATTGAGCAATTTAGTTTCAAAAGTTCATGTGTTACGAACTATCCTAGATACATTGGTAACCTAATAACCGAGTCAGTCTAGACCTAGCTTGAAAGGTATTACCAATCCCCATGGGTTTGGGACCAGCACCCAATATTGTAAAATATAAAAGTGATAAAATAATTTCCACAAACACAACTGGGGAAAGATAAGAAATTCATTATTCATACAAGAGAAACTCTATCAGGAGATGTGTACTAGAACTCAAAAAGGTATGAAAACCCAATGTACAACCACAAAGTACTAGAAAATAGGATTACAACCCATGTCCCAGTGGACAAGAATCTCAAATCCCAAGGATCAATATCTAATAACACCTCCAAGTAGCATCTTACCCTTTTCTCAAACATGGAAGCAGATAATATATAAACACCCAAAAGCACACGTAGGGTGTAGTTTAAAATATTAGTAGTGTATCACCAAGGAATCCATAATAAGATACCAATATTTAATTAACCAAACAAATATTTAAATTTTAAATAAAAAACATGGAAGTTCAAAAGAATATTTAAAAAAATCATGCTTTACATTTAAAATGATTTAAATAATTTAAAAAAATTAGTCAAGAAAACTTTTATATAAAATTGTCTATATAAATTCAAAGGAATATGTAAAATTGTTTACAAACAAAGGAATATATTTCAAATACAAACAATGAGGAACTTGGTTATCTTCAAAAAGGTATGATTGTTCTAGCTTATAGGACTCCCTCATATTAAAATAGTTATCATGGTAATATATATACAAACTCCCATATAACACTGATCAAAGAGGACTCATCACCACCCCATTGGGGATTTGACCTACTACATTTATGTATTGTAAGTGTTGTAAAGTAATAAAGTGATGTCCTGAATAACACACTAACTACCTAGGAATGCATGATATCAAATAAAAATAAATTATGGTCAATTTATTTTAAATATATTTAAAATAAAATTCATCCCATTCATCCATTTAAAATATTCTAAATTCCCTTTAAAACCCAATATATATTTTTTTAATCAAATAAAATTATTTTTCTATGATAAAAAAACTAGGATTCTATCAAGACTATTTGAAGCCATTTTTCTCAAATAAAAATTTGAAATCAATTTCATAAAACCAATTTCACAAAATAAATTCAACAATTTAAATCTTACAATTTTCCATAAACTTCACAAACACACTCCAATTCATTGGAATTAGGGTTTCCCCCCAATTTCATGCTAAATAAATTCCAAATCCCCAATCCATCAAAATTAGGTTTTTCAAAAAAAAAATGAAAGAAATTACATTTAAATCAACAAATTGAATTTAAAATAAAAATTTGAATTTAAATCAAGTAATTTATGGTTAATAAAATTGGCCATCATAAACAGAATCACCTACCATGGGATCATAGGATCATAAAACACAATGCCCAAAATGGGAAACTCCAATGAAGAATGTTGGATAAAAAGGATCCAAGAATGAAACCTAGAGTCTAGATCCAAAATATTGTGGATTATATCATCTAAAACATAGAGATATATAAAACCTTAGGTAGGAAAAATGAAAGAGTGGAAGTAATAGAATGAGAAGAGAAAACCTATCAGAAAGAGATTGAATGTTGTTTTCCTAGATTCGATCTTCCACCAAAATGGTATAGAGGGGGAAAAATCACATCATGGGATCCTACAAGGAATAAGAAAACGTTTTTTTGTCATAAAGTCTTATTGGTAACCTAAAAAGAGGGTTTTAAAATTTTAAAATTTAATTTATGATTAAAAAATCTTGTATGTATGTTTAGCTTGGTGGGGTCACAAAATTGAAAAACTGTGCACCCTAACTGTGAACCCATACTAATGGGGTGCATGGTTTCTCCTTGGTGGGTGCAGGGTTTTTCAAATCATGCACTAACCGTGCAAAACCTCAGTGCTTGTATTTTCATGGTTTTCACTATCAAGGTGAATGGATTGGGAAAACTGTGTGCAAACTATGAACATCCCAAAAACCCTTCAAAATTATAAAAAAATTTCCTGAAACAACCCTAAACAAAACCCAAAAAATGAATAATCACAAAATGGGTTTAGGAATACCTAAAAAAAATAACAGGATGTTATAAACTCCCCACCAAAGAAACGTTTTATCCATAAAAAGCCTAATAAGAAGCTTCCATGTAAAAAAGATAAGGCCATGTTCTCTCATTAGTGCCTCTCTCTCCAACATATCATAAGAATAAGAATAGTGCCACCATAGCACTCAAACCAAAGGTATCATCCTCCCATGAAGTAACTTGGTTTCAATATCATCTATCCTGATTAGATGCTCATTTATAGATATATCAGGCTTCACATCAAGGTCACTCTATCTTATAACATGAGATGGATCAGAAAGATACTTCTGTAGCTAAGATACATGGAACACGTTAGGTGTAGACCTTAGATGTGGTGGAAGTTCTAAATGGTAAGACAACTTTACCACCTTCTCAACAACCTCAAAATGTCCCAAAAAATTAAGATCAATTTTACCTTTCCTCCCAAGCCGTCGATGACCTAGATGGGGTGAAACATTCAAGAACACTAGGTCACCAACATAAGATTCCAACGATATTCAGTGACTATTAGCATAGGACTTATAATATCTCTATACCATCAACATTCTCTGATGAATCAATTTATCTTTGATTTGTTCTCTTTAACCAAGATCATCCTATCCCAGGAAATTTCACTGATCTCCGACCAACACAACAGCGATTTGCAAGAATGTCTATACAAGGCCTTAAAAGGAGAAAATGTTATTTAAGGCTGGTAACTATTGTTATAAAAAAACTAAAACAAACCCATATGATCATCTCATATTCCACCAAAGTCCATAACATAGGTTCGAATCATATCCTCAATAATCTTTATTGCTCTTTCTGTCAGGACATCAAACTGCAAATGATACATCATGCTCAAAAGAACCTGAGATTCCAGTTTGTAACACCCCGAGATTTTATGAGATGTTTCTTTAATTTCATTGATGTATTGTGATGTATTCTACCCTATGATTAGCTTGCACTATATGCAACACTGAATTAGCTTATAGCACACACAACACTATTCTTGGTTTGTGTTGCACACAATTTCAAGTTCTCGTGATAGAATTCATTTCATACAACATTGAGTATAGTTTTTTTCCAATTTATAAATGAATTATGTTTTTATTATGTTATACACAACATCGAAGGAATCTTGCACTATAAGAAACACTGAATTTCTTTGTGTTACATGCAAAAGTGACCTTCCTCGATAGCTTGCGTTGTATGTGGTACATAGTTTCACTAAACAACAATATATTATTAAAATATTATTATTTAATTTTATATAAACTAGTCATTATGAATTTTATTAACCAAGTTTTTAATTTTTTTTAACATTAGAATTCATATTAAACATGATATGAGAACAAAATATACTTTTCGGATAAAAGAATTATTTTTCAAAAAATAAAGTTTTGCCCCATTTTGATGGCACACCCATTTTAAATCTCTGTTTGACACTTTTATAAGTTAAATATAAAATTATAAACTTATTATTTGGAATATAGGAAAAAAATTTACTTTTTTTTTAATTTTTTGGTATTTTTTTGATAAAATTCAAATTTTAATGAATAATGAAAAATTCTGCATTTTAATTCAAAACTGCATTTTCATCTAATTTATTTATATAGTTAGATTATATTCTTAATTGGTTTTAATGTGTAATTGGATTATATTTTTACCATTTAATCCAATTCTGGTCATTTGAAGTAATTTCACTTTTAAATAGGACATAAACACCTATCAATCTTTTGATAGTTATTACTTCTTAAAAACCCGCTTTTTGGTTTCGACAACAAGAATTAATTTTAAATTAATTACTGAAAATTATGTGTTTGGAATTTGTAAAAATGGATTCCTTATTTGGAATCATAAGGTTCAAATTGTGTAAATAGGTAACTTTTATTTTTAGATATTATGAATAGTAACTTAAATATTTATTTTATTTACCATGGTTAAATGATAAAGCTAGTAAATAAGGGTAAAAAAATAATATTATAATAATATTAAACTACCCTAAAACATGCCCTAATCCTATTGTTTGAGATGTGACCAACCATTGGAATCCTTGGGTCTATTTTGGGACCCCATGGATTCACTTGGATGTGAAAATGACACTTTAGAAGAATTAATTTGAAGTAAAGATAATTAAAACCGAAACATATATCTTCTACTAAATCGATTTTAATATGGGGTTGTATAATAGATATTTGTGACTATAAAAATTAATTATAAATTTAAAAATATTTTATACATCATATTATTTTATTTATAAATTTTAGACCTTAGATAAATAATATTATTTTTGACACAAATATGATGTAGTGATTACCTCATTAATGAAAGATTTAAATAAATTAATTTATAAATATTAAAACAAATGTAATTTGGTTATTTTTATGTCTTCCACAAATTTTATGGATGAAATTGGCATATTATCTTTGATTTAATGCCTTATTTTAGAAGGAATAAGTATTTTTATGAATTTTTAAAAAAGTCAAGTATGAATAGTGTCCAAAATTGACACAATTTATTACTGAAAAAACATAAAATAGTTTATTAAGTGATATTAAATTACTAAAAATCACAGATTCTTCCAAATGCTTGATATTAGTCCAAAAGTGTCATAAATAACTTTTTTGGGTCGTTTTATAGAATATATTAATTAAATTAACCCTCAATGTGTAAATAACAAGATATCACACAAAGATTAAAAAGGCTAAAATAAGGATAAAACCAAAATTATAAGGATAAAAAATATACAAAACTCGTCAAACAATTATCATATAATTTGAATTTGAAAAAAATCATCTTATATTATAATTAAATACGTTTTGGATCATTTTAAATTTAATTTGAATTTATAATAAATTAATATTTTGGAACTTTCCTAAAGTGCCCCTCTCCTCTCTTATAAAAGGGAACCTACTCCCTCTTCTCTTCACTCCATTTTGAGACTTCAAGCTTGGACAAACCATGCCAATTTCTCTTGTAAACTTATATATTTACATTATATAGGTGTTTTTATTCTCAAAATACCATCTATATTTCCCTAAGAAGAAATTTAAACGAGGCATGTTGAGGAAGAGGCAATCTCTTCTTCCGATTCTTTCAAATTTATTTCTTCTTATACTTCCTATTATTTAGTTGTTTTGTTATAAAGTAATAACAACTATATCAATAATATACTTATATGTTATTATAAATATGAAAAACCCTATTTCACCTTCAATCCAACCTATAAAAAATGAAATCACCGCACGTACGTACGTACAAATTACTGTCTCCACGCAATGGTGTAAAGTGTTTTTTTGACCACCAACTAACTTGGATGGGTATTATGGTGGAAATAATAACTATATATGAATATTATAACTTAATACTAATTCTTAGATATTATGAACCATCCAAGTCAATACCAATCAACAATTATTGGAACGATATCATCGGTCGTCCGAACATACGACTTATCGTCTCTATGATGCGATGAGATTCATTCTCCATGTTAACTATTCAAGAATTAATATAATGTATATATTATAAATAATGAAGAAATATATGACATAATAATTTTACTAGATTTATGTATATATATATATATATGTCATTTACTTACTTCCATCCTATTTAATAAGGAAACGAAAACAACGTTCATGCATACATACGACATACCATCTCCATGAATGATGTATTCCATTTCATTTATCTATCCATTATATTTATATTTATATACTGAATATATAAGATATATATAAATCATGTTTTAAATTATGGAAGCATTTAAATCAGGATCTAAGTAATCAAATGAAGAATAATAAGTCTAAACATGTACGATTATTACCCAAAACGTTACTTTAACATGGAATTGACAAATGAACGGGTAATATAAAGTCGTAAGTGAATCATATATGATATCATAAATATTATTATGGTTATGTTACAAGTTAATAATATGTCTATACCCACTATACAATGTTTTAGACACATACAGAATAAATTGGACCTAATGTATGGGATAATTTTGAAATCTTATTTTTATATTAGATTGTATAGACATAAGTATTTTCTGGAGATATATTTATCATCCACATCCATGTTTTATAAAAATGATTTTATAAAATGTTTAATATTAGTATATGTATGTTTAATGTCATTTTTACCGATTTTTGACTTTTACTGTATGTTATAGAAGGAATCTTTCTTTTGTTCACCATACGAAGTACCTTTTGACTTTTCCGATAAAAGTATAAGAAGAATGTTTTTTTAACTTGTATGGAATAAATGGATTTTTACATATTAATACTTACTTATTTCCATGAAGCTTCCTTAACACTATTTTATATTTCTTTTCAGAAAAATTATTTTCTTTTAAAATTTCATGAAATTTTGAGAAATGAAATCATTTTTGAAGAAGAAAGGATATTTTCATCAAGAATTAATTTCATGTGTTTTATGAAAATTATTTTCCATATAATATTAAATAAGTTTATGTTTCTATCCCTATTATTACTTTTCTATGATTGTTTTTATGATGAAATAAATTTTTATGAAGTCCATTTATCTTATATGGATTATGTTATGATGAAATGATATTTAAGAATTACATTTTATGTCATGGGTTATGCTATGATGAATGATTTATGTTTTTGTGGAACATATAAGAATGATTTCATTATGAGATGGGTGGAACCTATATCTCCATAAAATGAGTTGGGTAAAGATTTATATCTCATGAGATAGAGATTTCTGGAATGACAAGTAAAACCAGTTCAATAATGGACTTTGTCTACTATAATGGTCTTGGAAGCAATTCCTTGACTACTATAGAAATAATAATATGTCATTATTAGTTTTCCACAATTACATGTTTTAAGCCAATTCTATTCTATCATGGTTAATGTTCCTTTATGATTATTTCCTTACATACTTCCAAGATTTATGTCATCGCTCAAGATTTTGATGTTTAAAATTTATGTTCAGGTTTTTACGTTCAAATGTTTATAGTCTATTTTATGTTCTCTATGTTTACCCTTATTGAGAATTTGAGCTCACCCATTCTATGGTTTCTTTTCCCCAGGATATAAATAATGGTTTTATGTAGGAAAACAAAAGGGGAAGATCTTTATTGGAGATGTTGAAGATATTTCACCATGATTAAAAGATTATGTTCTAAATCTCCAAAGAATCTAAAATAATATGGTCTTTGGGCATTTGTTTGTGTCATGTATTAAGTATTTCACAAAAGAAATGTAATTTCCATGTATCTGAAGCATGTGTCACTGTAGTTGGTATTATAGTGACGGTTTCATCACCCTTTGCAAATTGCTATGTGGAAACTTTAGTGAGGTCCCAAGAGATATTTTTATGGTATGTCTAGGGATGTAACAAAGGTAAAGTCTAACTATAGGATACAATCCTAGAATTATGGTAAGAGTAATTAATAACCGAGGATTAAACCTAAATGTTAGAGATTTAAAGTAATCCCCCTTGATTATGTTGTTTTCATAGTATGATGTTTGCCTCTCAAAATATTCTTTTTGGGTTTTAGAAAATGGCTGGAAATATGAGGGTTCATGTTAATAGAGAATATAATGGATAATGGAATGATATTATCCATGAGAAACCAAATGAAATGGGAGTTTGGAAGGAGAAATATGATTATTATGACTAATTATCAATATCAAAATATGATCAATAATCTTAGCATTAGTGAATTTATGGAAGTAGCTAATAAGAGAAAGATGGAGTTTCATGATGATCTTAGAGGAAAGAAAGTTAAATTTTCCACATGTAAATCATTTGGGAAGAGACATCAAGGAGAATTTTTCAATGGAACTGGAAGATTCTTTGGGTGTGGAAAAGAAGGAAAAAAGCCAGTAATTGCAAAGGAGAAGGTTCCATTAACAAAATAGACAATGATAATGGTATTACTACAACATAAAAAATAGTTAAATGCTTTAAATGTGGAATGTACAGGCATTATGAAAATCGATTCCCTAAGGGAAAATATCATGAAGATAATCAAAATGGTAATATGAGTAGTATTTATGTTGTTGATTATGAAGAGACTACAAATGATATATGAGATGAAAGAAGTGTTGAGGAATAAAATGATAAAGGTCATTCGAAAATTTAAAAAGGTAGTTGATTGATTGAATGTTTATTAATAGTAATGTTGTATAAGTAGTTTAATGGTAATATGGAATAAAGAAACATATAAGGATTGTTACATGGATGTTTTTACTTAAGTATTTTAAATTATATGTTGAATGGTACCAGTAACCATGAAAGGTTATTCAGATATTTTTCGAAAGCACATAATGTGCACATAATGAAGGGATGACGAGATAATGAGATGTTTGATAGTATTAATGAGATCATGACTGGTATAAGGAAAAAGTGATATCATGGTTAGAGTATATAGAATTTTTTGGATTTTGGTATGTGGAAAGAGTTAACTTTTGATGGAAATAATTTTTACACTAAGGTTCTAGGGTAATTCATGTTTCAAGATAATACATGATTAAGGTATTAAAAAGTTTGGAATGTGACCAACAAGATATATCTTGTGATATATGGGGGATAAATGATGGTATTCAAATGCATGTTATATGACATTCTTGGTAATTGTTTTCATTGTACTGTAATATTGGACAAAAGTATTTTCGATTAGCCTATAGTTTGGAATGGATTAAATTGAACATAAGATAGTATTATTTAAGGTTATAATTTTTTTTCATATTATTTCTTGAATGTTATAATAGTATGGTTATAGAAAAAGAAAAACCCATAGGATGAGAGATAACCTGTCGCATCGGACAATTGTATGGAATCGAACCCATAACCAAAGTATGACAGGCCTTTATTGCCTACCACTGGCCTACAAGAATTCCCTAGTTACTATAAATTAGACTTATTTTATTAATTGGTATGATAGATGAAGTATATGTCCATTTTTGGAACCATATTTGATTAATCTCATCATAGATAGACTTATGTATATTTGATTACCTATGGTAACCTTTTTGTTGAGATATATTGAATGACCTATCATTTTATTGCATGATCTTCTAATACATCAAGAATGAAAAATTCAACTTCATTTCATTGAATAATATATGAAGCAAAAAATTTTCAAGGCATGACCAATGATTAGATTGTACCAAAATCAAGTAAGTATTTATTCTAATGAAAAATTATTCAAATTTAGGGAAAGGATCGTGAAAACCAAAAATGTTTTCCTAGTACCTTATTATCCGATGAATCAGATGGTCCATTAAATCATCACAAATTTATGGATATTGGGTATTTTACTTTATCCAAACCTTATTCTCTATCACTTTCCATTAGAACATGATTGTTATATTTCTATTCCATATCCATGTTTTCAATTCCAGCCTATGTTCTTATATGTGGAAATCCAGTGATAAGTTAAATTGGGTAACCATTATGTTTCTAACTTTTATTTTTGAAATGATGTTTTTGTGTTCCATTTTACGATGTGGGTTTTTATGATTGAATCTTTTGAGTAGTAAACGATTTATAACCCCGAAGATTTTTGAGAGAGACATTCATTTTAAAGGGGGTAGAATGTAACTCATTGAGATTTTAAGAAATAGATTATTTCTAATTTCATTGATGTCTTCTGTTTTAATTTACACTAAGATTAGATTGCACCATACACAACACCATATTAGTTTGCAGTAAACACAACACTATTTTTTGTTTGTGTTGCACACAATTTCAAGTTATTTTGATAGAATTCATTTCAAGAAACCCTAAGTATATATTTTTTTCAATTTATAAATGAATTAATTTTTGATTATGTTATACACAACACCAAAGGAAGCTTGTACTACATGCAATACTGACTTGGCCTGTGTTACATGTAAGAGTGACCTTCCTCGATAGCTTACATTGTACGCAATACAAAGTTTCACTAAACAACGATATATTGTTAAAATATTATTATTTAATGGGATATAAACTAGCCGTTATGAATAATATTAACTACATTTTGAATTTCATATAATATTACCCTTTATCTTACAAATGATATGTGGACAAAATCAATTTTTCAGATAAAAGAAGTATTTTTCAAAAAAAATGCAGTTTTGCCGCCTTTTGATGGAGAACCCATTTTGAATACTGTTTTTGACACCCTTATAAGTTCAATTTGACATAATAAACTTTTTATTTGGAAGAAGGACATAAAACATTACTTTTTTTTTTGAATTTTTGGCATTTTTATGATAGAATTTAAATTTAATGAATAGTGAAAATACAACATTTTAATTCAAAACTGCCTTTTAATATAATTTATTTATATATTTAGATTAAATTGTTAATTTGTTTTAATATTTAATTGGATTATATTTTTATCATTTAATTCAATGCTGGTCATTTTAAGTAATTTCACTTTTAAAAAGGACATAAACACCTATCAATCTTTTGACAATTATTACTTCTTAAAAACCCGCTTTTTAGTTTCAACAAAGAGATTTAATTTTAAATTAATTATTAAAACTTATGTGTTTTGAATTTGAAAAAAGTATTCCATATTTTGAATCATAAGGTTCAAATTTTTTAAATAGGTAACTTTTTATTTTTAGACATTATTAATATTAAATTTAATAATTATTTTATTTATCATGGTAAAAGGGAAAATTTGGTAAATAAGGCTGAAAATAATATTATAATAATATTAAACTACCCAAACACATGAACTAATATTATTGGATGATATATTTCTGAAAATGGGAATACTTGGGTCGATTTTGGGATCCCATGGATTCACATGGATGTGAAAATGAAACTTTATAAGAATTAATTTAAAGTAATGATAATTAAAACCTAAACATATATCTTTTACTAAATAGATTTTAACATGGGTTTATATAACAGATCCTTATGTCTATAAATATTCATTAAAAATCTAAAACTATTTAATATATCAAGGTATTTTATTTATAATTTTTAGATGTTAGATAAATAATATTATTTATGATAAAAATATGATGTAGTGATTAACTCATTAAAGAAATATTTAAATAAATGAATTTATCAATATTAAAACAAATGTAATTTGGTAATTTTGATTTCATCCAAGAATTTTATGGATGAAATTGACATATTATATTTTATTTAGTGCCTTATTTTATAAAGAATAATGTTTTTATGAATTTTAAAAAAAGTCAAGTATGAATAGTGACCAAAATTGACACAATTTATAACTTAAAACATAAAATAGTTTATTAAATGATATTAAATTTATAGAAATATAAGATTCAGAAAAATGGTTTATATAAGTCCAAAAATGTCATAAATAACTTTTTTTTGGGTCGTTTGACATGATATGGTAATTAAAGTAACCCACAATGTGTAAATTACATGATAAAACCATAAGATTAAAAAGGGTAATATAAGGGTAAAACCAAAAAGATAAGGATACAAAAATATTAAAAACTTATCAAAAAATTGTCGGATTATTGGTATTAAAACCCAAATAATCTTATATTAAAAATTAAATATGTTTTGGAACATTTCAAATCGAAATTGAATTTATAATAAATTAATGTTTTCAAACATTCCTAAAGTTCTCCTCTCATATCTTATAAAAGGGAACCTCCTCCCTATCCTATTCACTCCATTTTAGCCTTCTAGATCAATCAAACCCTACCCATTTCTATTATAAACTTCTCTAGTTACATTCTATAGGTGTTGGTCTTCTCAAAAGACCAACTCCATTGCCCTAAGAAGAAATTTAAAGGAGGCACGTTGAGGAAGAGGTTATCTCTTCTACCGATTCATTCAAATTTATTTGTTCTTATACTTACTCTTATTTCGTTATTTCATTATAAATTAATAATAAAAGTATCAATAATATATAATTATATGTTATTATAAATATGAAATAACCATATTTCACCATCCATCCATCCTACGAAAAATGAAATCACTGTGCGTGCATATGTACAGATTACCCTCTCTACGCCGTGGTGTAATTTATTTTTTTCACCACCACCTTACTTGGATGGGTATGATGGTGGAAATAATAACTATATTTGATTATTATAACATTATTATAATTCTAAGCTATTATAAATCATCCGCATCAATACCAGTCAACAATTATGGGAACAATATCATCGCTCGTGCGTACCTACAACTTACCATCTCCACGACGCGATGAGATTATTTCTCCATGTTAACCATTAAAGAATGAATATAAAGTATATATAATAAATAATAATAAAATTCATGACATAATAATTCTACTGGATTTATGTGTGTATATATATATATATTTCATTACTTACTTCCATCTAATTCAATAAGGAAATGAAAACAACGTTCATTTGTACGTACGACCTACCATCTCCATGAACGATGTATTCCATTTCATTTATCTACCTATTATATATATATTTATATAATGAATATATAAGATATATATAAATAATGTTTTATATTATATAATTAAGTAAAACATTATCTTTGTAATCAAATGAAGAATATCATGTCAAAAAATGCACGATTATTACCCAAAAACGTTGCTTTTACATGGAATTGACAAATGAATGGGTAATATAAAGTCATAAGTGAATAATATATGATATCATAAATATTATTATGGTTTTTTCACAAGTTAATAATATATTTAAACCCACTATAAATGAGTTTTAGACACATATTAAAGAAATCATACTTAAAGTAAGGGTTAATTTTGAAATCTCATTTTTATGTGAGATTGTTTAAGCGTAAGTATCTTGTAGGGATATATTTATCATCAATGTACATGATTTATAAAAATGTTTTCCATTCTTATATATATGTTTATAGTCATTTTAAACCATTTTTTACTTTTAAAGCATGGTATGGAAGGAATCTTTTTTTTGTTTACCATATGCGGTACTTTTTGACTTTCTGGTAAAAGTATGAGGATAATTTTTTTTAACTTATATGAAATGTATGGATTTTTACATATTCATAATGCCTTATTTCCATGAATCATGCTCTACACTATTTAAATTTTATTTTTTACAAATTAATTTTATTTTAAAATTTCATGAAATGTTGAGAAAAGAAATTGTTTTTGAAGAAGAAAGGATATTTTCCTCAAGAATTAATTTCAAGTGTTTTATCAAAATTATTTTCCATATAAGTTGACATAAGGTTATGTTTATATCCCTAGTATTAATTTTATTTGGTTGTTTTTATAATGGAATTAAATTTTATGAAGTCCATTTATCTTATATGGATTATGTTATGATGAAATGAAGTTTAAGAATCCCATTTCAATTCATGGGTTATGATTTGATGAATGATTTATGTTTTTATGGAACCTGTAAGAATGATTTCATTATGATATGGGTGAGACCTATATCTCCCTCCAATGCACTTGTTAAATATTTATATATCATGAGATAGAAATTGGTGGAACGACAAGTAAATATGGTTCATTAATACAGGGCTAGAACAACAAGTAAACTCAGTTTAGTAATGGACTTCATCCACTATGATGGGCTTGGTAGCAATGCCTTAGCTACCATGGAAACCATAAAATGTTCTTATTAGTTTTACACAATTACATGTTTTATTTCAATTCTATTATATCATGGTTAATGTTACTTTATGATCCATGCCTTACATATAAGGCCCCAGCCTTAAACCTTACTTAATCTTGAGTTATTACAAGATTACACATTGAGGATCTTTTCAGGTTTAGAGTTTTAGAGAATTAGATCATGAAACTTGCATTACATTCCACATTTAAACAAAGTGGTTACATAAAAGACAATATTCATTCTTCCCATCAACAGAAACCTATTTAAAAATAAAACACAGATTCTTTCTTGACACATCCTTGACACTATCATCACATCATGTACCCTTCCCTTGACCTGTGAAAAACATTTCAAAAACTTGGGATGAGCATAAAAAGCTCAGTAAGGGTTATAAAAATATGGAAAGGAAACATGATTCAGAAATACATAAGAATGAAATCATACTTTACCCATAAAACATAGGCATATCAAATCATGAATAAATCATAGAAAACATAAGACATAAAGGTAACTTGAGGCATTCATAACATTCTTACGTAGGGAGTAACCCTCTTGGTTACGTTTGGAATACCCATCACAGTATATTCCCTAAATCTCTTCGGAGAAACCTTAACGTTTCACTCCTTCGCGCTACCCAATGCATTGGAGAGCTATATCGGGCTCACCCGCCCTTAGTTTATCACGGAACCACCCGTTCTTCATAACAATGCCCAAGAACCATAACATAATTTTATCACATAAACGTGAATAAAGGAAACATAACATTTCTACATTTCAATCACAATATAACATTTTAGGATATTGAAATAATGAATCCAAAAAAGAAACCATTTCCAAAACCATTTAAAACATTTAATAAAGAGATTTTTGAATCAAAGTGTCTCATACCACCTTGAAGCTTTTAACATTTTAAACCATTAATATCCATATAAATAAATCCTTAAAACCATTTTGAAAACATGGATATTAATAAGAAGAAATAATTAAAACATTTAAAACGATATTCTGGTAAAAGGGGTTTTACCAAAATTAGAGACACTTGAATACAATAATCGACGAATAACATTTAGTCAGAACATTATAATATCATGAGAATAAAAGGATTCATGATATAATACTCCAAAGGACAGTATATACACCATATAAGAGTGAATTGGTGCATAACAACAATGAACCCTCAATAGAAATTTCAAATGTGATGAAATCCCTTATAAAGAAGGTATCCTTAAAATAAGGACAAATCAATCTCAAAATATGTGTGAAAAATATAAATACACCCAATATAAGTGGATATTAAGTGTAAAACAATAAAAGGTCATTCACACATATTCAAAGGATGACATATTCAATAACTACATGTTGAACCCAAAGAAATCGAAATTGGGTTAAGAAGTTCCCTTGACAGCCTAACGGCGTCACATCAAAATGAGTTGATGAGAGATAAAAAGAGTATCTCATCACTTTGACACAAAATTTACATCATTAAGGATATATGAGAACATATCCCAACATAACAATATGTAAATTAAAAGACCCAATAAAAGAAGTCTTTTAAAAAGAGGAGGGTGAAAGGTTCCCTTACCGACTTGGGTATCTTTCAAAACTTACCCCCATGAAAGAAAGGCAATAAATCATTGATGTAAATACTCATAAACGAAAGTATATTACACAAAGAGTAGAATAATGGGCAGTACATACACCACTCAAAGGAAATTGTGGCAAATGTAGCATAAATCTCACGGGGATAAAAGTGAGATGAAAAAAATCCCTTACGAAAACTCGGCAGCCTAACGGCGCCACACAAAACTTCCAAAATGGATTGATGAGAGAGAATAGGGTCTCTCATCACATGAACATAAAAATTACAGTAAGTTTAATATAAAATATCATCCCAATAACAAGTAATATGAGCTTTAAAAGGAATGACATAAAAGTGTATACTTAAAAAGAAAGAGAGGAGTAGGATCCCTTACCTCGGGTCCGACTTGACTCGATCGTTCTTTAATCTCCTGAATAATAAACTTGAGTTAATTTCTAATTCCTTAAGAACCCTTTTTCAAGTTCATTATTACTTTTATACCACTTGTTACCATGTCACAAACATTATGTAATCATTTAAGTTAATAATATTTGTTTTGTCGATATTTGGTTCTTAAGTCGAAAGTGGTCTTCTTACAATTACATGTTGTTCGTGTGGCCAAATGTTTATTATATCCAGAATTGTATTCATTATGTAGATATCATATATTTCATATATATCCAGTACATGCATGCATTTATAACATTACATAATCATTTAGAGGTAAGAAATGAAATGCACCGTTCATGGAGACGGTAAGCCGTACGTACGCATGAACGCTACTTTCATTTCTATTTCATATTTTATAGAATGGAATAATAATGATATAAAGGTATATTATAATTCCAGTATAATATCATATATAATATCATATTTCCATCCTTTATACATCCCACATATGGTATTTAACGAATCAAATCACTTTGAGGGGGCGGTAGTCCGCACTTCCTTAAATGAAGATATCGCGTATACCCATAATGGAAGCCATAAAGGTAAGACAAAAATGAAAAATACAGAAGCATAAATATAACATAAACATATTATATATCATATATAAAAATAGTGACATCATAATGGCCACCTTTGAAGGTGTTAAATGAGTATTGAACAATCATCGTTTCGGGAGGCAGAATTTCGCCATCCACGGAAACCGTATGTTCTTTAACCATTTGATGCAGTTGTGTGAGAGTGTAGCTCAAATAAATATTATAACAACATACTAGTATATTGAATATACTGTTGTTGTTACAAAAGAAGTAAATAAAAAGAGTTTAGGGGGTTGGAGAAGCAAAATAAAACAAATGAACATGAGAGAATGAATTACCTTTAAAAGTGTAACTCCTTTTGATTTAAGCCTAAAGGCTTCCTTTGAAAGGATTCTGCCCAAAGGGAGTCCTCTAGGATGAGGAGAGGGATGTGGAGAGAGCAAATGGGCAGGGGTTGGCCGAGCCAAAGGCTTGAGAAGTGTATGGAATGAGGTAGAGGTGGGGGCCTTTTATAAGAGGAGAGGAGGGGCACTTTTGGAAAGTAAAGAAATATTACATTATTTGAAAATGTGTTTCGGTTTCAAAAGGTCCCACATTGATAGAATTCGTGGATAAGGTGATAAGGCTTCGAAATCCACTCATCCAATTGGTTTTTTACATGTGTAGGTTGTAGATTTTCCATTATCTTTCCATTTTAATTAAATCGTCAAATAATGATGTCATCGCTGCATCATTATTATGTCATAAATAATTAAATTTCTTTAATGTCTAAAAATTATTAAAAAAATACTATGATATAGGAAATCTTTTTATCTTTCCAATGAATATTTATAATCAAAATTTGGACTTTTATAACCCCACTTAAAAATTGTTTTCGTAAAACATATTATGTTTGTGTCATTTTCACTTTAACATTAAATAAAAATATATTAAAGTCATTTTCCAACTAAAGTGGCTCCATGGGGTCCCCAAGTTGGCCCATGGCTTGTCCTAGTCGGCCATGACACAACCAATAAGGTTGGGACATGTTTCTAGGTCATTTCATATTATTAAAGCATTATTTATACCTTAAACTATACTAATTACCACTAATCGCGATTAAAAACTTAATAAGTTACTATTCACCAAAAAATTATTTTTATCCCATTGAACCACATATTACTTCTTAATGACAACCATGTATGTCGGATTTTTGAAATTAAAAACACAATGATGGAAAAATTTCATTTAAACGGAAAATCAGTCTTTATAAGTACCACTTAGTGGTTTCACTATTCATCAAAAATTGAAGTTTTTCAGAAAATTACCAAAAATTCACCCTAAGCTATATTTGATATTACGAATTCAAAAATGAAGTCCGTTTTACAAAATTCAAAACATATTAGTCACATTAATTAATTTAATAATTAATTTCCGCTGTCAGAGCAAATAGCGTGTTTTTATAAAACAATAAGTATCAAAAGATTGACACTAGTTTAAGTCCGATTTCAAAGTGAAATTGATTCCAACGACCACTATTGGTTTTAATGGTAAAAATATTTTCTAATTTCACTTTAAAACCAATTAAAAAGATAATCTAATCATATAAATAAATTATATTAAAAAGAGGTTTTGAATTAAAATACAACATTTTACACTATTCATTAAAAAATGAACTTTATCAGAAAAATACCAAAAATTTACACAAAGTAAAATTTGATGTCCCGATTCTTAATAAGAGTTTTATTTGGTCCAAAAGAATGTATAAGAGTGATCAAAACTATATTTAATGACAGTTCGCCATCAAAAGGCGATAAGTGAACCTTTAGTGAAAACTAGGGCATATATGCCTAAAATTGAATTCTTTCCGTATTTTAAGCCTCTATCCTTTATTGGATAATTGTAAAAACATTTAAAAACATATATAATCATATTTCAGTTATTTCTATCCATTCCCGCCATTACAACGGCTACATGTTAACTACCATTTAAAATAATATTATTTTATTATTAGAGTGCAACGTAAGATTCCCAAGAAACTCGTTGTTGCGTGTTGGGTACGCCATCGAGCATAGCGTCCCCTTTAAAGTCATTTAAATATTTTATTCACAAATATGGATAAATATGAAATGTCATATTCTTTATTTACCTGGGATGTTACATCCTTCCCCCCTTTTGAGAATTGCGTCCTCGCAATTTTAAAATTGCGCTTGGAAACATCCTTGAAAGTCCCACATCGGAACAAAAGTCGGTAAAACAAACACTTTAAAATAAAGAAAGATAAGTACAAAGGTCACCCGAGTTAACCCATACTAGGATTCCAAGTATGAAAATATGGACATGGAGGAGAAAACATAGGGTCATGTTCTTATGGAGAGTGATAGAAAACATGTTTAGGAGAAAGTTAACAATGAGAAAATCACAAACTTGTGATGGGTTAAACGGTATTCGATTCCCCAGTAGGAAAAGTTAATATACAACATTTTTGTTTTAAGTTACTTTTTATTGAGGAATTTATTCATAAGGAAACATAATCACTTATCATATTGACTTTCAACCTTTATTATATTCCTTACACAAACTCATATTTTCTCCAAAAGACGAGTATTTAGGAAGACTTGTTCACATTAAGAGTACTATAATCAACTTCTAGAGGATCACCTAATCCACAAAATAGAACTATGTACATCCTATGTCTTTAGGCTTAAACCAGAACCAAAACCAAAAAGGTTAGTACAAGATCAGATAATCCAGAAAAGGATAACCCCTTATAAAAAGAAAATCTATTCTTAATCTCCAAAATTTGTCCAACAAAACCCAAAGTTCAACGAGGACCATCCGATAAACAATTTGTCCATAAAATTCTTCAAAGTAAACCAATATAAGATTGAAACCCAAATATTTGAAGGATTTAGTCACATTGTCTTCCAAGTTAAATCGTAACATTTATCTCCAAACAACATTAGTTGCTCCTAAAGTCTCGTATTGAAAAGTAATTAACCTAATCACATATCCTCCATGATAGGTTAATCATTTTTATAAGTAACCCAAAATCAACTTACTCTTAATTCATAAAATCATATAACTAGAATGAATCAGTCAAACTAACCAGGGACTTCACGTAGTCCAGTGGTAGGCGATAAATACCAGTCGCACTTTGGTTGTGGGTTCGATTCTCGCAGCTTTGTCCGACGCGACGGGTTGTCACACGGTCTGCGTGTTGTCCTTTTTTCAAAACTATATAATTCTCAAAACATTCCCCAAAACTAGATAAAATCTTCAGAAATATTCACTACATATTTTAACCTCAATTTTATCTCATGCCTTCCACTTCAATCATAACATTTAGTAACCCATAATTTCCTCAAAAGTAAGGATCATATAAACCCAAATGGTTCTTTATAACTATGTCCACAAAAGAAAAGATAACTATTCCTTGGATAAAATTTGCCTATATTAAACATCAGGGTTACACATAATATAAAAAGTCTTCTAATGTAACCCCATCATCAAAAGAGACTTGATAATCTTAAGAATTTCACCATAACTCTTGACGTCCCTATATGTTGACATCTTACTCATTCAACATTCTTCATGATCCATTATCCATTCCTTTCCAACCTATTCCGAAATACCTCTTTCCTACAAACAAAATCATGAATCATATCCCAAGATTCCAAAATAAGAAAACAATAGTCATGAAATAGTACATACCTTTGATTGGTCATTGTCAGTTTCTTCATCCTCAATTGGAATGGCATTAGGTATTGGTAAACGAACATTTGTACGCTCTTGGTGACCCCATTCACGAAACTTCTTCATAGAACATGTGTTTGCATAATGACTATGCACACCACATTTAAAACATTCAATTGATCCCTCAGAAAGAACTTCTTTCCCTTTCCTCGAATCAACTGGATGCTTCCTTTTTCCATGGAAAGTTCTTGCTTTATGACCTTCATTTCCACATCTATAGCATATTTCTGTCCCTTTGAAACATTTTCCTAGGTGTTTCTTTCCACATCTTTGACACATAGGTTTTTGAGCACACATACCTTTATGATTATTACCTGTACTTCCGTAGGGATTTGTTTCTTGCATATATGATGCCTTAGAGAAAACTCCAAGGTTTAGGTGGTCAATCATGACTCCAGATAGTTGGTTGAGGATAATCAGAAGAGTTCTCATTACAGCTCCCATATCATTCAGTTTTTTGCTCAAAAAACTGTCACAGTTTCCTTCACATCCACTGTTACTTTGGTGCCTGCTAGATCCAGCCATTTACTAAAACCAAAAAAAGGTCAGTGTGAGTATATCAACAAAACCATCATGTACTAATGAGGAAGATAAACACTATGATACACTTACTCATTCACTTTATCTAAAACTAGGACTCTTTCTGAAATCCTAACCATTATGGTAATGTCACTTATGCTTAAAGAGTACCCTAACCTCTAAAGTTATCTAAACCGACCTTTGATACCAACTATAAGGCCCCAGCCTTAAACCTTACTTAATCTTGAGATATTACAAGATTACACATTGAGGATCTTTTCAGGTTTAGAGTTTTAGAGAATTAGATCATGAAACTTGCATTACATTCCACATTTAAACAAAGTGGTTACATAAAAGACAATATTCATTCTTCCCATCAACAGAAACCTATTTAAAAATAAAACACAGATTCTTTCTTGACACATCCTTGACACTATCATCACATCATGTACCCTTCCCTTGACCTGTGAAAAACATTTCAAAAACTTGGGATGAGCATAAAAAGCTCAGTAAGGGTTATAAAAATATGGAAAGGAAACATGATTCAGAAATACATAAGAATGAAATCATACTTTACCCATAAAACATAGGCATATGAAATCATGAATAAATCATAGAAAACATAAGACATAAAGGTAACTTGAGGCATTCATAACATTCTTACGTAGGGAGTAACCCTCTTGGTTACGTTTGGAATACCCATCACAGTATATTCCCTAAATCTCTTCGGAGAAACCTTAACGTTTCACTCCTTCGCGCTACCCAATGCATTGGAGAGCTATATCGGGCTCACCCGCCCTTAGTTTATCACGGAACCACCCGTTCTTCATAACAATGCCCAAGAACCATAACATAATTTTATCACATAAACGTGAATAAAGGAAACATAACATTTCTACATTTCAATCACAATATAACATTTTAGGATATTGAAATAATGAATCCAAAAAAGAAACCATTTCCAAAACCATTTAAAACATTTAATAAAGAGATTTTTGAATCAAAGTGTCTCATACCACCTTGAAGCTTTTAACATTTTAAACCATTAATATCCATATAAATAAATCCTTAAAACCATTTTGAAAACATGGATATTAATAAGAAGAAATAATTAAAACATTTAAAACGATATTCTGGTAAAAGGGGTTTTACCAAAATTAGAGACACTTGAATACAATAATCGACGAATAACATTTAGTCAGAACATTATAATATCATGAGAATAAAAGGATTCATGATATAATACTCCAAAGGACAGTATATACACCATATAAGAGTGAATTGGTGCATAACAACAATGAACCCTCAATAGAAATTTCAAATGTGATGAAATCCCTTATAAAGAAGGTATCCTTAAAATAAGGACAAATCAATCTCAAAATATGTGTGAAAAATATAAATACACCCAATATAAGTGGATATTAAGTGTAAAACAATAAAAGTTCATTCACACATATTCAAAGGATGACATATTCAATAACTACATGTTGAACCCAAAGAAATCGAAATTGGGTTAAGAAGTTCCCTTGACAGCCTAACGGCGTCACATCAAAATGAGTTGATGAGAGATAAAAAGAGTATCTCATCACTTGGACACAAAATTTACATCATTAAGGATATATGAGAACATATCCCAACATAACAATATGTAAATTAAAAGACCCAATAAAAGAAGTCTTTTAAAAAGAGGAGGGTGAAAGGTTCCCTTACCGACTTGGGTATCTTTCAAAACTTACCCCCATGAAAGAAAGGCAATAAATCATTGATGTAAATACTCATAAACAAAAGTATATTACACAAAGAGTAGAATAATGGGCAGTACATACACCACTCAAAGGAAATTGTGGCAAATGTAGCATAAATCTCACGGGGATAAAAGTGAGATGAAAAAAATCCCTTACGAAAACTCGGCAGCCTAACGGCGCCACACAAAACTTCCAAAATGGATTGATGAGAGAGAATAGGGTCTCTCATCACATGAACATAAAAATTACAGTAAGTTTAATATAAAATATCATCCCAATAACAAGTAATATGAGCTTTAAAAGGAATGACATAAAAGTGTATACTTAAAAAGAAAGAGAGGAGTAGGATCCCTTACCTCGGGTCCGACTTGACTCGATCGTTCTTTAATCTCCTGAATAATAAACTTGAGTTAATTTCTAATTCCTTAAGAACCCTTTTTCAAGTTCATTATTACTTTTATACCACTTGTTACCATGTCACAAACATTATGTAATCATTTAAGTTAATAATATTTGTTTTGTCGATATTTGGTTCTTAAGTCGAAAGTGGTCTTCTTACAATTACATGTTGTTCGTGTGGCCAAATGTTTATTATATCCAGAATTGTATTCATTATGTAGATATCATATATTTCATATATATCCAGTACATGCATGCATTTATAACATTACATAATCATTTAGAGGTAAGAAATGAAATGCACCGTTCATGGAGACGGTAAGCCGTACGTACGCATGAACGCTACTTTCATTTCTATTTCGTATTTTATAGAATGGAATAATAATGATATAAAGGTATATTATAATTCCAGTATAATATCATATATAATATCATATTTCCATCCTTTATACATCCCACATATGGTATTTAACGAATCAAATCACTTTGAGGGGGCGGTAGTCCGCACTTCCTTAAATGAAGATATCGCGTATACCCATAATGGAAGCCATAAAGGTAAGACAAAAATGAAAAATACAGAAGCATAAATATAACATAAACATATTATATATCATATATAAAAATAGTGACATCATAATGGCCACCTTTGAAGGTGTTAAATGAGTATTGAACAATCATCGTTTCGGGAGGCAGAATTTCGCCATCCACGGAAACCGTATGTTCTTTAACCATTTGATGCAGTTGTGTGAGAGTGTAGCTCAAATAAATATTATAACAACATACTAGTATATTGAATATACTGTTGTTGTTACAAAAGAAGTAAATAAAAAGAGTTTAGGGGGTTGGAGAAGCAAAATAAAACAAATGAACATGAGAGAATGAATTACCTTTAAAAGTGTAACTCCTTTTGATTTAAGCCTAAAGGCTTCCTTTGAAAGGATTCTGCCCAAAGGGAGTCCTCTAGGATGAGGAGAGGGATGTGGAGAGAGCAAATGGTCAGGGGTTGGCCGAGCCAAAGGCTTGAGAAGTGTATGGAATGAGGTAGAGGTGGGGGCCTTTTATAAGAGGAGAGGAGGGGCACTTTTGGAAAGTAAAGAAATATTACATTATTTGAAAATGTGTTTCGGTTTCAAAAGGTCCCACATTGATAGAATTCGTGGATAAGGTGATAAGGCTTCGAACTCCACTCATACAATTGGTTTTGTACATGTGTAGGTTGTATATTTTCCATTATCTTTCCATTTTAATTAAATCGTCAAATAATGATGTCATCGCTGCATCATTATTATGTCATAAATAATTAAATTTCTTTAATGTCTAAAAATTATTAAAAAAATACTATGATATAGGAAATCTTTTTATCTTTCCAATGAATATTTATAATCAAAATTTGGACTTTTATAACCCCACTTAAAAATTGTTTTCGTAAAACATATTATGTTTGTGTCATTTTCACTTTAACATTAAATAAAAATATATTAAAGTCATTTTCCAACTAAAGTGGCTCCATGGGGTCCCCAAGTTGGCCCATGGCTTGTCCGGGTCGGCCATGACACAACCTATAAGGTTGGGACATGTTTCTAGGTCATTTCATATTATTAATGCATTATTTATACCTTAAACTATACTAATTACCACTAATCGCGATTAAAAACTTAATAAGTTACTATTCACCAAAAAATTATTTTTATCCCATTGAACCACATTTTACTTCTTAATGACAACCATGTATGTCGGATTTTTGAAATTAAAAACACAATGATGGAAAAATTTCATTTAAACGGAAAATCAGTCTTTATAAGTACCACTTAGTGGTTTCACTATTCATCAAAAATTGAAGTTTTTCAGAAAATTACCAAAAATTCACCCTAAGCTATATTTGATATTACGAATTCAAAAATGAAGTCCGTTTTACAAAATTCAAAACATATTAGTCACATTAATTAATTTAATAATTAATTTCCGCTGTCAGAGCAAATAGCGTGTTTTTATAAAACAATAAGTATCAAAAGATTGACACTAGTTTAAGTCCGATTTCAAAGTGAAATTGATTCCAACGACCACTATTGGTTTTAATGGTAAAAATATTTTCTAATTTCACTTTAAAACCAATTAAAAAGATAATCTAATCATATAAATAAATTATATTAAAAAGAGGTTTTGAATTAAAATACAACATTTTACACTATTCATTAAAAAATGAACTTTATCAGAAAAATACCAAAAATTTACACAAAGTAAAATTTGATGTCCCGATTCTTAATAAGAGTTTTATTTGGTCCAAAAGAATGTATAAGAGTGATCAAAACTATATTTAATGACAGTTCGCCATCAAAAGGCGATAAGTGAACCTTTAGTGAAAACTAGGGCATATATGCCTAAAATTGAATTCTTTCCGTATTTTAAGCCTCTATCCTTTATTGGATAATTGTAAAAACATTTAAAAACATATATAATCATATTTCAGTTATTTCTATCCATTCCCGCCATTACAACGGCTACATGTTAACTACCATTTAAAATAATATTATTTTATTATTAGAGTGCAACGTAAGATTCCCAAGAAACTCGTTGTTGCGTGTTGGGTACGCCATCGAGCATAGCGTCCCCTTTAAAGTCATTTAAATATTTTATTCACAAATATGGATAAATATGAAATGTCATATTCTTTATTTACCTGGGATGTTACATTACATACTACCAAGATTTATGTCAATTCTCAAGATTTTTATGTTTAAAATTTATGTTCATGTTTTTATGTTAAAATGTTTATGGTTTGTTTTATGTACTCCATGTTTACCCATAATGAGAATTTGAGATCAATAATTCTATGTTTTCTTTTCCCCAGGATATAGAGAAAGGTTTTAGGAAGTTAAAAAAAGGGGAATATCATTATGGGAGATGTTGAAGATCTGTCACCATGATTAGAAGATTATGTTCAGAGTTTCCAAAGACACTAAACTAATACAGTATTTATGCATTTGTTTGTGTCATGTATTAAGTATTCCAAAAATGAAATGTAATGTCCATGAATCTCAATATTGGGTCTCTATACAGTTCCTCTTGAAGGCCTCTCTAAAAATGAAAAGTGAACTGAGGATCCCTATTAGAGACTATAGTAGATGGAACACCATGAAAACAAAAAATCTCTTTAACATATATATTTCCCAACTCTTCAACTTTAGTTGTATCCCGAATAGGAATAAAGTGAGATGATTTAGTTAGCCTATCTATTATAACGCAAATTGCATTCTTCTTTATCTCAGTATGTAGAAACCCAACAAAAAATTCCATTGAGATCTCATCCCACATCCAAATTGGAACTTGAACTGTGTGATGTAAAGCTGAAGGTTTCTGGTGCATGGACATAACATTTTGGAATATATAACAATGAGAGAAAAACTCCGTAATTCCAAGTCTCATACCTATCCACCAAAATTTTCATCGCATTTAATGTAACACCTTCTTGTTTCCTAGGTTTATATCCAACTTGGAGTTATGGAAATCCTCTAACATGGATTTCCTTACCACTAACAATATAATTTTTTTTCCAATAGTATAGAATTCCCTTAGAGGAGAATGACTAATCAGGCATGGTATCCCCACCATAAAGAGACTATTTAATATATAGAAATTATCGTCACGGTACTATTATTGAAGAATCATATGGAGAAGATAATATGTCAAATGAACACTAGTCAAATTAACCTTATCCCCTTGTTCCCAGACTCCTATATAGAACTATGGTAAAAAAGGATCATGTTCCACTCTTCTGATGATTCTCTCATGGACTAAGTTAGAAATTTCTTGATCTAATCATCCACTATGTAAATCCCTATCCTCAGGGTATAGGTGATGTCGAAATTGAAAGATTTCATGTATTCTAACCAATTCCTCTAGAGGATATTTATATATTTTCTAGAGAGGATAAAACTCGAGTTATCATGGTATGGATACATGGTAAATATTTCTTCGAAATGATAATGGTGAAAACTCTTAGGTTCATGCATCACATCTATGAGTTCAAGGTTATGGGCTAGGTAATTCTTCTCGTGTAGCCTAAGATAGAGATATCCATAAGAAACAACATGATCAACCTCATAAAAACACTACCCAAACCTGAAACTGATGCATCAAATAAAACCATATCTCCCTTCCCAAACTCCAGAATATTGTACATGAGTGTAGTAGTCAAAATAAATTTCATCTCAAAAAATGAACTATGTCATTTTTCATCCCAAAAAAACATCACTAACTTCTGAGTTAGAGTCGTAATAAGGGAATCCAACTTTGAGAAGTACTTTATGAACTGGTTATAATATCTAGTTAAACCAAAGAATCATCAAATCTCAAAAAAATTCTGTGGTTGTTCCCATGTCATAACACCCTTCACATTTTCAGGATCAATTAAAATGCCATATTATGACACCACATTTCCTAAGAACTTCACATCCCGAATCTAGAAATCACATTTTGATAGCTTGGCATAATATTGGTGATTTCTCAATAATTCTAGAATATCTCTCATAAAACGCAGATGATCCTCCTTAGAATTAGAGTAAACAAGGATATCATCAACAAATACTACCACAAAAGTATCAAGATACATGTGGAAAATCTTATTCATTAGTTCCATAAAAACATCAAGAACATTGGTTAGACCAAATGTCCTAAAAAGGTACTCATAATGGTCATACATACTCCAAAAGGTGGATTTATGAATGTCATATTATTTTATCCTAAACTAATGGTAACCAGATAAAGATTAATCATCGAGAAGCACTTTACCCCTTTCATCTAGTCAAATATATTGTCAATCTATGTAAATGGATAATTGTTAATTACTATAACTCGATTGTGTTTTTAGTAATTGAATAAAAGGTGAAGTGACCCATTATCTTTCTTAGAAAAGATAATTTGTGCACGTAAGGTGACACACTCAAGAGTATAAAGCCTTTATATGTAAGTTGAGGACCCCGGGACACCCTGAGAGGGGGGGGGGGTGAATCAGGGTGACAAATTTTTCATTTAATGTGATGGATCTTGTTCCCATGTTGGTAGGAACTTGTTGAACCTGTATGATGAATATGATCAGAAAGCAAACATTCACATGCACAGAGAAGACACAAAACTTTTTACTTGGTTCACCACCAAGGGCTACATCCAAGGAGCATACATCGACAAGTTTTCGGTCGTACCAAATTCCACTAATCTTCACTAGTTGTGGATTACAAAGGTTTGGGAATAGTCACTCTGTCCCAGGATCACATTCTTTACAAAAGTTCGGGGATAGCTCACTACGTCCCTCAGGTCACTCTCGTTGACTCCTCCTGGCTCACTGCCTTTGGTGAAGTCCCACTCAATTTATAGACGTGAACGTCTCTTCATCATTGCAAAATAATGCATCCTCTTTTGAATGTAGACTCTCTGTTGAAGTCCAACTTTCACTCATATACTAATCCCACTTTGCACCGAAGGTATCGGGCAATCTTCCAGTTTTCGTGTAGCTCCAAAAGGACCGGCGTACAACAACCTCACCTGGCGCGCTTCTCCAAGACCGGCATGCAAGTTTCAAGAATGGCGTGAAAGTCACTTGCGCGGTACAAATTCAGTGCGTAGGTGTCACCAACCCACTTGCACGACACTTCCTCTTTTAACTCCAAACTTGCGCGACACTGCGCCTTTAACTCCCAAACCGCCTTGGTCGTGCAGCCAACAACTGGCGCACAACCTATACTTGCGCGACCCAACTACCACTTGCACGACTCAACCACTTGCGTGAAGAGAGCTAAAAAAAACTCTAATACTTTAACTTCATTACAAATGAGGGGGTGGTCCCCTATTTATAGTCAAACTAGACCCCCTACGAGGTGGCACGCAAGTTTCCTCACGGTGTGCAAGTCCCGGCGCGCATCTCCAACCTTCCTCGCCTCTATCGCACTACTCACTTGCAAAAACACACCAATACTTGCGCGACCTACTTTATTTTTCGATATTTTGAAGTTGTGATCATGAAGAACAACCAGCGCACAAGTTTACAAACCTCCTAGATATCGGCACGCAAGTCCTTTTCTCAGCGTGCAGGTCAGTTGCACGACCAGCCCAAAACTTGCACGACCCTTATCACTTTTCCATTTTTCCATGTTCTGATTTTGAAAAACATATGGCGTGCAAGTTTCAACTCCTTCAATTACATGACTCCCAAGTCTCTTTTCCAAAAACACTTTTCTCCATTTTTTGATTTTTAGGCCCAAAAATTTGGCAAACACTGGGAAACGACGCCACCTTCAATACTGTTGTATGCGTGAACTGTATGATCACTTTTCTGGTACACATTCTGAAATTCCACTGAGGATTGACAACAAACAGAAACCATACTCCAATTCTTGAATAGAAGACCATGGTTCCAACAGTAATATCATCAAACTGAGTCTTCAACTCCTTTATTTCATTTGGTTCCATTTGGTAACAATGAATAGACACTGGTGGAGTACTAGGTAGTTAGTTGATACAAAAATACACTTCTCTTAATAGTGTAAAACCAGAGAATCCAGAAGGGAACACATTGGGAAACTCGATGACAACTGGAGGGAGATCTCCATTCAAGTTTTCTCACACTAGATCAAAATAAAATAAGTATATTAATTTCCCAAATTATAGATAATAAGGTCTAACTCATGGAGACGTGTGGTGGCAGAGGCCTCAGCTATCCTCCAGGGGCTTCTTTTTTCCCATTCAAAATATTGGACTAAGATTCTGGTGGAATCCGACTGCCTCGAAGTGGTGAAAGCTATCTCAACAAAAGAAGAGGATTCCCAGCCTTATGGCCTCATCTTGAGGAAGATCTGGTCCCTGAACGATGGATTCGATGAATGAAAATTTTCTTTCCTCAAAAGAGATGGTAATTCAATAGCCCATCGTTTGGCTCGTTTTGGGAAACATTGGGGTAATCATTGTTGGGTGAACTCATTCCCTGATTGTATTTGTAATCCCAACTTCATTGATCAGTAATTTATCTTTTCCTTCAAAAAAATATTGGGTTTAGTAAAGGAGACCCATTGTAGATAAATATCAATTTGGGATTTATTTGCAACAGGCTAATCCATCCCAAATATGACATCAAGAGGTTTCATGTTGAGAACCTAAAAACTCCATGGAATATTGATGCATAATAATGATAAAACACAAGAAGGGATATAGAGACCCCACTCTCTCTTCATTCCATGGGGTGTAGTAATATCCATCACGTATGATATATGAACCATATGAAGAATTAATAGATTGAAAATATTGGTTGATATAAATGAATGAGATGTACCAGTATCAAATAAATAATTCACTAATGATGAAGATATAGTGATGGTACCACTCACAGTCATTAGGCTCATATTGTTTTCCCCTAGAGACTCTTCCACTACATGAATATGCTTCATTCCAAAGGCGTGTGGATAGAACCCCTTTATCTATGAAGCATCCAATTGAACTAAAGTTTTAATAGGAACTGATGATTTTATGCCACTATGAGGAGTATAAAATACATGACATAACTTCTTCATGTGACCTAAGCATCTGTAGGAACCAAATATACTGGGTGCCTCAGTGCAAAACTGCTTATAATTCCCAGGATTTCCTAGCTAGTAGAAAATCAAAGGTACTCATCTAAAAACTGTAGGAGTTCTAGAAAAACTCTTTCTTATAAAAAAAATCATCAAAATTTATATTTCATTTATATGAATTCACACTACCACTCAGATAAAAAGAAACTCCAATCAATATTGACTTACCATCCTTGTCCATTTCGACCATCAACACTCTATCTAGTGCATCTGCATTAGAATACAACTTCAACATAAAAAACTAATGAAAAATATTAGATCAAATTACCATATCTAATATTTGAGTCTTCATATTCCCATTCAATAATATCACATTGAAAAACTACACGAGATCTGTAATGCTATTTACATATCCTTTCACGGTCATATCAGACTGCTCGAGTTTGAAAAACTCAATACACTTATCCAACACCATAAATTATGGATAGAACTAGTTAGTGAAAATATATTTAAAGTATTCCCACTATGATCCCTCGTGTTTTTTACCAATCACCATAGTGTCCCATTATATCCTTCTTGGTCCCTATAGTGTATAGGTGGCACACTTCACCTTGATTTCCACAGGAGAATCCAAGAACTAAAAAAAATGTTTAATAATGATTAATCATTCTTCAGCCTGTTGAGGATCATTGGAGCCTTTGAGAACTAGTGGCTTCTTGAAAAGGAAGTCCTGATAAAAATTCTGAAAAATATCCCTCTGAGGTTCCACAGTTATAGCCAAAATTGGAATTGGTGTTGATTCATATCCTATAGCTTGGATAGTATGCACAATAACCTCAATGAGACTTGTGTCCATGATAGGATTTTCTCATTTTGGTATATCAACCGCTTACTCCTGGAACCAATTCATATATCTTATTAGAGGCATGATGCTTCCCAACATCAGTAGACAACATTAAAGGCATCAGATTAACCCACAAGTAGAGCAACATGGGAAATCAATCCCAATATATTACAACATTGACATGGATTTTAAAATATCCAAATAAAAAGTAAGGAAAAGAATAAAACTATTACTCAAAACATCTTTCCCAAACCGCCCCTTGTGACTTAAGTTTAATTTCAGGGAGATCTGGCCATGCACTCAATCAAAACTACCTCCTATGTCCCAAAAATAATTACACAACTACGAAATCACATTAAGAAAATAGGCTCAACATGCCCATTGGATACCACTTTTCCATGAATAATTTTGGATACCCTAGTAATCTGATAAAAAATCTAGTTCTAACATAACCTGAATGATGTTTATGATTCCCCTAGGTCAGAAACTATCACCTAACATTATAAAATATAAAATTGGGAATGAATTTTCCATGAATAGAATGATAGTAGGATAAAAAAAATTCATTATGAATATAAGAAAAACTATATAAGGAGAAATTTAGAAGTTAAATAGGTATGGAAACCCAAAGTACAACCAAAATGTACCATAAAATAGGATAACAACCTAAGTCCCAGCTGACACAACTATCCAATCCCAAGGATCATTAGCTACTACCACCTATAAGTGTCACTATAACCTTGCAAAAACTTCTAAGAATATATTCTAAAACCACCCAAAAGCACGAGGAGGGTGTGAGATAAAATCCTAGTAGGGTCTCACCAAGGATTCTATAATAAGATATAAATATTTAATTAACCAAAATAATAATTCAATTTTAATGAAATAGACACAGTAGTTCAAAATAATATTTAAAATAAATCATGTCTTACATTTCATATTATGGAAATACATTAAAAAAATTGATTAATAAACATTTTATATAAAATAGTTTATTGAAAATCACAAGGTATGGGTAAAATATATTACAAACAAGGGAATATATTTCATAAAAAAACATTTAAAAACACATTTATCTTCCAAAATGTATGATAGTTCTGGGCTATGGTACTCCCTAACACTCAAATATTTATCACAATAATATATGTATACACATCCCTTTGAAACTGGTCAAATAGGAAACTTCACCATTCCACTAGGGTTGTGAACTCCTGCATTTATGTATTGTAAGTGTTGTAAAGTGATAGAGTGATAAACATGATAAGTCACTTACAAACTATGATTTCATTTTCTCTTATCACAATCACCAATGGGAAATTTATTTTAAAATTGTTTAAAATACAATTCACCCGATTTTTCCATTTCAAATATTTTAATATCCATTTAAAAACCAATACATGGGTTTTTAATGAGGTAAATTCTTTTTTCCAAAATAAAACCACTAGATTTCTTTAAAAACCATTTTAATAGATTTTTCTTAAATATAATTTTGGAATCAATTTGACAATTTATATCTCACAATTATCCATCAATTTACTAAACACACGCCAATTCATTAGAATTTGGGGGTCTTCTAAATTTCGTGCCAAATAAATTCCAAATAAAAAACCACCATAATTGGTTTTTTAATCAAATAATTAAAATAATGTAAATTTATATCAATAAATTTAATTTAAATCAAATAGTTAAATTTATATCAACCAATTTAGGGTTAATCAAATTGGCCATCATAAATAGAAATTACAACCTAGGGATCAAAAAATAAAAATCCCAAAATAGGAAACCCCAAGGAAAAAAGTTAGCAATGAGGATATGATAATCCAATCTAGATTCAAGATCCCAAATAACAGGTATTAGATCATCTAACAACACAGAGATCTATAAAACCATAGGGAGGAAATTGGAGAGAGTGGAAAAAGAGAATGGGAAGAGGAAACCCATAGGGAAGAGATCAAATGTTATTCAACTAGCTTGAAGATACCACTGTAAGGGTGTCTAAGGGTCAAAATCACATCTTGGGATCCTTAGAGGAAGAATAAAATGCTATGGGGTTGTACATGCCCTTTATGCACCTAATAAGAGGGTTTTAGGATTTTAAAAATTAATTTTATGATTAAACAATATTGTATTCAAAGTTATATAGAAAGGGTTATATGGTTAGAATGATTATGTTACCTAACTTTGGGGCCCTTATAACTAGGTGCACAATTTCTTTTTGGTGTGAAAAAAATTTTTTAAAACTGTGTGCCAACCGTAGAAACCCTCACTACCTAGGATTTCACAGTTTTCACTATAATGGAATATAGTTTTGGAAAACCATTCCCCACCCCAGTATAACCAAAAATCCCTTCAAACTTTTCAAAAATTCACCCAAAACATCCCTAAACCAAACTGAACCAAAGAATGATCAAAATAGTGGTTTAGGAATACCTGAAGAAAACAACAGGATGTTACATAAAGAAATTGCAAGGATTATTTTAACTGAGAATTAGACTCACATTGAGAAATTATTTGAAATATCAAGTTTATATATTTATTATATTTTGATTAACTGGGAGTTTTTAATTATTTTGGGTGATTTATTTTTAATCTTTTAACACTCCAAAATTCTAATATAAGAACAATGTATTTGATAGCATGTATCACATTCATCACCAAGCAGGTAAGGAAATATAACACCCTAAGACTTTACAATATATTTACTATTTTAAGTAAATTAAATATATGATATATCTTTCAATGAAATTGATAATGATTTATCATATTTCGTACGTAACAACAAGTTTCTTTTAATGGCTTGTGTTATAAGAAAGACCGATTTTTTAACGAAAAAAGATATATTATTAAAATATTGTTTAATATAACCTAATCATTAAATTAGTTGTTATTAAAAGGGTTAAAAAATTATTAAAACATACGGTTTACATATATATATATATTAAATTAATCCACTGGTTATAAGTAAATAATAAATGAATATGGAAAGTTATTGACTATATAGGGAAATATTATTATTTTTATGCTGAAAAAGCTGTTTTACCCTAATAAATAAAATTAAATACAATTAGGAAGTAATATTAAAGTGATATATATTATATGTTAAAAAATATATTTTTGATATTTGTATAATAGATTTTATTTTCTTAAGATAAAAATAAACCCAATTTTATGCCTAAAATACTATATTTTTATTAAGGAATTATTATCACCTTTTAATGGATAACCAATTTAAAATCCAATTTCCTGAAATTTTAAGGATTATATATATCAAAATAAAAATCATATTTGAAAACAAAACATAAAAATTATTTTAGGGTAAATGTATTTTATTTTTCTATGATGTTTCATTTTTTAATGAACAACGAAAAATACTGAATTTTAGTTCAAAACTTTTTTTTCATATAATTTATTTATATGATTAAATTATTTTTTAGACTGGTTTTAAATATTAATTAGATCATATATTTACCAGTTAATCCAATTTATTTCATTGTAATCAATTTCACTTTGAAATTTTCTATAAAAACATAACAATATTTTTGACGTTTTTACTTTAAAAACTAACATTTGCATCCAGTCTACGTGATTAACGTTAAATTAATTTCTGCCACTTCTATGATTGGAACATTAAGAAATTGATTCCATATTTGGAATGAAAATAATATATAGTGTATAATATGGTCATCCTAGTTTTTTACAAAAATTATTATTGAATGTAATTAAAATTAATTACAATGATTAAGATAAAATTGAGCTTAATAAGGGACTAAACCCCAATATTAAGGGCCCAAATGACTTAAAAACCTATCCAAAATACTTTATAATTCCATATTTAGACCCTATAATAACTTTTATATTATTTTGTCCATTATTTTATCCAAATTCAATGTGAAACCCGTGGATGGAATTCCTTTGTGAAAATATTACAAGAGTGTCCCTCCTCATCCACTATAAAAAGGCCTCCTCTCCTCCCACTTCATTGCACCTCTCAAGACACCTTGGCTTGAACAAGATCTAAAAAAATAGATCCTCAACATACCTCTACTAATTTTAGATGCCTCACCTTGGGTAGGAATCAATCCAACCAATCCTTTTGGTATGAACCTAAATGAGTTACCTGAATAAAAGGTAACAAACTTCCTCAAGCTTTTTAGTTTTATTTCAATCATCCACTCACTAAAATCTTATTATTCTATGATTAAATAACAAAAAAATTATCCTAAATAGACTGTTATGTTTTTACAGTAATATTTAGACATACACTTACATACACATCCATCAAATTGGTAATTAACATATTGTATCTGTGTACGACGAACTACTGCCTCACGAAATGACGATTGTTCATTTTCACTTTACCACATATCATAGTGGCCATTATGAGGGAAAAATATATTTATATATGATATATATTATGTTAAAAATTTATTTATTCTTTAGTAATTTTTATTTATAACATACCTTTACGCTTTATATCTTGTGTAAATATGATAATTTTGTTTGAGAAAGTGTGGAATACCTCCCCCTCAAAGTGATGTGACCCATTAATGCCATACATGGATTGTATAAATGTTGGTATTAAAAAACTTATGTTACATATATAACATATATATGAAACTTTAATTATGTTATTAATTTATTATTTACTTTTTATACTTTTAAAACAATAAATAAATGATATTAGCTTTCATGCGTACATACGTCCTACCGTCTCCATGAACGTCGCATTTGATTTATTATCTACAAAACTTATAGATTATTATAAATAAATATGTATTAAAAATATATGATATAATCAACATGTTTTAAATTATGAATATGATGAAACCATGATCTAACCAATAGGAATAAAAAATAACAAGTCAAAACATACTGAAGAAAACTAGGAAATTAACTCTTAAAATAGTTAAAATAATGAATGGTTATTAAAAATGGGTAATAAGATATTACAAGAAGATTAAATATGATTATATAAACATGAGAACTATTTTTTATAATTTATTAATATATTTTAACCCACTATACAATAGGATAAATACCACTCAACAAAATGAAGGTCAAGGAAAGGGATTTTATCTCACTTTTCTTTCTGTGAGGCATATTCTATTTACACCACTTATTTTGTGTGGTATACCTACGACCAATTTTGATATTATATATTATGAATTATTTTATATTCGTGGTTTTTAAATTTTTCTTTTAATGATAATTATTTTTGAGTTTTCCAATTCATTTTTTACCTCTGTGGTAAGGGTTTTCATCTCAATTTACATTCTATTGAGACTTATTTGTTGTTATGCACCGATTTACTTTTATATGGTGTGTATACATCCCATTGACATGTTATATCCTTAATATCATTATTCTCAAGGTATTATAAGTTTCATTTAATGTTATTACTTCATTGGGATTATGATTTCAAATGTTTCAAGGTGGTATGGGACGCTTTAGAATTTTTAATGATTATTTTCCTCAAGAATGTTTTAATGATATTTAGACGGTATTTCCATTCATGAGAAATAATAAAACTTGGTGTTACTAATATTCCTCTAACATATTATTGATAAATAAATATTATTTATTCAATATTTATATTTATAAGGCACATTATTTATTCGATATGTAATGAATGGTTTTGTCAGGCCATACATGGGTTGGGGAACGTTTAAGAAAATTCCTCTGGGTGGGGATCCAGTTAATGCAAGACCTTTGATGAATTAGTAGTCTCATGAGATGAATTAGTTGGCTAAATATTTTAAACTATCTGTTAATGGAAAATGTATCATGTTCCTAGGAAACATGATGCCTGAAAATTAGGAATTTCCATTATCATGAATTTATTTATTATTATTTATCCACGATATTTTTCATTGACATATCTTTATATTCATTTCATTTTCATTTCATTGATTAAATGGAATGTGTATTCAATTTATTACCTTACTATATTGATATTTCCTTATCTAGTTATTTTAATTGAATTAGTTATCAATTATTTACATTTCCATGTTGGTTTATATCCATTGATTAATTATTGCTTCCAATTTACTTACCCTTACTAAGCATTTAGGATCACCCTTATTATGTTTCCTTTCCCCTGATTATTAAAAAGAAATCTTTGAATAATCATTTAGGGATGCAGTTTATTGAATTTTATTATGTATCATGTTTTTATTTTCTATTTCTTAATTTATTATGGGTATCATGTCGGTAATATTTCTTTCAAATATTGCTAAAATGATTGGTCCTTGGGGAGTTGATTCATTATAATCATGCCAATTTAATAAAATAATTCATCGACCCTAGGATTCTGGGGTTGGGGCATTACAGTTGGTATCAAAGGAACTTTATCATCAACCTTGGAAACTAGATTTAGAAAACATAGATTAGGGATTATAACCCTAAGATAGAATTTGGGGATGATTATAGAAGAAGATACTATAATTTTGGTAAGGTAGAGATTAAGTGGGTATTCCTAGCAATACATCAATGTCTGGATATTACAAGTGGATGTGGTTTTGGAAAAAATGTACCTAGGGGTAACAACCCCTATAAGGTGTTCAAGGCCTAACTAGGGGTAACATGGTACTCGAAATAGGCCTTATTGTCCACCTGTTTTGACACTCATAGTGTATATAATTAGGATAATTCCCATTTTCTTTAACTATCGTTATGAAGGATTTGAAAGTAAATATTTCCCCAAAGTAACTAAAGTTTACGATTCTAGGATTTATAATAAATTACTTTATGTCATGTGTTATAACATATTTAGAGTTATACAATGTTCATAAATTTACAAGCTAATCCCATATATTACATTTTTTATAATTAGTTCCTAGATGTAGGAATGGTATTAGTACTCATGGAAAATTTAGAGATTTCCTTATTGATAAAACCAAAATTGTTGGTATTAGAACTAATAATGTTATGGATATATTAGGGTATCTTAGTCAAGTTATGATAAATAACCACTCCCAAATATAGAAACCTATTCTATAGATATAATCTCTTATGTTAGATCACTTTATATAGTAGAAGACCCCATCATTTAGTGGGACTACTAATCCAATTATAGACAAGAAATGAATTAATTCTATGGAAAATATATTTATGGATTTGGGGTGTGAGGAAAAGGAAAAGGTTACACGTTCATTGTATTTTATCAAAGATGATGATGATCAATAGTTGTCATTGATCTAGAATACCAGGTATGGGGAAGAAATTTCAATCATGGATTTGAGGACTTTTAAAGAGAAAGTCTTCAATAAATACTTCCCTTGTGATAAAAAAACCGAGATGAAGAGGAAGTTCCTTTGCGTAATGAAAAGGAAGAATGAAGTGTTTTAAATTATAAAGCTAGATTCACATGGGTTCATAGGTATTCTGAAGATTATATACGCAACATGGTTTTCATGATCGATCAAATATTTGAAGGTATCAAGCCAAATCTCTGAAGAGAAATAGTTTCTCAAACCTTCACTTCATATGATGAAATACTTTTATGTTCTATCAAGTCAGAGAAAGAATTCTCTAAGTACTATGGCTTTGAAGGGAATCTACAGATGAAGAGGACAGTGGATCAAAAAATGGAAAATGGAAATAATAGAATGAGGGAATTTCCTAAATGTCACATTTTTGGAAAGAAGCACACTTGTACATGCTTTAAGGGAATTGGAGTTTGTTATAAGTGTGAAGAAAAATTCCACAAAGTTCTTGATTACAAGGGAATGAAAGAAAATTACAAAGTGAAATGCTTCCACTATAAGAATATTGGTCTCTATACAAATTAATACCCCAAGAATCAATGGAAAATACTTTAGAATATGGCAAAGGATCAATGTCATTATTATGTTATTGATAAAACTGAAGTGGAATGATTAATGTGCCTATGTATTTGGATATTTTAGTAATTTTTTGAAAGTATTTTATTAGTGATGTACTTGTTCTAAAAATTATAAAATATGTAAGGATTGTACTACAATACTTTTTTTAAAGATTTGAGATCATATAAAAAATGGTACAATGAAAAGTTATTTAGTTGAAAGATAATATTTTTAGAAAACACATGATTGATGAAAATTGGTTTTGGCTTGGAGTCCTTAAGTCCTCCGGGTAACCCAAGATGTTGGGTCTGTAAGGCTTTTGGTCCACCTTAAGGCTATCAGGCCACCTCAATGACTTCAGGCCACCTGATGTGTATATCGAAACCATACGGATTTTATAAGGAACAAGTTGCATAAGAGAAATCATACCAAGGTGCATTCACCATACCAGAGCTAACATATTTGGAAGAATGAGAGGGTAATACATTTTCCATCGGTACCGGGCATGTGAACCTTTGAAAATGATAGCTACCTGGAGAGCCATGAAATGGTGGATAACTGATCACAATGAAAACACTTAGGAGGGGTTGTTTCAAGTTTTCATATTCTCAAATGAATTCTTTTAAGACCTTCGAGTCTTGTAATGTCACGAAGCCTATGTGCCATGTAAGGGTTCCCTATAAACCTTTAAAAGAAGAATTATAAAAAAAGAATTAAAAATGAAGTCCTTTAGGACATTAAAGAAGGGAAATACAACCCTTAATACTTTCTTGATGTGGAGATTATAATGAATAAATTATTGATTTGGACAAGTGTTTACTACCATTTAATGGATTAATGACTTGTCAACAAGTGGTTTACAAGGGACTAAACATCAATCTTAAGGGACCAAATAACATAGAAACTTGTCCAAAATCCATTGGATAGCCATATGTCTACCATATCATAACATTTATCAAATTTGGTCCATTATTTTATCCACTTAAAATGTGAAATACATGTATGAAATTCCTTCGTAAAGACATTACAAGAGTGACACTCCTCTTATATTATAAAAGGCCTCCTCTCCTCCCACTTCCTCACACCGCTCAAACCATTTTTATTAACATAGATCTTCCCAAATATCCTCTAAAAATCCCTCCCCTAATCCTAGAAGCCTAACCATGTACATTATGTAATCCATATATGCTTTTTGGTAAAATTCAAAAAGAGTTACCTGAATAAGAGGTAACAAAATTCCTCAAGATTTTTAGTTCTTTTTCCATTATCCACTACCTAAACACATATTATTCTATGATTAAATAAAATATAGTATCCTAAATATAATAGGGTATTTTATGTTAATATTTATACCTACAATTATACACACCTCCATATAATGTGTAACTAACATATTATTTCTATGTACGGAGAACTACTGCCTCGCGAAACGATGATTTTTCAATTTTCATTTACCACCTCTCATAGTGGAAATTTTAATGGATACTATATTTATATATGATATATATGATATTTATAATGTATTTATGATATTTTTATTTTTATTTGTAACATTCCTTTATTCTTTCCATCTTGTGTAAATATGATAATTTCATTTGAGAAAGTGTGAACTACCACCCCCTCAAAGCGACATGACTCATTCATGCCATACATAGAATATATAAAGGATGGTCTTAAAAAACCTATTTAACATATATAATGTAGATATGATCCTAGAATTATTATATACATATATAATTTACATTTAATTATTTTTATACAAAAAAAATGAAAGCAGCGTTCATGCATACATACGGCCTACCGTCTCCATGAATGGTGAATTTCATTATTAACTCCAAACCATATAGATTATTCAAAATAAAAATTTAATAAATATATATGATATTAACATCATAGTTTACATTCTTTAGATGATGAAACCATGATCTAATTAATAGTAACAACAAATACAAATTCAGAACTTGTGAAAATTAGGCAATAAACACTTGAAATAGTTAAAATAATGAATAGTTTTTAAAAAATGAGTAATAAGATATTATAAGATGTATCATACTAGACCCAGAATCTAATAAACATGTGCTCTGAGCTGAGTCATCACATGACCTCATGTACGCCTCCCCTTACGCCAGAGGATGCCAACTTGCAACAAGGGTCTAATAAGTCACATGGGAAGACTATACCCTCTTTACCAGAGGGATCCAAAATAGAATACAATATAAATAGCAGAATAAATATGAAAAATCAATAAACATTCATAATCAAAAGTTTCCCAAATGGGGTATAAAAACAAATCAAATACAACAATTCCATTCTGTACTAGGTGTACAAAGTGAAATAAACCCAAAGTTAAAAAAAAATCCAAAACTCCAAATGGGTCGGAATCTAAGTATGGATCCTCTTTTATGTACATCCTAAGACCAAATAAACGTATTATTATAGGGCCTATACCCTTGTATAGACCTGAAACCAGAGAGATCTTCTCAAGTACCCAATGGCAGCCTGACCAGGGTGTGAGTGCACAACTCAGTAGACCACCACCAACGTTGTATACAAAATATCCAATCTGAAAGATAGTGCATGGAAGTACAAAAACAATGGTTATTAAACAAGTTTAACTTGGGTTACATTAGATATCCAAGTTTAACTTAATTAACTCCTAGAATTTATCCCAATTCCATTTCTAATACCGTCATTGTTCCTTAATCCATTTTTGATAACATGTCCCATGGGTTAGGCATAATTATCATCTACCCAACGGTCTAAAGCAATCAATAAAAATTCATAGGGTAAATAGATCATGTCCCTATCTAAATAGGGATACAAATATCACATAAGCACATTACCCTCATGTGGAAGCCTTATCCAGGGTGGAATGCAACAGTTAGGGGAATAAAGACTTTTTCCCCTTCCCTAACCTGTGAATTTATGGGATAGAGTTTAGAGCCACATTATAACTCGAACCATGGGCATAAAACCTCAAGTAAATACCCCAATATACCAATCCATGTAAACATTATTATTTATCAAATCACCACAACAATACCATAACACAACATAACCTTAACAATTCCATTGGAAATCATCAATCATAATGAATAACAAACAACATGGGAATTAATACTATTCCATAACCAATAAACACATTTTCCAATTACAATTCATAGTCATTTAGACAAATTCCCATCCTCATGCCATAAACCTTTAAGTTTATTCAATAAACCCTATGCCTTAGTCTATATTCATCAATGGCCATACTTCAACCTATTTATCCCATTTATCGATTCATGTAAATTTCTCATATATTAACTCATTCCACATTTATAAATTCCCTCATGAAACCATTTACATGTTCTCAATTCACAAGCCATTTCCAATTTTACATGCTCATCAATTCATATGTATTAGTCATATTTGAAATTTCCACATAAATCATAAACCATTTGACACAATCACATTTAACCCAATTAAACCATTACTAGGCCATTCCAAAAAACCCCTTAAGACATTATTAAACATAGGAAAATCATATACATTCCATATTCAATCCAAATAACCATAATAACATGTTCAACATGGGCACCGTGTTTTTTGGCATAAATTCCACTGGTGACCTTGTCCATTTTGAGGATCAGAAAGGTTGGCACACCCCATGGGTGGCCCCAAATTGGTTAATTCATCCTTGGAGGATCCCATAGGGATCATGAGGCTTTCAAAAAATTATTTAGATTATCATTATACAAAATCCCACCAAAGAAATATAATCACAACAAGAGGAAATTAATATCATATACTCATATACAAGAATCAATTGAAAAAATATGGGATATAACATATAGAACGCCTACCATGAATAAAACGATAAAAACACTCATAATTGTAGCCTTAGATATGGATTGAAACACCCATTGATTCGTTAACCTAGGTTCGATAGGAAAAATAAGGGTTTTAGGTTTTCATAACGAGATGTAAGTAACTTCAAACCCTAATTTGAAAAAGAGAATCAAGAGGAGCATTAGAACTACACGAGGCTTAGATCCACATCCAATGGTTCTCCAAATGGCCAAGATTTAAAGGAGAACCACCCTCGGGAAGATTGGTTCGTCCAAGATCATCACTAAGGTTTCAAGTGGTGAAATGGAGGAGAAACTTGTGTTGGGGTTTTAAATACTGAGATGTCATTTTGGTTATTTGCTAAAAAATACTGGGCCGCATGGTTTAACCGCACGATTTTCCAAACCGTGCACAAACCCTTCATGGGACATTGTCCGAAAACACCCCTTTTCATAGTTTACATACATGGTTTTCCTAACTGTGCATCAGATGTGTGTGAGCCTCTATCCAAGGTTGCACGATTACCTGATATTACCGCATGGTTTTTCCTAATAGTGCTCAAACCATGCAACATGAACATGAACTCCTTTTTTCCTCTTTTGTGTACTAAACCCCCAAAACACCCCATTAACTTCACATAAACATTGTAAAAAATCTATATTGGCAAAAATAAGAGGCCAAAACCAAAACAAAAACAAAAAAATACCTTATGAAAATATGAGATCTTATAACCTCCCCACCTTATAACGGTTCATCATCGAGCAGCTCTTCAAAGCATCACTAAGCTTCCATAACTATAGTTTATTTCACTAGGCTTTCCTATCCATTCCCATATTCTAAGTTTCTATTTTCACATCGCAATGATCACCAAACACAGATCAAGGGCACAGACTTGACCCACAAGTCTTCATTACCAAAACCACAACACGATCCGAAAACTCCACAAGGATGCATAAACCTGAACCATACCCAACTACTACAACTTCATAGAGAAAACATAGAAAAAATGTACTGAATCACTACACACAGATAATTCATGAACAATATCACATAATCATGTACGAACCAGTCAGCACCCTTCGGTTCGATCCTCTACACAACTCAAGACCCAAATCACCTAGCATCATTTTCCTCCATTTTCCCCAACTACAATGGTGACCAAACTCAATATCTCACAAAGGAGAACTCATAGTTCTTTCAACCACATTTTTTAACATACACTGATTCACCGCTATCAAGTAAAGATCACCCAAAACTCAACTCAACTTTCATATCACCTGATGTGTTCCAACTGACCATGCCCAAACATCCATAGGGAATTACCCTGCATTAAAATCAAGCTACACCATCAAAACCATTAGGGTGGACATTCCAACACTATCCACTAAAGGACTAAGATCAACATGACCTCCCCTAGGTGTAAATTTATTTCCAAAGTAACTTTACACCACAACATCAAATCAATGGTGGGTCACTCTCACCACACCCATTCAAGTTTACCATCTTAGGTCAGACCACACTTGATTAACTTTTCCCAGAATGCCCACCTCCCACTGATGGTGTGCTACCCATTTCTCACCTTCCCAAGGTGATTACTGACTTGAAGCCTATCATTATTATCTCATGCACCCACTGAGGTTGTTCCCCAAATTACAGTATAATTCCATCAGCATGGCCTTAATGCCCCATACCATCATCAAGCATCACCCTTGGAATGACACCACATCACATGGCCAAGGTTCTCTCAACATCATGATGTTAGAAAACAAACCAAGGAAAAATTTCCCTATTCTAACCCCAATCTTCATTGGAGTTATATAACCCAACCTCTCTTGCAATGACTTGTTTTCATATCCATGAACATGACTCTATGAACTCATTAGAGGAATCAAAAAATTCACATGGAACCACCATGAGCCCAAAGCCAACACTTTTCTCATCAGTCACAACATCCATGTACCACATTGCCTCTCTAAGGGACATAACGTGCACCTCACAATTTTCTGATTGGCATCCCTATGCCATTACATCAAATCAATGTTATCCTATCCACATAGAATAATGACTTATCACTCCATACCTTAGGAGTTCCATTACCATTACACCTTATGAGGGATTAAAATCACTGTATCTTACACCTGATCATAAGCTAACCCCCAAAAGTTAGAAATGGCCATATAGCTTTTCCCAAAATAAGAAAATGAATGTCCCCTAGTGCCTATTCCTATCACCTATGAACATCACCCATGATGTTTGTCGACATTTGGTCCATCCCGAGGACCTCACCCTAAGCCATATAGGGTGTACATCCCATCATCAAGCTCCATATATACTATTTCCATGAGTGTAAACTCTATGATGTCCCTCATTCAACCAACCACCATCAATTATCTTGTCATAAGTCTAGAGCTTCTCGACATACCTAAGAGGATGTTAAGATATTGGGAAAGCTCATCACTAGATAAGGTATGCTAAGAATGTTTTTAAGAACACCACTACTAACTTATCCATTTTTGATGTCGAACTATGGGATACCATGACCTTCCATGGATCTCGGGCTCCCCTTCCAAATGCAACTTATCAACACTTAACCACCACAACCCATGTGTGATTGCCAACCAATTCTAACCATCACTCTATGACCAAATCACCAAGAATTCGTGAACCAACATTTCATGTGGAACTAAATCCACCACACCACTCGAGTTATTCCAATGCATCCATGATAGCTAAAAACTGAAGAACAACGGTCTACTACACCCATCAATCCAAGATTATCTCACAAATAAAATTTAACTTGTGTTTAACCCCTCGCCAGCTTATATAACTAACCATTTATATTGGATAGTCAGTGTCATCATCCCTAAGTCATCCTTTGCATCTCACCCAACATACAAACCATTCATACTAATAAATTCAGCCATGTGACCACCCTTACCTCAGCTTTAGTTGTCGGGCGAAACTATATAACCACACAATATCCACCATTGTCTTTTCTATTGAAAAAAAACTTCAAGACCCCTGTTAATAATCATTCAAAAAGGGGAGTCAGGAATATATATGATACAACCCTTTGAAACAAATCTTACATCCTATCACAAGCACTAGGGTTCCCTTACGGAAGAACCAGGGCACCACTATACCTTTTACTAAACTCAGTGGTACTCGGTATGCATTGACACCACCTCTGGAGAATCTTCCATTCTCACATTCAAGATACCTATACCGTTGGGCTAAACTTCCATGAGGTCACCCTTGATTTTTTGGAACTATCAATGCATAAACCCAACTCGAGTTTTTCCACCATCCATCAACCTTCACACTTATCCTTCTAGGCCCAACTCGCACCATGAAACAGTCCGAGTTCAACTATTAAATTCCAAAACATCCACATGTGTGACACCACCTCTAGAGAATCTCCCATTCTCCCATTCAAGATACCTATACCGTTGGGCTAACATTCCATGAGGTCACCCTTTCTTTTTCGGAACTATCAACGCATAAACCCAACTCGAGTTGTGCCACCATCCATCAACCTTCACACTTATCCTTCTAGGCCCAACTCGTACCATGAAACAATCCGAGTTCCACTATTAAATTCCAAAACATCCACATGTGCGACACACACCCAAAAGCACTAGAAACCTCATACGAACTCTATCATAGGCTACTTTAAGGTTTAATGAGACCAACTCCCTAATCTAGAGTAACTACAATAAAAATAAATTTTCACTCTACAACCATACATATCAGGACATGAGAAAAGTAATGCATATGAATGAAACTCTTCCTCTATTCCAGTTCACATAGCACCTAGCACACAAAACAACCATTTACTCTAGGTTTCGTACTAAAGGGTTACACATTCATCAGCACTACGAGCCAAACATCTTCTCTAGGATTCAAAATTAAACTCACAAGGCCAATACCCACATGGTCACTAAGACCTAGGAATCATCATTAGGGTCCATCATGCACCCTATATGATCACAAACAATGAGATTTTTCACATTCACATTAGAAAAAAATTCCCCAAAACCCAATGACCACAACCCTAACAAGGGTTCTATAAACACACCACCTAGGGTATATCATAACCAGAAAGGCCTCACAATCCAAATCCAAAGTCTCAAACTAGAGAACTCTCGTTGTCCAACCCATACATACAAGGTTCAAACCAACAACAAAAAGGATACCCAACATTGAACTCAAACATTATCATATAAAAATATCTTTCACCCGATGCTTCGAAGAATAAACAACATGATTTAACTATAGATGGAAAAGATATCATGCTAACAACATTAAAAAACCACTCTTCATACTCTATACCAATAGTTATAAACACACTAAGATCACTACACTCTACCATACCTACTGTCAGTCATGGTTAACATGGGGTAACCAATTTACTTAATCACAAGTCTTTCTTCAAAACTTGTTCATACTAATTATTATTTTACAACAAGATCCATTCTTATTAAGCACATTTCCCATTTAAAAACTTTTTACAATATTAATTCTAACTCTTTTACACTTTTCATAAGAAAAAAATCATTAACAATTATACCGTCATTATGCAACACATTTAATTTTAGACACTGAATCAACCTTTACAATTTATCACAACCCAAAATGTTAACCCATTCATAAAATTTCATTATACACAATATTACTTAACAACTCTTTTGAATTATTTTCATTCACCCACTTACATTACCATTATTAGGAATCATTTTCTTTCGAGTTATCAAGGAAGTACAATTAATTCTAATATCTATGCCCCTCACACCCATCCTGTGTGTGTTCCTATAATTATACATTCCACCTATATTATTAGGTTTTTAAAATGATGCATGAATGCAAACCCCCATGACATTCCAAAAATGATAGAAATATCATAAATCAATCAAATAACACAACATGTGCATCACCCAATGGTGAAATATCATTGAACTGTAACGAAACACATCAAAAACAACAATTCCCAACTAGGGTGACTTAGGTGTTTCCTCATACATGGGTTAGCTAATCCTAAGCACAAGATCATTACCAAGTCCCGACACATCCTAATATCCTCTCAATCGTACCCAAATAGTAATAAAGATAAAATAACTCCTATGATACCACTTTGTAATGTCCCTGACTCAAAAGCCACTAAACTGGTGCTCTGAGCTGAGTCATCACATGACCTTAAGCGCGCCTCCCCATATGACAGAGGTTACAGACTAGCAGTGACGGTCTAATAAGTCATGCAGGGAGACTATACCCTCTTTATCAGAGTTTTCTACAACAGAATACAATCTAAATAGTGGAAGAAATATGAAAAACCAATAAACCTGCATAACCGAATGTCTCCCAAATGGGGTACATACAAAAATCAAATACAACAATGAAATGACAAACTAGGAGTGAAAAGTGAAAGAAACCCGATGTAAAAAATCATCCAAAACTCCAAACTAGTCTGAGTCTATGTCCCGATCCTCCTCCATGTACATCCCAAGCTCTACTCAACAACTTAGTGTAGGGAATCTTCCCTTGTACTGACCTATAACTAAGAGATATGCTCGGGTACCCAATGGTGGCCCGAGAAGTGTGTGAGTACAAAACTCAGTAGACCACCACCAAAAGTGTTTACAAAATATCTAGTCCAACATATAGTTCATAGAAGTAGAAAATAAATTTTAATTAAACAAGGAAAACTCAGGTTCCATTAGATATCCAAGGTCAACTTAATTAACAAATAGAATTTATCCCAATTCCATTTTATATACCATCTTCATTCCTTAATCCATTTTGATCACATGTCCCATGGGTTAGGCATAATTATCATCTACACAAGGGTTTAAAGAAATCAATCACAATTCATAGGGTAAATAGATCAATTTCTTATCTCTCCAGGGATACACATATCACATCAACATGTTGTCCTCACCTTGAATCCTTAGTCCGGGTGGAATTAAACTGTTAGGGGAATAGAGCCTCTATCTCCTTCCCTAACCCATGCATTTATGGGATGGAGTTTAGTGCCTTTGTCTAACTCGACTAGTAGGCGTAGAACCACAAGTCAATAAACCAATCTACCAAGCCATGTGCACATTATTATTTATCAAATCACCATAACCATACCATAACAAAACATAACTTAACCAATGCCATTGGAAATCATAAATCACAGTGCATAATAAACAATAGGGGAATTAATACTATGCCATAATACGTTAAAAATTTTTCTAATTACAATTCACAGTCAATTATCCAAATCACTATTCTCTTTATTTAACCATTTATGTTTATTCAAAAACCCCTATGACTTGGTCAATATTCATAAATGGCCATACTTTAACCCATTTATCCCATTTATCACTTCAAGTACATTTCTCATTAATTAACTCATTCCACATTTATCAATTAACTCATGAAACCTTTTAAATGTTTTCATTCAGAAACCATTTCCAATTTAATATGCTCATAAATTAATATGTATTAGTCATATTGGGAATTTTAAAATAAATCATATACCATTCGACGCAATCCCATTTAACCCAATTAACCCATTACTAGGTCATTCCAAACAACCTGTTATGCCATTATTAAACCGAGGAAAAACATAGACATTCCATATTGAATCAAACTAATCATACTAACATGTTCAACATGGGCTTCATGTTATTATGCATCAATTCCACATGTGACAATGGCAATTTGGAGGTTCAAAAAGATCGGAACACCCCATGGTGGCCCCAAATTTTCCAATTTATCATCGAAGCATCCCACAGGGATCGTGAGGGTTTTTCAATCACTATTTAGATGATAATTTTACCAAATACCACCAAAAAAAATCTAAGCAGAACAAGACTAAATCAAGAACACATACACATATGCACGAATCTACTTAAAAAGTATGGGATATAATTTTTAGACCAACTACCTCAAATCTGATAATGAACTCACTCTTAATCGTAACCTTGGATCTGGAATCAAACAACCCTTGAATACTTAACCTAGGTTCCATTAAAAAAAGTAGGGTTTTAGTCCTTCAAAATGATATGGAATAAACAACATACCCTAATCCAAAAAATAGAAGCATGTTGAGCATTAAACTTACCCAGTGATTTGATCCACAACCAACAGTGCTTTAAACATCCATGAATCGAAGGAGAACCACCCTTGGGAATCTTGGTTTGTGCATTCTTGTCACTAGAGTTGTAGGGGGGGGGGGAATAGAGGAGAAAACCATGTTGGGGTTTAATATCCAGGGATATAATTTTTGTAATTTTCTCAAAAACACTAGTCCGCATGGTTTAACAACACGGTTTTCCAAACTGTGCACAAATTGTTCATGATACACTATCTGGAAAACACCCATTTGCATGTATTACCCGCATAGTTTGATTAACCATACACCAACCTTGCATAATCCTCTATCCAAGGCTACACGATTACCTGGGATTCCCACACAGTTTTCCCAAACCATGCACAAATTGTGCAACACGCACATGAACTCCCTTTTTTTATCTTTCATATCCATAACCCACAGAACACCCTTGAAACTTCCCAAAAACATGGGAAAACACTTATCAAGAAAAAAGGAAGATACCAAAACCGAAACAAAAACAAAAACATACATTAATAAAATCTCAGATCTTATATTAAGAAGATGATATATAATATTATAAACATGAGTGTAGTTCTGGTATAAGTTAGTATCATATTTTAAACCACTATACAGGGGGATAAAGACCAAAAAATAAAGGTATGTTAAGGTAAGGGATTCTTATATCACTTTTCATTCTATGAGGTATATGCCTTCGACACCACTTACTCCTTTTGTGTGGTATACCAACTTCCCCTTTTGATATAATATATCATTAATTATTTTATATTCATTGTACTTAAATGTTTCATTTTGTGATAATTACTTCTTATTCGTCCAATTCATATGTTACCACAATAGTGAGGGTTTTCATCTCAATTTAAATTCCATTAAGACTTATTTGTTGTTATGAACCAATTTACTTTTATATGGTGTATATAATTTCTATTTACATTTTATAACATGAATCTACTTATTATAATGGTATTCTAAGTTTCATTTAATATTTTTCCTTCGTGGAGATTATAATTTCAAATGTTTCAAAATGGTATGGGAAACCTTTGAATATTTAATGATTATTTTCCTCATGAATGTTTTAATGATATTTAGATAATATTTCCATTCATAAAAAACAACAACCCTTGTTGTTACTTATCCTCCTATTACGTATTATTGATAAATTCATATTCATTATTCAATATGGATGTTTTATAAATCCTGTTATTTATTCAATATATGATGAATGCTTTGGAAATGAAATACATGGGTGGGGGACCCTTTAATGAAATCCCTATGGGTTAGGGACCAGTTAATGCAATCCCCTTGATTCATCGGTAGTCTCATGAGATGAATTATTTGGCAAAATCGTTTAAAATGTCTCTTAACAGTAAAGGAATCATGTTCTTGGGAAATGTACCATTGGATAATTAAGTATTTCATTTGTTGAGAATTAATTTATTATTATTTATCCATGATATTTTTCATCATCATAAATGTGGATGCATTTCATTTCTAGTTCATTGATGAAATGGAATGTGTATTCAATTTCTTAACTTTCCATATTGATATTACATTATCTAGTTATTTAAATGGAAAGGGTTATCATTTATTAAGCTTTATATGTTGGTTTATTTCCATTGATTCATTATTTCTTCTATTTTACATACCCTTACTGATCATTTGAGCTCACCCTTACTATGTTTTCTTTCCCAAAGTTATGAGGAATAAATATTTTCATAAGTATTAAAGGATGCAGTGTATTTCATTTTATTATTATCATGTTTTTATTTCCTATTTCCAAATGTATTATGGGTATCATGTATATAACATGGAATTCCAAGATTTCTAAACTGACTGGTCCTTCAGGAGTTGATTCCCTATAATCATTCCAATGTAATAAAATAATGCCCCGAATTTGGGCTTCTATGGTCATGGCTTTACAAAATTATTTTAAAAATAATTTTTATTGGGAACTAATTTCACCCCCTCTTGAGTTACCCAATTAACCAATAATATGTGAATCCTATTGGACTCCACTATGATATAGGTGATAGAAAAAATTCTAATGGTGGGTTTGATCAGAGGGTAATCCAAATATAATGTAATTGTTTCCATTTTCATCTATTTGAGGAATTGTATTTTATGGCCACTATAGAAATGGAAATGGTTTTGTATATGTTATGGTTATTCTTATTTCATCTTTCATGATTTGAAACCGTGTCTTGGCACCAAACAACTTTTTATTTTAACATCACCATGACCATGTCCTTGGTGTAGTGAGATCTTATTACCGATTTTTTAAAGGAACTCCACCGAATTTCCTTTACTAGAATAATGCCCTTTGAATGGTGTTTCTAAGTTTCCCATTGTATATATAGAGAGATATATAATGACACGACCCCCATAAATCCCACCAATAAGGTGTGGTAGTATTTAGAATGGTAAATACCCTTTTATAACTTCCATAACAACTAAAAACTCCTCCCTATCAACACTATGATTTGGGAAACCATAATACAAAGGTTGGTACGGTACACACCCTCACAAATATGTATATGAATCAAAAGTATGAAATTGTATCCTTGTATTTTTATGTGACTCTAAGCTAAATACCATTAATGTTCTATTAGATCCATGATCTATGGAATAAAATATTATACCTTGATGAATTTATTTATCCTAGATGATTATCCTATAGTTGATACTATGATATACTCATCTAATGTTATAGAATCACTCACTATTGGTATATAATAATTTTCCCATATTATCATTCCACAAGTCATGGAAAACACAAATCCTTATAAATATCTAAAATCATCTTTTTTAGTTTTTGAACTATAGCTATAGTAACCCTTCCAAATAATCTCACCCATAAAGAAAAGGAAAAAATACATCCTTAGACATTATTAAGTACTCAAAAAATTACTCATTGATTCCAAATTAGTCTCACAATGAATATTTTTTATCTAATAAACATTATTTATTTATAAGATAAACATGGATGAGTGAACAATATAACATAAATAATTATTAAAATAGCTAAAGATCATGGAATCATACCCATGGATTCTTTTTCTTCAACAGATTATGGAAATTGTGTTTTTAAAAAACTCACGACATTAAACATTTACAAAATAACAATTTTTTAGTCTTCTAAGTTAAACATTATCAAAACATTACAAATGTATATATTTTTACCAAAGCTAAAATTTTTTAGATTTATGTCCATGGATTTTTATACTTAAAATATAAATAAATTTATAAAGACCCATAATCAAGAATAAATATTAGACAATTTTTTTCACATATAGTAAAATTCGTATGTTATTTTTAATGAGAAGTATTTCAAACACATATAACACTATAAATTCATCAATTATACTAGTAACTTGTTTATATTCAAAATATTCATCCTTATTATCTATAAATTTAAATTATTTGATAACATTGTGAATTAAAATATTCCAATGCCATGAAGCATGTTTTAAACCCTAATTGGATGGTTATATATCATAACAATATTTTATGGATTTTCAACACCTCTGTGTATCATTATATATACCTCATCAGAAAAATATCATAATGGATTATAGGTTTGTAATCCATTTTAAATATCTCACATTGTTATAGTATTTTTCAAGGGAAACTAAAATGAATATATTTTATCATACCCACTAGAGAAAAGGTTTCATTCTAGTTAATATATTGAATTTATTTAAAAACATTTATCTAAAAAGTGAGACTTGAGTATATACACTATCTTTTATGTTGAATTCTTATAGAAGATCCATTTATAACCAATATGTTTTAACCCTTTAGGTTGATCTACCAGGATCAAAAAATTATTAGTGTACAACATTTCTAGTTTATATTTGTAGAGACTCGAAGCTTAACGTACATGGACATTACATTACTTTTGCGGAATACTTAGTACATAACAAAAACACACACACAAGGATCGTAATAGTTTAGTGTCTTTGGAAACTCAGAATATAATCTTCTAATCATGGTGAAAGATCTTCAACATCTCCCATAAAGATCTTCCCTTTTTTTACCTAAAACATTTCTTTATATCCTGGGGAAAAGAAAACATAAAAGGGTGAGCTCAAATGCTCGGTAAGGGTAAACAAAAGAAATATCAATCACATCATATTCATAAGAACATAACATTTTGGGAATCTTACCCTGTAAAAGAGATCATAATTTCATAACATGGGATAATTAATAGTAGTGAAATGTAATCACAATGATCATAACTTAAAACATGAAACTTTGTGGCATACACACATAATCATAGAGAATAATTTCTTATTAGTCAAGACACATTGCCAAGACTATCTTAGTGGACAAAGTCCATTTCTGAACCGAGTTCACTCCTCGTTTCAGTCCTGTTTCATTGAACCGGTATAACCTACCATTCCAGCCATGTCTATCTCATGAGATATAAAATCTTTACCCAATGCATTTTAGGGAGATATAGGTCCCATCCATCTCATAATGATACTATTCTTATGTGTGCCACAAAATAATAAATCATACATCATTGCATAACCCATGTAATAAAAATGGGAATCTTAAACATCATGACATCATCAAACAATTCATATAAGATAAAGGAATTCATAAAAATAATTCCATCACAACATAATCAAATCAATGTAATAATAGGGATATAAACAGAACCCTATATTATCTTAGATGGAAAATAATTTTGATAAAACACTTGAACTCCATTCTTGAGGAAAATATCCTTTCAAATTCAAAAACATTTTCCTTTCTTAACATGTCATACAATTTTAAACTAAAAGAAGTTGATTAAAAATAATCTTGAAAACTTGTAAAGGAATCTTCTTGGAAATAATGTTTTAAAAATCCATTCATGCTGTATATGTTAAAAAAAACATTCTTCTCGTACTTTTGTCGGAAAAGTCAAAAATTACCTCGTACGAAAAACGACAAAAGATTCCTTTAATATCTTTTACTAAAAACTCACCGAAGGGTAACATAGGTTTTAAAAAATTATAGGTGGATGGAAATAATATTACATATTGAGGGAACATGGATGTGGATGATAAAATACACCCCAGTAAATACCAACATATGAGCAATCTTGGATAAAAATGAGATTGTGATATTTCCCTTACCATAGGTCCGATTTACTTCGTAAGTGTCCGAACCTCCTGTATAATGATTTAAATAATGTTATTGACTTATTCCAGAATCATACTTATTTTTATGATATCATATATGGTTCATTTATGACTTTATATTACCCGTTCTTTTGTAAATTCCATGTTAAAGAGCGTTTTGGGTAAAATTGTTTCATTTGTCGTCCGTGTTTTGACTTGTAATTATTCATATGATTACTTAGATCACGATTACTTAATTACAGAATATAAAACATGATTTATATATAATATATATTCAGAATATACATATATATAATAAATCAGTAAATGGAAATAAATACACCGTTCATGGAGACGGTAGGTCGTACGTACGCATGAACGCTGTTTTCGTTTCCTTATTGAGTTGAATGGAATTAAGTAGATGAAATACATATATATAAACATAAATCCAGTATCCTTATTATGTTATATGTTTCATGATTACTTATTATATATACTTTATAATCATTCATGAATGGTTAACGTGGAGAATGAATCTCATCGCGTCATGGAGACGGTAGTTCGTACGTACGTACGAGTGATGATATCGTTCTCATGATCGTGGGACTATATTGGAGTGTATGTATACTATTTCAGAATCAATATCACTTTAAAATAATCATATATAGTTATTATTTACACCATTATACCCATCCAAGTAAGGTGGTGGTGGAAAATAGATTTCACCACGGCGTGGAGACGGTATTCCGTACGTACGCACGCGCGGTGATTTCGTTTTCCGTAGGATGGATAGATGGTGAAATAGGGTTGTTTAATACTTATAATAACATATCAGTATATGAGTGATACTGATGTTATTACTTCATAATGAAACAACCTAATAAGAAGAAGTGGAAGAATAAATAAAGTTGAAAGAATCGGTAACAGACATTACCTCTTCTTTGAAGCGCCTCTTTGAGATCTCCTTTTAGGGCACTAAAATTGGTCTTTGAGGAAGACAAGAACCTCTAGGATGTTTCTAGGGAAGTGGAGAATAGGATTTAGCAGGGTTTGGCCGAGATTTAAGGCTCAAAGTGGTGTGAGGAAGAGAGGGAGGGGGTGCCCTTTTATAAGGGAGGAGAGGGGCACCTTTGGAATGAATAAAAATATTATTTTATTATAAAGACAAATTCGGTTTTAAATAGCTCCAAATTGATTTATTTCGAAGCTAAGGTGGGTATGGGTTGAAATTATCTCATCCAATATAATTTATACAAGTTTAGGTTCATATTTTAACCTTATCATTTATATTTAACTTTAAGTTATATAATTTTACTTTTACCGTGTCTTCTTGTTTTCTTACACTATATGGTTAATAAACTTACTATATCAAGCCAAACGAACCCCAAGTTGTTTATTATTACTATATATAACCTTAACTAAGTCATTTGGCCGAACCTTATATTTTTAGGAATAAAATAACAATTAATAATATAATATTTTTTTTAAAAACGATTTTATGTCAATTTTGACACTATTTAGTAATTGATTTTTGTGAAAATTATAACAGAATGATTAGTTCGAAAAAGTTTATTAAATCAATACTAACATGTCCTATTAAACTCTAAAATTAGTGGAATTCATAAAAAGTCTCAAATTACATTTATTTTGGTATTTATAACATCAATTATGTAAATATTTCATTAATAAGATAATTACTGCATCATCTTTGTGTCATAAATAAATTCAATTATTTAATGTCTAAAAATTACAAATAAAATATCATTATTTAGAAAATCTTGTTATATTTCTAATAAATATTTATAGTCAAATTTATCGTATATATAACCCTATATTAAAAATGATATACTTATTATACTTTGATTTTAACTATTTTAACCCTTATTTAAATAAATTAATAATAAATGTCCTAATCTAATCCAAGTGGTCATAAATGGTCATATTTTATTACATGATTTTTTTTGGTCGAATTACACTCATCCAATAGAATTAGGACATGTGTTAGGATAATAATAATAACATTTTTACCCTTAATTACCCTATTTACTTTTAACCGTGGTAAAAAAAAAGTAAAAAGTGACTATTCACCAAAAATTATTTTCATCTCATTGAACCAAATTTTACTTACTGAAATCAACCGTGTCTCTCGGATTTTTGAAATTCCATTCACAGAAGCGGTAAAATTATGTTTTATGAAAAATTAATTTTTTTTAACTACCACTTAGTGGTTTCACTATTCAACAAAAAATGAAAGTTTCCAGAAAAATACCAAAAATTTGGCCGAAGATATATTTGATATTATGAACTCAAAAATGATGTCTATTTTACCAAATTAAAAACATATCAGTTGCATTAATTAATTTAAAAATTAATTCCCATCGTCAAAACAAATAACGTGTTCTTAAGAGATAATAACTATCAAAAGATTGACACTTGTTTATGTCTGGTTTAAATGTGAAATTACATCCAATGACCAACATTGTATTAAATTGTAAAAATATATTCTAAATATACTTTAAAACCACTCAAATTAATAATTTATCACTATTAATTATTTTGATTAAAAAAGTTGCTTTTAATTAAAATTTAGTAATTTGCACTATTCATCAGAATAGGAAAGTTAGCCGAAAAGTACCAAAATTTCACCCAAAGATAATTTCGATATTCTGAATCCAAAAATGAAGTCCATTTTGAAAAATAAAATTTACAAAATTTCAAAAAGTGGTTATTACTATTCATAACGGCTAGTTTTAATAATATTTTAATAGCATATCGTTGTTTAGTGAAACTCGGTATTGCGTACTACACACGCAATCGAGGAAGGTCGCGATAGCGTGTAATGCAAGGAAAGTCAGGATTCATGTTGTGCAAGCTCCTTTTGGTGTAGCGTACAACACAAGAAATTAATGAAATTAAAAAGAATATTTTTTATAAAATCTCGGGGTGTTACATTCTACCCCCCTTAAAATGAATTTCGCCCTCGAAATTCGTCGGGGTTATAAATGGTTTAATATTCGAAAGTTTCTTTGATAGAAACCCACATCGTAAAAATGAATACCAAAACCAATCTTTAAAAATAAAAGTATGAAACATAACGGTTACCCAAATAAACTAATCACTAGGTTTCCACATAGGTGAAAATATAGATATGGAAGAGAAATATAACCATCATGTTCTGATGGAGAGTGGTAGAGAACATGGCTATGGAAAAGCCAGCAATCACAAAGCCATAAATTTGTAACGATCTAAGGTACCATCTGATTCATCAGATATAAGAGCACTAGGACAACATTTTTGGTTTTCAAGATCGTTTCCCTAAAGTTGATGAAATTGGAATTAGAAGAAATACTTTCGTGATTTCGGTATAGTCTCACCGTTGGTCGTTCTTTGGACAATTTCAACTTCATATCTTAAAGAAATGAAGTTGAATTTGTCATTCGTGATGTGTTAGCATATCATGTGATAGAATGATGAGTCATTCCATCTGTCTCAAACAAAAGGTTAGAAAAGTTATCAAAAAATACATAAGTCCATCTATAATGAGATTAATGATATATGGTTCCTATAATGGACTTATACTTCATATATCATACTGCATAATATAATAAAACTAGTTTCTACTAAACAGGGACTTCCTGTAGGCCAGTGGTAGGCGATAAAGGCCAGTCGCACTTCGGTTGTGGGTTCGATTCCCACAGCCTTGTCCGACGCGATGGGTTGTCGCCCGTCCTACAGGTTGTCCTTTTTCTAAAACTACATTACAAAAAGAGTTCTATCCTTAAACAATACTAACTTATGATTAACACAATCCATTCCAATCTTTAGGCTTATCTAAAATACTTCGGTCCAAGCTCATAGTATAAAGAAAATGATTACTTGAAATATCGTTAACCAAGCATGTGAATACCATCATTTATCCCCCATATATCTTGTTGGTCACATTCCAATCATGTGAATACCTTAATCATGTATTCTCTTGAAAAATGAATACCCATTAAACCTTAGTGAAAACATGAATGCTGTCAAAAGTTAACTCTTTCCACATACCAAAATCCAAAAATTCTATATACTCAATCCATTACATAACCTTACACTTATATCAGTCATGAGATCATGAATACTATCAAACATTTAATTTTCTCCTTATCCCTTCATTATGTGCATATCATCTATATTCCAAAAATATATGAATATCCTTTAATGGATACTGGTACCATTAATCATACACTTTCAAAACTCAAGGAAATACAACAGTGTAACAATCCTTAGATGTCTCTTTATTCCATAGTACCATGAGATTAATTATACAACATTACACTTGAAAAACATGTAATCATTCCACTACCTTCTTAAACCATTGACTGAGCTTCAAAAATTCTTTCAAATCACATATCATTTGTAGTATCTTCATCATCATCAACATAAATACTACTCATATGGCCGTACTGATTCTCTTCATGAGACTTTCCCTTAGGGCATTGGTTTGCATAATGCCCGTAAATTCCACATTTAAAACATTTAACCATTGTTGCTGTCGTAGAAATACCATTATCCTCATCCATGGTGTTAACTGAACCTTTTCCTTTTCACTTACTGGATTTGTGTCCTTCTTTTCCACACCCAAAGTATCTTCCAGTTCCCTTGAAACATTCTCCTCGATGCCTCTTCCCACATGATTTACACCGGGGAAATTGAACTTTCTTTCCTCTATGATCATTATGAAACTCCATCTTTCTCTTATTAGCCGAGTCAGGAAACTTACCAAATTTGAGTTTATTGATCATATTATGAGATTTCTGATTCGGAATAATATTGATGGTTGGACTTCCAAGTCCCATTTTATTTGGTTTCTCATGAAAAATATCATTCCATTGTCCATAATATCCTCCATTATCGTGAATCATCTTGTTTCCATCCATTTTATAAAACCCAAAAAGAATAGTGTTAGAGGCAAAAATCATAATAAAGGGGGAGTAACTTCAATATATAACATCTTAGGTTAAATTCTAAGATCGTTACCATAGTTCTAGGACTATATCCTATACGTATACTTATCCTTAGGGACATCCCTAGACATACCTTAGAAATATCTCTAGGGATCCCACTAACGTTTTCACATCCTAGTTTCCAAAGGCTGACTAAACCTTTCATCTGATACCAATTGTAGAGACCCAAAGCTTAACGTACATGAACATTACATTACTTTTGTGGAATACTTAGTACATAACAAAAACACACACACAAGGATCGTAATAGTTTAGTGTCTTTGGAAACTCGGAATATAATCTTCTAATCGTGGTGAAAGATCTTCAACATCTCCCATAAAGATCTTCCCTTTTTTTTTACCTAAAACCTTTATTTATATCCTGGGGAAAAGAAAACATAAAAGGGTGATCTCAAATTCTTATTAAGGGTAAACAAAAGAAATATCAATCACATCATATTCATAAGAACATAACATTTTGGAAATCTTACCCTGCAAAAGAGATCATAATTTCATAACATGGGATAAATCATAGTAGTGAAATGTAATCACAATGATCATAAATTAAAACATGAAAATTTGTGGCATACACACATAATCATAGAGAATAATTTCTTATTAGTCAAGACACATTGCCAAGACTATCTTAGTGGACAAAGTCCATTTCTGAACCGAGTTCACTCCTCGTTTCAGTCCTGTTTCACTGAACCGGTATAACCTACCGTTCCAGCCATGTCTATCTCATGAGATATAAAATCTTTACCCAATGCATTGGAGGGATATATAGGTCCCACCCATATCATAATGATACCATTCTTATGTGTGCCACAAAATCATAAATCATACATCATTGCATAACCCATGTAATAAAAATGGGAATCTTAAACATCGTGACATCATCAAACAATTCATATAAGATAAAGGAATTCATAAAAATAATTCCATCACAACATAATCAAATCAATGTCATAATAGGGATATAAACAGAACACTATATTATCTTAGATGGAAAATAATTTTGATAAAACACTTGAACTCCATTCTTGAGGAAAATATCCTTTCAAATTCAAAAACATTTTCCATTCTTAACATGTAATACAATTTTAAACTAAAAGAAGTTGATTAAAAATAAACATGAAAACTTGTAAAGGAAGCTTCTTGGAAATAATGTTTTAAAAATCCATTCATGCCGTATAAGTTAAAAAAACATTCTTCTCGTACTTTTGTCGGAAAAGTCAAAAAGTACCTTGTACGAAAAACGACAAAAGATTCCTTTCATAACTTTTACTAAAAACTCACCGAAGGGTAAAATAGGTTTTAAACAGTTGTAGGTGGATGGAAATAATATTACATATTGAGGGAACATGGATGTGGATGATAAAATACACCCCAGTAAATACCAACGTATAAGCAATCTCGGATAAAAATGAGATTGTGATATTTCCCTTACCTTAGGTCCTATTTTCTTCGTAAGTGTCCGAACCTCCAATATAATGATTTAAATAATGTTATTTACTTATTCGAGAATCATACTTATTGTTATGATATCATATATGGTTCACTTATTACTTTATATTACCCGTTCTTTTGTAAATTCCATGTTAAAGAGCGTTTCGGGTAAAATTGTTTCATTTGTCGTTCGTGTTTTGACTTGTAATTATTCATATGATAATTTAGATCATGATTACTTAATTACAGAATATAAAACATGATTTATATATAATATATATTCATAATATACATATATATAATAAATCAGTAAATGGAAAGAAATACACCATTCATGGAGATGGTAGGCCGTACGTACGCATGAACATTGTTTTCGTTTCCTTATTGAGTTGAATGGAATTAAGTAGATGAAATACATATATATACACATAAATCCAGTATCCTTATTATGTCATATATTTCTTGATTACTTATTATATATACTTTATAATCATTCATGAATGGTTAACGTGGAGAATGAATCTCATCGCGTCGTGGAGACGGTAGTCCGTACGTACGCACGAGCGATGATATTGTTCTCATGATCGTGGGATTGTATTGGAGTGTATGTATACTATTTCAGAATCAATATCACTTTAAAATAATCATATATAGTTATTATTTACACCATTATACCCATCCAAGTAAGGTGGTGGTGGAAAATAGATTTCACCACGGCGTGGAGACGGTATTCCGTACGTACGCACGCACGGTGATTTCGTTTTCCGTAGGATGGATAGATGGTGAAATAGGGTTGTTTCATACTTATAATAACATATCCGTATATGAGTTATACTGATGTTATTACTTCATAATGAAACAATCTAAGAAGAAGAAGTGGAAGAAGAAATAAAGTTGAAAGAATCGGTAACGGACATTACCTCTTCTTTGAAGCGCCTCTTTGAGATCTCCTTTTAGGGCACTAAAATTGGTCTTTGAGGAAGACCAGAACCTCTAGGATGTTTCTAGGGAAGTGGAGAAGAGAATTTGGCAGGGGTTTTCCGAGATTGAATGCTCAAAGTGGTGTGAGGAAGGGAGGGAGGGGGTGCCCTTTTATAAGGGAGGAGAGGGGCACCTTTGGAATAACTAAAAATATTATTTTATTATAAAGCCAAATTCGGTTTTAAATAGCTCCAAATTGATTTATTTCGAAGCTAAGGTGGGGATGGGTCGAAATAATCTCATCCAATAGAATTTAGACAAGTTTAGGTTCCTATTTTAACTTTATCATTTATATTTAACTTTAAGTTAGATAATTTTACTTTTACCGTGGCTTCTTGTTTTCTTACAGTATATGGTTAATAAACTTACTATATAAAGACAAACGAACCCCAAGTTGTTTATTATTAGTATATATAACCTTATCTATGTCATTTTTCCGAACATTATATTTTTAGGAATAAAATAACAATTAATAATATAATATTATTTTTAAAAACTATTTTATGTCAATTTTGACACTATTTAGTAATTGATTTTTGTGAAACTCATAACAGAATTATTAGTTCGAAAAAAGTTAATTAAATCAATACTAACATGTCATATTAACCTATAAAATTAGTGTAATTCATAAAAAGTCTCAAATTACATTTATTCTCGTATTTATAACATCAATTATGTCAATATTTCATTAATAAGATAATTACTGCATCATCTTTGTATCATAAATAAATTAAATTATTTAATGTCTAAAAATTACAAATAAAATATCATTATTTAGGAACTCTTGCTATATTTCTAATGAATATTTATAGTCTAATTTATCGTATGTATAACCCTATATTAAAAATGATATACTTATTAAACTTTGATTTTAACTATTTTAACCCTTCTTTAAATAAATTAATAATAATTGTCCTAATCTAATCCAAGTGGGCCTAAATGGTCATATTTTATTCCTTGATTGTTTTTGGTCGAATTACACTTATCCAATAGAATTAGGACATGTGTTAGGGTAATAATAATAACATTTTTACCCTTAATTACCCTATTTACTTTTAACCGTGGTAAAAAAAGTAAAAAGTAACTATTCACCAAAAATTATTTTCATCTCATTGAACCAAATTTTACTTACTGACATCAACTTTGTCTCTTGGATTTTTGAAATTCCATTCATAGAAGCAGTAAAATTACGTTTTATGAAAAATTCATTTTTTTAACTACCACTTAGTGGTTTCACTATTCATCAAAAAATGAAAGTTTCCAGAAAATACCAAAAATTAGGCCTAAGCAACATTTGATATTATGAACTCAAAAATGATGTCTATTTTACCAAATTCAAAACATATCAGTTGCATTAATTAATTTAAAAATTAATTCTCGTCGTCAAAACAAATAGCGTGTTCTTAAGAGATAATAACTATCAAAAGATTGACACTTGTTTATGTCTGGTTTAAATGTGAAATTACATCCAATGAACAACATTGTATTAAATCGAAAAAATATATTCTAAATATACTTTAAAACCACTCAAATTAATAATTTATCACTATTAATTATTTCGATTAAAAAAATTGTTTTTAATTAAAATTTAGTAATTTTCACTATTCATCAGAATATGAAAGTTAGCCGAAAAGTACCAATATTTCACCCTAAGCTAATTTCGATATTCCGATTCCAAAAATGAAGTCCATTTTGAAAAATAAAATTTTCAAAATTTCAAAAAGTGGTTATTACTATTCATAACGGCTAGTTTTAATAATATTTTAATAGCATATCGTTGTTTAGTGAAACTCGGTATTGCGTACTACACACGCTATCGAGGAAGGTCACGATAGCGTGTAATGCAAGGAAAGTCAAGGATGCGTGTTGTGCAAGCTCATTTTGGTGTAGCGTACAACACAAGACATTAATGAAATTAAAAAGAATATTTTTCATAAAATCTCGGGGTGTTACAATATTCTCATAATATTAACCATTTTTTATAGATACTAGAAATGATATGTTCATGGAATGATGTTTTATAATCTTCTAAATTTTTCATATCACTATTATAAAAAATTTGATATCCATATCTCTCAGGATTTTATTACTATCTATCAGATAATATTAGTTCTTTTGTAAACTATATCAATTCAGTTTTGAAAAACCTTTTTGTTTCTAAATAATATAGTATTAGATTAACATCATCATTTTTCCCTTGAAAATTAACTAGTTAAAATTTACCCCCACATATTCTGTTGGATATAAAATCCATTTCCAAAATGATTTCACATTGAGAAATTAAAACTTCTAAAACGTATTTAATTTTAATAATAAATTTCCCTACTATTTATTGATAGTTAAGGATAAAAATATTCTTTAAATGTGGAATGAATATTATGTTAATTAATTATAAATTTTTATAAAAAAATTCATTTCAATTTATTTATTTTGGATGATATTAGATATCTGTAAATAACAAAAATACATTAGGAAGAAGAAAATTAAATATCCCCGTAGTTAATATGATAACACCTCTTATATTAAAAACTTATAAGTCCAAATAACCCATAACTTGTTTCATATGTTATTTTAGAATCTATTATTTATAAATATTTTTACATATGTATCTATAATAAAACACTAATTATTTAATATTAAATAATTTTATTTCAATGTCTTAAATATTGAAGTGGTCGAACTATAACCATGTTTCTTCATAATATCTTGTTCAGAAGAACATTATACTTCCAATTCATAAAGAAAATCATTTTCTTTAATTTGGGTTATTATCATTCAATGGTTACTAATCTTGGATTCAACATGGGAACAATGTAGTTTTATTATTCTTTTTTTCCTTATCTTTAACCTTCTTCTTATTCATCTCCATGAATTGTTTAGACTTTCATGGTTTTTTATAATGTTCATACAACATTTCTATGGTCAAAAGGGTATAATAAATCTTATTGTTATAATAATTAATAATTAATTCATCAAATTATCATAAATAATATTATAATAAAATCCCTTGGGATATATACTTCCTAATAGGGAGCCATATCATTTACATATAATTTATATATTACAACATTTGGTCCACATGAGTTGGGATCAAAGATTATTTGGATATCTTATAACGGAAATATGAATTTGCTCCCATATATATTCCAGTTATAAAATTATATTGACTTATCACTTTATGGTTTCAATAAAAGTGTGTTCTATCATTCATTCAAATTTATTTTATTGTTTAGAAACTAAGGTTTTTATAAATAACCATTTTTATCCAAGAAATCTTTCATATATACTCCTAAAAATCATTATTTTACTAAGAAGAAAATAATGTGGGATTTTTTAAGATGACATTATTTAGAGCATATAAATGATTTTTGTGTGTGTTTAACTCTTAAATTCAAATTTCAATTAAATAAATTATTACTATTAATTTCACATTCTCAAGGACTAAACATAAGAAAATTATTTATTATATAGTTTAATCCAAGAATATCTATAGTAAATTATGTTTCAAAATTTATATATTGTATGTAATTAATTAATATGGAATTTTATTGAATATTCTCTATATAATATAAAAACCCACACAATTTCAAAATTAGTGGCTCATGATTTATATTTATTATATAATTTAACTTATTTAAGAACTTATTTTATGTATTGCTTGTCTTGGTAAACAAATATTGTAAATTATATAATATAAAACAATTATATTATAGAGGGAATGATATAATAAACAATTAATCTGATAAATATACTCCAAACCAAGACTATAGCGGAAAACATGATTTGGATATATAGTTATGTGTCATAACAAATTCACCTTTGCATAATTATGACACATTTTCTATAACACACTAAATCTAGTAACTCATATTAGCTTCTTAATTATTATATTGGTACATGATACAAGGGATTAGACAATGAAGGGTTAATCAATTTTTTAATCTTGAGAGACATGATACGGGTAAAAATCCATACTATAATAACCTAATGTCAGTTTCGACTTTATGAAATTGTTATAAGATACACTACATCACAACACCGAGGATCAATTAGTTTAGTAGTCTAGAATAACTATATACAGTCATGCTTTCTTTATTACAATGTAAGTAAGGTATAAAACCTAACAACATCAAACAATATACATCCTTAAAACTCATTCAAATATTTATACTTATTATAATGGTAAAATGAACCAATATAAGGGTGATCACAAATTCTTGGTGAGAATTATTTATAATGAAATATATCTTGAGTAAATAATGTATAATCAATAAGGAAAGGTAAATAACTAAAACAAATCTTATATAACAAATAACACGACAATAAAATGTGTCTACGGATAATATAAATGTAGTAATATCATGTATTATAATATCAAAATTCAAAATTACAAAACTTCATTATATTGGACATCATGTTATCAGATAACATAATATAATTACCTTCAAATCCATATTACAAGACAATTTAACTGATTTGTAGGTATACATGACAAAAACCCAATTAATTTGTTTAACTGATTTGCCTCATGAGACCTGTTAACACATCAAGGGGTAATATAGTTATGATAACCACACATCACTACATGTCCAATGAATTACTCATATATTGAATGATTTATTATATTCATAAACAACATTCCTTATCAATGTCTGAATGGACTGAAGGCCTTATTTTTATTTATTTTTGGACAATCCCCCTTTTAAGGGTTGAAGGGGAACCCTTATATGACCCATAAGACCAAGGAACAAGGCGCATACATGACCCAATACATGACCATAAAGTCCTATGATCTGACATAGTTGAAACAAACCCTCCCCAACATCTGCATCTTGAAGGAACCTAGATCCCCACTCACATGGCTAATTAGATATCATTTCCTTGTGTAGAGATGAATGGTGCTTGGTCCAGATGAAAGTTGCTATACCCTCTCATTAGTCTAATCTGGTTAGCTCTGATCTGGTGGTCTCACTTTTTTTAACTGAATCCTTTTCTGGGCCTACTCTAGTGTGGTCATCCCAAGTTGATTCTTGGTGTTTTCAATGGCCTGAAATCCCTATGGCCTGAAGGCCATTGGTGGCCCGAATCCCCTTACATCCTTAAGTACCTATGGCTAGAAGGCCTTTGGTGGCCCGAAGACCCTAAATCATGTTGGCCCAAACCAATGGTCCAAAGGCCCAAAAAGGATGAATAATGTTAGGTGCTAGAGTATCGAATAATACCTTCTATAGTAACTAATACGATACCCATAAATTCACCCCCACCCAGATTTTATTCTAGGTATCTTAGATACCAATTAGGAACCCCTACAACTCAGGTACATGCTTGTTGGAAAATATCTATAATGGGGAAAATCTATGAATTATTTTTATTTCACTAGTCAGTCAAATATCATTAAAATTAAAACACTATATTTAAAAATGTTATAAATTTTAAGCAATAAAAACACCAATGATATAGATAATATGGATAATATAGATAAACTTAATTTCTACTACTCATAAGAAATTAAAATTTTCAATATAAATTTAACAACTGCAACATTAATCAAGTGATGAGAGATGACCATCAACATATTCGAAACATAGGTTATTTCTAAAATCAATAATTTTATAAAATGGATGTAAAATATTAATATAATATTACATTAGTTTGCATTACCTTTTAAAACCATTGATAACTTGAAAAATAATCTAAACTGTTGAAAATATTTATGACAGTGGGAAATTCTATTAACACTATATATGTTAAAAAACATTCCTATTGACTTTTTGAAGAGTTAAAAATGAATGTTTGAAAAAAAATTAAGAGATTCATTTAAAACCTTTTCAAAAATCATAGATGACATTCAATTTCCTTGAATATAAATTTTACTAAATAAAATTTTTGTTTGTAAAACAAATTTGGAGAATATGGATGTAGAGAAAAAATATACCCGATCAAAAAAGGAAATATGTTTGGATTTTTGTATAAACATTACTCTTGAAAGAGTTTATTAAATTGAATCACTAATCATCGTGAATGAATATATAATAATTTTAAATACATAAAATTTTCATTATATATGAGAAATAATGTAAATGGATGCATAATACCAAATATGTCTTAATAAAGTACAAATTGAGGTTAAATATATTACATCATGTGTATCTTCAGTTGAATGTGATTTGACATCATGTATAGTGTTTTTGAACATGTATTTAATGTATCATAACAATATATATACTTATAATATCACATATGATCCTCTTAGAATATCTTATCACCGGTTTGTTAAAAATCATTCAATAATACCACTGTTTCAGATGTTTACTTCTTCGTTTTATCATATATGTTATATAATTGATGATCTATTTATTATGAATAGGATATGGTTATATAATCCATAAAATGATATTAACGTTATAAATATCATATTTATTCCTTAGATAAATTTTTATAATCAATCAGAAATGGTTTATAGGGAAAATGAATCACATCACTTCGTAGATAGGGTAAGTCATACGCATGAATGGGGGATGATATCATTTTTAAATTGAAGAAACCGTAAAGAAGTAGATGGTATATTAAATTTATAAAACTATTATTATTTCATAAGTATCATATATATTCATTGGTTATATTATTTTGACTATCCATGTAAGTTATTGATGCAAAAAATTACATCCGATCATCAAGCGATAGTCCTTTATACACACAAGTGATGGTTTTGTTTCTCATTAGATGGAGAAGGAATATTATTACATCAACTAAATAAAATATAAGTATTTTGTTGATAATTTTTTATTATATTATAATTATTAGAAGATAATTGAATCTGGAAATGAATATGTAAAAATAAAGAGCTTTATTAAGACGATTACTTTCTCTTAGAAAAACCTCCTTAAAAACACATATTAAGGAGCATATGGTTGGATTTTTTAGAATAATAGAATGTATAAAAGATTTATATGTATTTTTTAAATACATTTATCTAGTTTTTGATTGGTTTAAATTTATCAAGATCTATGAATATGTTTGGGGAGGGGATGCCCTTTTATAATTGCAGTGAGTGACACATCGATAATCTTTCAATGTTTTAAACTATTATTAAGTAACTATCATGGAGTAATGGCTCCAAAATGTCACATATTAAAATTTGATAATGATATTTTTTAAATAAATCCATAAATTAATGTATAAATAATTTTTTATTTCATTCTAATCCTTAACATTTTATATTATCCCCCAATAAAATTATTTTGACCATAGCTGTGGTAACCAATTTTTTCCATTTTAACTATTCATTATGACAAAAAATTAATTTTACCATATTACCTAATATTAAATATGATGATTAATAATATGGACTAAATTTTTAAATATTCAATTCTTTTAAGTGGTATAATGAAATTTAAAATTAATCCTACAAAACATGATGAAAACAAATTTTTTAAGAAATGACTTTTTTCATGAATAAGATGAGCATATATTAACTATATGAGTAATTACCATAATTATATGGATCTAAATTCATATATTTATATATATATAATCTAATAATTTTACTTAAATAATTTATTATTATATATTGTTTATATTAATTAAAATATAAATAAATTATGCATTTTAAATAGTTTTCTGAACCATATCACCTTTTTTTACTTCCAAATTATCTTATCTATATTCCTATAAAATAAGTAATAAATACATTGTTAATTCGACATATTATAACACATAATTATATAAAAAATGAGTAATAGTTAAAAACTATAGTTTAAATTATTAACAAAATCTTATTTCTAAGGGAAAATTTCTAAAACTCATTCCAGGCTTATATTGACAAAGTATGTTCAAAAATGATATTAATCTAATCAAATTAGAAATTTTTTCCCATGAAATATTAAAATAAAAATTTTATTTTATTTTAATAGAATATTCAGTTATTATAATTGAGGATAAGGTGTTACATTATTCCATCCTTCATAAATTTATCCATAAAAGTTTTATGGATATGACATTATAAATAAAATCGGGTGGTTCTTCCTCATAAAATACTCAAGTTCACACATTTCCTTATCCATTTTTTTATTTATCCAATTTACCTTTATATATCGAGTCATTTTATTTCACAATAGTTAATCCCTAATTTCATGAATCCGAATAGTCAATTCATAGTAAAATAAATAATGTTCCATGTATATTTCTTACCAGGAGGGCACATGAATTGTTTGTAGAATATACAACCATAACAAAGTGTTATGGAACAAATTATGTGAATTAGAGAGGTTCGGTTGAATTACCAAATGGTATGATAAAACTCCAATTATTTTAAGAAATTCAAAGGGTCTAATGTACCTAGGGATCATATTCCATTTCTTTCCGAACCTTATAACACCCGTCCAGGTAGATACATTCATGAAAACATGATCTATAACTTGAAATTAAAAAATTTCCTTAGCTTATCCTAATAACTCTTTTTTGAATTCATTGAAACAAGTTAATATGATTTTGAATATTTTTTACCATTTTCATTGGTTCCTCAACAAATTTTATTCCTACAATCTTCATCTAAAAAACTTCTTCCAAACAAGATTGAGCAAGATATATCTTTCTATATAATTATTAATATGCCACAATTTTAATACATTAATTGATTATACTATTATATTGAAAATATACCTATATAAAATATTGATCCAATATACCTTTAATTTATTTAGATCTTAATCTCAAGAGGTCCTATAATATTTTAATGGATCTTTCATATTGTCCATCAGTTTTATGATGATAAATAGTTCTCAAATTTAGCACGGTATCTAGAACCTTGTGAAGTTTTTTCCAAAATCATGATGTATAACATGGATCACAATCATACACAATTGAAATAGGTTCACCATGACGTTTTAAAACTTAATTAATATAGATTCTCTTAATTATCTCTAGAGGTAAATCGTCTCTTATAGAATAGAATTGTGAATATTCTACACAGTGATCACCAATAAAAATTATTTAATAATTCCTTCGAGGATTCATCGGTAATTGAGTAACAAAGTCCATAATAATTACATCCAATTTCTATATAAGAATATTTATGGATTCATGAACCCCATTGGATTCTTTCTCTTATCATTAACATATTGAAAACCAAATAATTTTAATATATATTCAGAAAAATTTCTTACTTTATATTATCCCAAAAAAGTTTTCTTTATATAGGTATTATCATCATAATTTGACATTGATCATAGTTGTTTCCATTAATGAAATGAGGTCTGTTGGTAGTAGAAACTTCTTGTAGATTATCCATTTAAAGAATTAATTTTAGAAATAATAGAATTTTAATATCATTAGAGCTTAACTAAAATCCATGTTAAAAAGATTAAAAACTATTATCCCAAATAAGGTAACTTCTATGATACAAAATTTTAGTCGGAGTGATCATATCAAGAGGCGAGTTAATTGAGTTCCAAATAAAAATTTCTTTTGAAAAATAATTATTTTAAATTCCCCTAAATCATTAAATACAGTTAAGTTTATTAAAATATATAGTAAGATATAGATCTTAATCATTCAAATTATTAATCAAAAGATTCATTAGGTCTCTGATGAATAATATAAAATATTATTGAATACTTTGAAATCCGTTTACTTGGTCAAAATTCTATATGAATAGAATTTGAGATAATCTGTCAAATTATATATTTTGTTTAAAATTAAAACAATTTTTAGTTTTAATGTGGAAATATAGTAAGGCAGAATTATTGAACACAATATAAAGATTGAATAAAATAGGTTCAATCTCAAATAAAGACTTAGTATTCTGCACTTGGTGATCATCTTACATCGATAAATTTATTTAAATAAACAAACTTATCCATAAACTGGATCAGGTTTTATAATAATTTAAAAATTTTTCAGTTCACACATGACCACTTCCCAGTTATTCATGGGAGTAAAAAAAACTGGCCACATAAGGACCTCTAAAAATTTTATCCATGGGAGTACCGGTGGAAGAAAAGATGATAAGGTATCTAGGTATCTTCTAGTTTGGTACAACAAATAGTGTGTGTATATAAGATAGAGTATAACAAACACTGATTAATATGTAATAAAGATAAAGAGAATAGATAAATATAAAAGGGTAGTGTTTAGAAATTCTCATTCTATTTCAATACAGCTTGGGACTCTTGATTTTATATTAAGTGAATATTTAGTCAGGTTCCCTTAAAAACATTATAAGAATAGAGTATCATAGAATCCTTTTTATGACTGGAGGAAAGAACTGGATGTGATGTTTTATCTTGATTTCCCAGTCGAGTGTTTATAGTAGGTCAGATATTCTTGTTTGAAATCAGGTTTAACCCTTTATGTGTTCAATAAGTTTGAGCTCTCATATTTCTAATAGTTGGCTTCATCCACTAATATGTCTCTTGTCTCCCTACTGTATGAGGAATTATGCTTTTATTTTTATCTACAAGAGTTGGAATATACAGATCCTCTCTACTTGTATTGAATGTATGAAACTTACATCAATGTGTTCAATTGAAAAAATATGATACAATCATTAAAATAATAAATGGAAATAATTTTGATAATTTATCCATTAGAAATAATTAATTGAAAAACAAGTATAATGAAATAGTAGCGATGGATTAGTTTAGAAGTGTCTCGAGGGATGAGCCTGTAAGGGGAACGACTTCCGATAGGGTTCCTTCTACCGCTGCCATCCTCTCCTTGATCTCGGGTGGCTGCGGCCCTCCCCCCACCTTTGTTCTTCTTCCCTGCGAGTTTAGAATGCAGTCTGTGGCGACATCAAGGATTCGGATCTATTCCTCTATCTCTTGTCTCACGTCGTAGTTGAGGTACAATTTAGTCCCTTCCCTATTGATCTTTTGAGCACCATCTGGTTTCGATTGTTTGTTTCTTTCCTAGGTCGTTGGCAAGACTGTAGTGGCGGATTTCGGGCCGGGTCGTCTCAAGCATCATCCTCAGAGGTCTTCTCTACTTCGGTGGTAGTGCTTCCTGCCCTAGGTTGCACTGCACTACTTCCCTTTCTCAGTGGGGTCCAGGTTCTTGTGGGTGGCCAGTGGCGGGGGATTGGGTTTGTTCAACCTATGGCGTTGTGATTGTGATCCAGTGAGGGTTCATGTGGTCGGCCGACATGACTTCATGGTGAAGGTCCGGCAGCTGTAGCCTGCTACGTGGGCGTGGGGTGGATTTTTTGGCCTCTCTGAGAAGGTGTGATAGCGGTGGAGGGTGGTGGGTTTCTGGTTCAATTCAGTTTCCGATGAGGTTTCCTTCATCACGCGGGAGGCGATTTTATTGTGATGTTTTCAATCCTTGAATTTTGTTGAATCTTTGCATTAGTTTGGATATTTCTTTGTTGGTTTGCAATTCAGCGAAGGTTTTCAGCATGCTGGATGGATTTGTGAATTGAGGAATGGATTTTTGTTGGTTGATTTTAGAATTTGTGGAGTGGGTGATGACAACGGTGAAGTGTTGGTGTTTTTTTCTTTGAGTCGGTTTGTGTTTGATGATGGTTTTTGGATCCTGCGATGATAGTGTTTTGTGGGATTTATGCAGTGGTTTTGGTGACGAGGAGGATGTCTTTGATGGGCATCGATGATGATGGGTATGGGTTCATGGGTGTGGCATGGTCTGCGGCTCATATCAGTTTTCGGACCGAGGCTATGGAATTTCTCTATGTTTTAATTTTGAATCTGGTTGTACCGGCAAGCTTATGACTTTTTTGAAAGCTGTTGTGTGTTTTTTAGTGTTTTGAATCAGTTATCTAGAATTTTATGGTTCCCGCTCACCCAAAAAGAGGATTTCAAAAATCAAATAATAAATATAATTTTTAGTTAGTCTGGAAGTGTCTTGAAGTCTGGAGGTATGTTGTTCTGGCGGAATGACACATGAGGTGTCTTAGACTTAGCCAAAATTTTCATTCTCTAGTGGTGTCTCAACTAGCGCTTTCTGGTCTAGCGGTGTCTTATTCATGTCCAAAAATTTGTGTTGGAGGTATGACACTAGCGGTGCATCATTTGGAGGTATCTTGTATTTAGACAAATTTACATTCTCGAGGCATGACATCCTGATGTAGTGTGGTCTAACAATGTCTCATTCTTAGCAATATTTCTATACTAATGGTGAGTCATGCATAGTGGTGACTCAAGTTGGAAATTTCAGTCTCAACGGTGTATCTTCCTTAGACAATTTAATTACCTATCTCAAATTAATGAAACACTTACATAAAACATGAGATTCATTAATATCATTAGAATAATGATTCAATAATCATTAAAAAAGGAGGTCAAGAATATCCCCCTTTTTGATGATCATAAATCATGGCATCAAGGAATTCTATAAATGTTAAAAGAGTTCATCAACCGTAGTATAAATTAGGACATAACATTCATAGTATGTGTAAATGGTATTAATAAAAAAATATAAAGTATTAAAAGTAACTATCACGTATCAAAGATAGAAATATTAAAAATAGATATTATCAAAGTTAAAATTGAAACATCACTAAAATAATTTAGAAATTTCATAAATAAAAAAGTTATCTAAAAAAACCAAAACAAATATTCCTGAAGAATTATCCCCCTTTTAGGATGATCAAAAATCTAAATATTTGTAGAGTAAATACAGAAAAATAAGTAAGAATAAAGAGACTAAGATTTAGGAAAGGAGGTCAAAATTATTATCAAGAAAGGTGTTAGAAACCATGGCCCATAAAATACATATATTCTAGTCCACAAAAAAAAGGTTTAAGGTTTGGATGATGGTTCTAAAAGTTTTTTTTATTTTACCTTTTCCTTTGTTTGATTATTATCCAAGTTAGTAGGATCATGTCTAGGAAAAGTGAAACAAAATCCAATTGGTAATCCAACTATTGCTCTTGGATAATCCTCCACAAAAAAATTGTCCAGAGCTATCATAAATATAGTGTAAGAGACATAGGATAAGGATAAAGGTGAGTAGGTAGAGGATCCATTATATCTCAAGCAATGATTGGTCTAACTTCATTGTCAATTGTAATGGAATATTGAGCACTATAGATTTATCATGAACATGAAGAAATGACTTCATCAGATTTATAAAATCCATAATTATTTGGACACCTCTTTCCCTGGCACCAAATTAATAACTCTTTTCTTCCATAAACCATATCAACAAAAGAGTCATCACCTTTAATTTTCTCACTTATTCCTTAATGGCCTAAGTAACATGGGGAATATGAAGATTCTCTGCCATAAACATAATGTTTTCATCCATGGAATGATTTGTGTTGATTCTTTGTAGATAATATTTAATTTAATTTTGTGATAATCTATATGTATGAGATCATTTCCATGTCATGGAACATTATCAGCATGTGATCATTGACTTTATAATTCCCAAACTTCCTTAACATCTCCAAAGGCATCATAGGAGCTGTACTAGAAGGAACAATAGAAATAGCTACAACATTCTCCCTAACCACTGTTCAGATCTGATAAACATCAACTACTAGGGAAGAAAGAGTAGAAGTATCTGACGATGTATCTTCATCACTTTTTAGGAATCCATCCATGGAGGCCGTAAAGTTTGACTTAGGTCTTCAAGCATAGCCTTGATAGATTATAATTCACTTCCAATCCTTTTTTTCTCAATGTAAATTTGTTGTATGTGATGCATCATCTTTGGTTGGTTATGATGGATCACCAACATAGAAATATATCTAGCATCCTTGTTAATAATATTGGTGAGAAGAGGAGACTAAATTCTCAACATCTTATTAAAGTCTGAAATTAAATTTTCACTAAAGGCATGTAAGTAACTCCCTATGACCATGTCAACTGGTATAGTAGGAGGAGTTGGAGAAGAAGGTGAGGGTTCAGGGGAAGGAGTTCCGACAGAAGAAAACATTTCCAATAAACCTTCAAATTCTACTTGATCTATCTTAGATCCCTTAGGATATCCCTCATTTTGAAAACCAGGTCCACCATTATTCGGTGTAATTATTACTATACTAAAATACTTTCCCCATTATTATTCCATAGGGTCAACCCATTAATCTGAAAATACAACTAAGATAATGAACTGGTAGGAGTTACCACACCAGCAGGTACAACATAAACTTCATGATATATCTATCCTTATGAACTCTGTGTAGCTGAGGTGTGTTCAACATTGATAGGCTTCACTTATATCTATTTATCAATAGGAGGTGACACTATCATATTATCAACATACGTTTGGCCAATAACAGTAGATTCTACCTCCATACAGCTATGAACTAGATGCTCATTTGTAGCCAAAACAAAAAACTTCATATCACTTCCTAGCTCAGTAGAAGTTATCTCCTTTTTTATATTTCTCAACTACATGACATTCCATGGTAGTAATAACACTCATCCTCTAAACCATAGCAGAATCATATATTGCTTTCCTTTGGAAACAGATCTGGCCTCAACTCTATAAACTATTGGAGAATCATGAAATATATCTATATATGGGGATTTCTCCTCCTCAAAAAGTGAACCCTTGAGATCTGGAGGAATTTCAATATATTTATTTCTATTTCATCCAAATTCACTATTATAGTCAGAGTCATCCTCATCATAATCACATCCAGTATCTACATTCCTGTCATTTTCATTTCCATTTTTAACATTTTCCTCTTCATCTTCTTCATCACCATTCCCATCTACATCACCATTTTTGAGCTGCTTTTGAATTGATCATCTCTTAAAACCTTTGTTTACTATCCATCACTTTTAACAATAATTTGACTTTTTGGAAGTGTCCTAGGTGAGATATGATCTCCAGATGTAATTGGAGAATATTCAGGAGACAAGTTAGGATCACTCCCATCATCAATAGAAGGTTCCTTTTCTTATTATTATAAAACAACTTCTTCTTTCTCATCATTTGAGTATTAAACTATTTCATTAGGCTCAAGAATTTGATCAACAATATACCTTGGCATGGTAGGATGATCAACCAAGTTAATCTCAATATTCATGTTTTTAGTATCTCTATCCCACTAGGTTTTTAAGGGGTTCTAGCAAATCTTCATCCTTGAAAAATTAGATCTTGAAATACAGAAACCACCATAGTCTATAATAGACTCTTCATCCTCAACTACTAGGACCATGGATATTAACATGAAAAAGATAAACTTGGGGTAAATCAAAGAATTGGATCTAGAGGATGTCTTCATCATATCACACATATTCACCATGAGATATCTACCGAAATTTATCTTATGAAGGTATTTTATAAGATATATAAGGTAAATATCTCGGTACCTTAGAGTTTCAAAATCACCCTTTCTTGGGAATAACATGTGCTGAAAAAAAATCGTACACTCCCCATCAAGATCTGATGCAATAGGTCATGTGGTTATACCATCTCCTGCTAGTTCTAACAATTCCACTATATAAACAAACATCTCACTATTTTTAGGAATGGTGCCTCGATAATCCTTATATATTCCTTCATGGGGTAAATCAAAACATATGGGTCATTTATTTTATGAAAAACCTATTTAGTGACATTTGACATGACTTTTTACCCAATTATCACAATCTTGATCAAAAGAAAACTCTACATGCTGATAGAATTCATAATCATACAGAGTGTATGAGGGTCTTTTATATGATGAGAACCACTCTAACCATCCTTGGTTCTGGATTACTTTGATTACTAGAGACTTTCTAGAAAACATCCACTTAGATTCAAATTCCCATTCAACTACTAAAACTCTATTGGTATGGTAAGGATTAACTAGAGCATCTAGAGCTAGTAAAATCAGTTTATCTCATGATTCTTAGATGGTACCGATTTATAAGGGTAAGACTTTGAAGTTCACTTCATTGTAGGCATACAGACTGGTTCAGAATGCTCGATCATGTGTAAGGAGGAGGCCTGAAAAGAAGGAGGTGATGTGTTGCACTGGGTTTTAGAGAGAATGATATGGGAGTATCACACTGGGATAAAGGTGTGTTGGTGATATACATAATTTTGTTTTCATATCATTTGGGATTTTACGTATTCTAAAAAAGAAATCAGAATGACACTGAAAAATAAAAATTTAAAACTTGGGAGAATATACATATCAGGTTATGAAAAAGATTTAAATTGGAAGAAATTAATTGGGTGTTTCAAAATAATGAAAAACAGAAAGAAAAATTTTCAAAGGCATGAAATAACAATAGCATGAAAAGCCAACAGTGTCTCACCGTAATAGTGTGTCATACTGATGGTGTTTCAACTCAATAGTGTGTCAAGGACAACAGTATTCCAACTCAATACAAACACAGCCTTTATCATCGCTAAAAATGGCCTTTATTAGCGCTAGAAAAGTGCTGATAAAGCCAGCGTAGATAAAGGGGGGGTCCCCGTTATCAACACTCCGAAAAGCGCTGATAAAAGTTAAAAAAAATAAAAAAAATTAAAAAACATTAAAAAAATTTAAAAAAAATTAAAAAATACTGCCAATCGGGGGGGGGGGGGGCTTTTAAAGCACTTGAACCCCCCCCCCTTTTACAGTGCTTTTCGGCCCCTATACAACACCCCACACACCCCACACACCCCCTCCACCCTTTAACAGCGCTTGCTCCAATATTCCCTATGCGCGCGCACCCCTGCCTCCACCAGGATTTGAACTCGAGACCTCCCCCCTGCGCGCCTAAGCCTTACCACTACTCTATTTTGATTTGCTTTCCAATTCATGATATCTCTATATATATATATATATAGTTATATTTATTCATATAGTAATATATATTTATATTAATATATATATATAGTTATATTATAATATATATATAGTTATAGTTATATTATAATATATATATATAGTTATATTATAATATATATAGTAATATTAATATATATATATATAGTGGTATTAATATATATCTATATATATATATATATTTAGTTATATTTATTCGTATAGTAATATATATTTATATTAATATATATATAGTTATATTAACATATATATAGTTATATTAACATATATATAGTTATATTAACATATATATAGTTATATGAATATATATTTATATAGTTATATTAATATATATATATAGTGATATTAATATATATATTTATGGTGATATTAATATATATATTTATAGTAATACTAATATATATATATATGTAGTTATATTAATATATATATAGTTATTAGATTAATATATATATAGTTAGATTAATATATATATATAGTTAGATTAATATATATATATAGTTAGATTAATATATAGGTATATAAATATTCATATATTGGTATTTTAAATAAAATGGATATTAGTTATTATTTAGATAAAGCTAATATATTTTATATGTAAATATGTTTAATTATTTATTTAAAAAATTTAATTTTTAGGTGCGAATATATAAAAAATATGTACATATAGTTATATATTTGATTATAAATAGCAGTTCATTATAAAAAAGGATGAAATTTCAAAGACATAATATCAATATGAATGTAATACCTTGGAATAAATTCAGTCCCCGCCAAGAAAAGCCAATAATACCCTCTTAAACGAGTTTGAAAATCCACAAAATGTTAAAAAATCTGGGTACCCCGACAAAAAACTCAGTTTTGGAGGCCTTCTGGGCCTCTTTTGGCCTCGAAAAACGCTTGACTGGGGTTTACCCGGTTACAATGATGTAGAGCTCGTCACATGCTTCGATTTGATATGTGGTAGAGATGAAACGGACACCCGGATCAAAAGTTATGGCCGTTTGAAGTTTGCGTTGCGTTTTCAACATATTTTGGATCTTTTTTTAATTTTTTTAATTTTTTTAGTCCTCAAATTTTTATTAAATGACTATTACTCCATAATTATTATCAAAATATTAATTAAAAGTATATTTTTAATTTTTTAAGAAGTCATTTTCACTAAATATCTTATATATTAAGTATCATAAGTGTAAATGTACATTTATACTTATCTAAAATATATTAAAAAATTATATATTATATGTATATAAAAATATAACTATATTTATATATTAATATATTAATATATTTTTTAATTTTTTTTTGAAGCCGACCCTTTATCAGCACTAAAAAAAGCGTTGATAAAGGCCCCCCTTTATCAGCATTACTAAACAAGCGCTGATAAAGGGGGCCCCGTTATCAGCGCTAACAAAAGCGCTGATAAAGGGGGTCCCTTTATCAGCGCTAAAAAAAAGCGCTGATAAAGGGGTGCCTTTATCAGTGATTTTTTTAGCACTGATAAAGGCACCCTTTATCAGCGCTTTTTTGAGCACTGATAAAGGGACCCCCCTTTATCAGCGCTTTTTCATTAGCGCTGATAGGGGGGGTGCTGCGAAAACTGTTTTTGTGGTAGTGGGTGTGTCAATCACAATGGTATGTTAACTCAAAGGTGTGTTAACCACAATGGTATGTCAACTCAATGGTGTGTCAACTATAATGGCACATCAACTCAATGGTATGTCATACCAATGGTGTTTCATTACAAAAAATTGAACTTAACCAAGATTAATCATTCGTAAATTATGTTTGATATAGTTCATTCTTATATAATTCATAGGCTTAGTAAATATATCAGCTAACTTTTGTTCTGTATTAATAAATTCAAGAGTGATATACCCTTTTTAAAAATTTTCTATCAAAAATTGATGTATTATATCAATATGTTTTGTTCTAGAATGTGAAACTAGATTGTTAGAGATATTTATTACACTTTTATTGTCACAGTTTATGGAGACATGTCAAAATGGATATCTGTAGTCTAGTAAGGCGTGTTTCATCCACAAAAATTTATTATAGTAACTACCAATAGCTATGTATTTAGTTTTAGCATTTGACAAAGCAAAATAATTTTTTTTCTTACTACACCATGAAACTAGAGACTTTCCCAAAAAGTAACATGTTCTAGAGGTTATTTTTCCATCTAACTTGCATCCAAAAAATCAACATTAGAATAACTCACTAAATCAAATTATTGTCCTCTAAGATTAAAAAATTTAAATTGGTTCTATGCTTGAGGTATTTGAAAATTACTTTAACAGTAAAAAGGTATGACTCTATAGGGTTTTCTTGAAAATGAGAACACATACACACACTAAACATAATATATGGCTGGATAAAAATGAAGTTGAGAAGACATTCAATCACACTAATATAACTGGTTTGATCCACTAGTTTCTCAGCTTAAACAAGATCGAATTTATAGGTGGTACTCATAAGAGTATCACTACTCTTAGTGTTATCCAATTTAAAACATTTTAAATGGTCGTTTTCACATATAATTTTATATAAATGATCCTTTAATTGATTAAAAAGGCTTGAGATCCAATTAATAACTTGGGTTCACCCATTAAACACATTTCAAAATCATTTTTCATCATTTTAGAAAATTTGATACAAAGAGTTTTTTTAATATCTAAAAATAATATCATAAAAATTTATTTTTAATACTAAAACACGTTTTTTAAATTCATTTTTATAAAAAGTTTAAAATCAACTATACCTTTTGAAAATTCTTTTGAAATAAGAAAATTTTCAAGCCTATCATACCGATATCTAAGAGTTTGTTTGAAACCATATAATTATTTACTTAAATTCAAAAAATTCTTTCAAAAATGATGATTTTAAAAACTAGGGGTTGTTCATCAAAAATTTCCTAAGCTATGAAACCATTTAAGAATGTACTCTTGATATCAATTTGATAAATCTTGAAATCTAGATAAGTTTTATAAGAATAAAATATTCTTATGTACTTGAGTATGTATATAGGTGAAGAGGTTTATTCATATTCAATTCCTTCTTCTTGACTATATACTTGTGTAATAAGTGTAGCCTTGTTTCTAACTATAGTGTCCGACTCATCAACTTTGTTCATAAATACCCATTTTTTTAAAATAGTCAAGGTTTTCTTGGGTTTATCTAAAAGTTCCCACACATGGTTTATTTAAAAATAATTTAATTCATCCTTTATAGATATTACACAAAATTCATCATTAATATGTTCATTGATGTTATTAGGATTAAGATGAGACACCAATCTTGATGTTCAACCTCATATTTTAGAGAAGCTCTAGATTGTGGTCCTCTATTTTAATCTCCCACAACAACATCTAAAAGATGGTACTTAAGGGATATAACATTTCTAGAAAAAATGGATGGTCCCTTCTATATTTTTAGATTCAGGTTCTGGATGTTCTGGATGTTTTAGAAATTCCTTAGAATTGGATAATTTTTCTTCTTGATTTAGAGTAGAGTCTGAAGGTTTATAATTTTTGTTCAGAGAAGATAAATCATCCTCAAGGTTTTCTAAGGAGTTATTAAGATTATGTGGATCAGTATTATCAAACATGACCTGGCATTATTCATCTAATGTTTTTTTTTCTTATTGAAGACTCTATAGGCTTTTCTAAAGATTGAATAACCATGAAAAATTCCTACATAACTTTTGGAAGAATTTTTTCCCAAACTATCATTAGTTTTAATAATAAATAATTTGAAACAAAAAACTCTAAAGTAATTACACTTAGGTTTACTATTGTTACAAAGTTTATAAAAGGTATTCCTAAGGATAGGTCTGATCAAGAATCTATGGATGATATGACATGCTATATTAAAATCTTCTTCTCAAAATATATAGGTTTCATTCAAGATGGTTCAAGCTATCTATAGTAATTTTCAATTTATCATTTCTACAACACCATTCTATTGAGGGGTCCTAGGAGTATAGAAGTTATGAGTGTATCCATTTTGTGAGAAAAAATATTCAAAATATTTATTCTTAAACTCACATCCATGGTCCATTCTTAATGACTTAATTCTGAGTCTACTTATATTTTCTACATACATTGAATACTTGATGAAATAGGAACAAGCTTAACTTTTGTGAGCTATAAAGTATACCCATGTATAACAAGAAAAATAATCTACAAGAACATAAACATAATTATTCCCATTGAGACATGGAACTCTAGATGGTATAAAAAAATCCATGTGAACCAACTCAAGAGGTTGAGAAGTTCACACTTATTTCTTCAATTTTAATGAAATGTTGTAATGTTTATCTTTTTGACTGGGGTTACCCAATTTATTAGTTGGGAACACATGATTACGAAGATCCCTAACTAAAAATTATCTAGTTATCTTTCTAAGTGAGTTAATGTTGCAATGTCCTAGTATCCTATTCCATCACCACAATAAATTATCAATGGAACTTAAGAAAGAAAAATATTGAGAAACTAAAGAATTTAAATTAACAGCACAAAAATTATAATTTCGCAAAGTGGTAAAAACTAAATCATTTTTGGAATAAAAAAATAACATGAATTATTATCAAATTTAATAAAAAAACATAATCACATAACTAAGAAATAATAAGAAGGTTATATTTTAAATCATCAATAAAAAAACATTAGAAATGAAAACTGAATTCTTATTACCCATATGGTATATGCTAATGATCATTCCATTTGCATTATCAAGAAATGTGACTTGGCCATTATCAAAACTGATAAGGATCTTGAATCATGAATTGTATCCTATAATATTCCCTGAACAACCACTGTACATATACCATAAAGTTCTACCAATTTTCCTGAATCATTTTCCCTATAAAACATGTTTTAAACAAAAAAATGATTTTGTTACCCAAATCTGATTGGGTCCAGAAATGTTATTAATAAAGTATTTAAGAACCCATATTTTCTTAATGTGTTTACTATAAATATATTGAATTATTTTTAAAATAAATACTCTATTAGGTACATTATAAAAATATTTTGTAGAAGAACTCTATGGTTTGGATTTAGGAACAAAAGTAATCTGTTATTTTCCTCTGTCTGTGTTGATATCCAATTAAAGTAATATATTTTGGTGAAGCTTTCATACCCAAAAATTAGTGTGAGTTTATCTCTACCATTTTAAATTTTTTCTGAATATTTCATTAATTTATCTTTAGAATGTTTATGTTTTGTGTTTTCTTTGAGCAGTTGAGAATTTTTCTCTTTTTCTATAGACAGTTCAGATTTTCTATTTGTAGTTAGAGCATTTTGTCTTTCAAAAACATTGTATTTATAATTAATCTAATTAAAGGTGTCTTATAACATGTTTTAGTGTTCAAATAATTCCTTATTTTATATATTATCATCATCATGATTATTTTCATAATTATCATAATTATGCACATGCAGATTATTAGAAATAATAGGTAAAATAGATACCTCACTAACATTGGTTATTAAACCTATATTTTTTTTGTGAGGTTTCTCATCATGTGAATAATAAAAATCAATGGAGATATTCTATGAAGCACTATATGCGCCTTTAATGTACTTTTTGTATCTTTTTTCAATGTCCTCATATTTATTTTTATACTTAATATTTGGATAATAAGATTTTATACGTCACTTCATCTTATATTCATAGTTGAAAACTTATTTTGAATCATCATCATTATTCCAATATTTCTTCCAATTTATACTTTTTTCATACTATACTTTTTTTATTTTTGATTTCTAAAGAATATTTTCTTTATATAAAACTTATTAAATCATCTGGATAGGTGAGCCATCACCTCATCTCTGTCAAGAGGGGATTCACTCTCCCTTGAACTAATAGTTTGATATTTATCTTTTTCTTTTACCCTTTATCTACATTTAAAATCAGTAGTCTTGAAGGATACTGATCTTATCTTTGGTTATTCATCTTATTCATAGTTTAACTTTATATTTTATCCATACATCATAAGCTTACCGATCAGCTCTTTGACTGAAATATTTCTAAGATCAAAAGATTTTCTGATAGAAACTAATATACCACTCCATTTTTCTAGTAGGAATCTTAGTAGTTTCATGATCTGATCCTTTATAGAAACATGATTTCCAAGCATTCTAATTTTGTTAAAAATATCATTAAACCTAAGGTATATGAGAAAAATAGGTTCATCATGTTTCATCTTAAAAAAATCATATTTAATTGTATAAGTGTTAAGTCACACCTTCTTAACATTAAATGTTTCCTCATGGGAAACAAAAAAAGTGTCCCAAATCTCATAAGCAGTTTTACATGTAGAAATTTAATTAAACTCTTCATCTCTTGGTGAAAAATAATTTGAATTCATATATTTATAATTATTATTGTAATATAACTTTGTTTCATCATCCCATGTTCTTCTAGAAGGTTCATGTATAACATACTCATCTTCTATAGCTGACCAAATATAAAAACTCACGCTTCCTATATGCATAATCATCTTAATTTTCCATTGGGAGTAGATGCTTCCATTAAAGAAATAATTCCTGTTGTAAAAAAACCTTCTTTATGATTATACATTTAATGAATTAAATTTATATATAACAGAAATTTAATATATTTAAAGCTTAACTAAAATAACAGTTAAAAATATTGAAAAAATTAATTCCAAAGAAAGTAACTCCTCTAATACCAAATGTTGGTCAGAGTGATTATCTAAATACGGGGTGAATTTTTCACCCCATAAAATATTTTTTAAAAGGATTATTTTGAAATCCCCCAAATGTTTAAATTAATCCAAGTAAAAAAAATATGTAGTGTGGTATAGATCTAAATCATTCTAAAGATTAGTATAAATATTTATTAGGTCTCAACTGACTAATATAATATATAATTGAATCCATTAAAACCAGTTTACTTGATCAAAATACATTACTAACAAAAATTGAGATATACTATCAAAGTATATATTTTGTTTAGAGTAAAAAATTCAGATTTAATTTGAAAAAAAGTAAAACAAAATTAAATCCCACAACAGAAAGATTGAATATAAGTGGTTTAGTATTAAGTTGATACTTAGACCTCTCCACTTGGTGATCACCTTCCAACAATCAGTTTATATAATTAAAAAAGTTGATCTGCAAACTAAAATGGGATTTTCAATATTTTACAAACTTTCCAGGTCACACACAACCTCCTCCTTAGTTATACATGTTAGTAAAAAAGAATAGGACACACTATGACCTCTACCACTATGATCTATGGGAGTACGAGTGTAATAAAAGATGATAAGATATCTAGGTATTATCTAGATCATTATATGAAACATTTTGTGTATATAAAATAGAGTATAAAACACACTACTCAATTTTTTATAAATATAAATAGAATAGAACAATCTATAAGTGTAGAGTTTATAAATGTTTGGTCTTTTTCAATGCAACTTGTGACTCTTGATTTGATTTGTAGAAAATCTTGAGTCGGGTTCTATTGAAAAATTCATAAGAATAGAGTTTCTCAGACTCTTATTCTTGACTTTATGAAAGAACTGGATGCGATGGTTTAGTTCAACTTCCAATTCGAGTGTTTGTAACTAGTGATATCTTATTGTTTGCAATCTGGTTCATCTTTTTATGTGTTCAATAAGTTTTATATCTTGTAATTATATCAGTTGGATTCATCCACTTTTGTATCTATAGTCTCTCTACTATAATAGGGAGTAGGATTTTCTATTTATCAGCAACAGTAGGAATATTAGGATCCACTTTGCTTCCCCTTACTACACATATGACACTGGTAACAATGCATTCTATTGAACAGTTAATATACAATCATTAGAATAATAAATGAAATTAAATTTGATAATGTATCAATTAGACTAGATTTATTCAAAACAATTATATGTAAATAGTTGTGGTGTCTTATTCTATAGGGGTATCGAAGTCTAGAAGTATGTTGTTCTATTGGTATGACACTGGGAGTGTCTTAGACATAGCCATAATTTCACTTCGCTAGCAGTGTCTCAACTGGCAGTGTCTATTCTGTCCGTTTCGTATACTTATCCAAAATTCTATTTTGGTGGTATGACCTTGGAGGTGAATCATATGGAGGTATTTCATGCATAAATAAATTTATGTTATGGTGGCATGACATCTTGACTGTGTGTCTTATGATGGTGTCTCAAACATAGTGATATTTCCATGCTGGCGGTGAGTCACGAACAACAGTGACTCGAGTTGGCAGAGTCAGTCTCAACGGTGTGTCATCCTTAGAAAATTTCATTACATGTCTCAAATTAATGGAACACTTTCAGAAAAAATGAAATTCATTAATATCATTATAATCATGATTTGATAATCATTAAAACAAGGAGGTCAATAGTATTCATATATGTTGTCTTCCAATTTCCCATCATTCACAATTTTAATATTCTTTCAATTTTTTTAATCCTGATGACAAATATATATATTTTCTATTAAATATGATTTTTAAATAATTTAAAAAATAGATTTTGTTTCAATTTCCTTATAGAACATATCCATCACTATTAAATATGTGAAAATAGGATCTCTATCAATCCTCATTTTGTTTATCACTCCATAATGTTTACTAATCAACGAATATTCAACATTTTTTCTTTCCCTATGTGGTAGTGTTTTGAGAAACCATAGTCTTGGAGTACCTCGATCCATCACCTTTGTCTCATGTTGAGATAAATATATAAAAATATGTAAATATAAACATTTTTTCTATATATATTTTAAATCATTCTCCATATAGATAATGTATCCATATCTTTAGAGAAAATATTTCGTCTACCCACTCAAGATCATGGGTTATATGGTAATATTTATGAATCCTTATCTACCATGATGCATAATCAATAACCTTATCATTCTATTTAAGTAAACAATAATTTACCTTCTTCTATGAATCCTTAAATATCACAAATGAATATTTTTCTTATTATGGAGTAAAAAATGGGTAATTGTCTAATCTCATCATCAATTCATCAAAACTTTATTCATATTCCTTTTTATTTAAATATGCAACCCCTTTATGTGTCTTCTGGGTTAATGGGTTATCCAATCAGAATAAATTTTAAAAAAGACACCAATAATAACCTACTAAACCAATGATAATATATACCACAATTATATTCATTGGTGTTCGATATTCATTGATAGACTTTTTCTTCACAAGATCAAATGAGATTATATCCTTGGAGATAATATGAACCAGAAAAGAAACCATTTGATTCAAATAAATCATAATATCTAAATTTTTTATTAAACTCTTTTTTTTATGAGTCCCAAGAATTATTAAAATGTTATTTTCATTATCCATATAGATTTTAGAGTATAATAAGATATCATTAATAAATAAAAAATAATATCATGATATCTCATGAATAAATAGTTCATAAGATCCATAAAAATAGACAGTACATTAGTCAATCCAATTTTCATTTGTAGAACCCCTGGTTTGAGTTATGTGGCCTTTTTTTATGATTTTTATGAGTTTAAAGTGAATGAGATGAGTTGGGAAGAGGTTGGGAGAGTTTGGAATGGTTTTGGATGAGTTTGGAGGCTTTTAAAGGGGTGCACAGTTTGAGCACGGTTAGTGTAAACCATGCACATGCTCCAGGAAACCATGCAAGGGGAGACAGTAGGCTCTGCACGACCTATGCACAGTTTTCCAAACCGTGCGAGGAAAACATGTGGACTCTGGCACTCGAGGCAGTGGCGTGCGCAAGGTTAGCGCAAGGTTTTCCAAACCGTGCGGGCTAACCGTGCGACCACTTAAAGTTAGGGTTTTAAAACTTAGGCTCACTCGGGATTGCCTCATTTCACTCCTCTCTTCCTCCTACTCGATCCTCACTCGGGATTTTGGGTTCTCAGGGGTTAAGGGTTCTCTCCCACTCATTTTGGAAGTGATTCGAAGGGGTTTCAAGGTGGTTTCAAGGTGATTTCTCCCGGGTAAGTCTCTCCTCTTGTTTCTCTTGTGTTCTCCTCTAGATCTACATCCCTCTATTTCTTGGTATTCTAGATCTACACTTGTTGTGTGTAGATATAGGGTTGGGGTTGCCTTGTATGTTAATATTAAGGCTTGTGAATGATAGGGAAAGGGATCTAGAGAGGTTTCGGTGGTGCGTTCACCAGTTTCGAGGTGCGGTGCCTTGTGGGTCGTTTTCTCGGGAACCCTAAAGGTAGGTGGATTATCTCTCGACTCCACATGATTAGAACTAGTGGTTAAATGTTATAATTAATTTATTGTGATCGAAATTAATTGTATGTTGATGTGCGAATTTGGTTGGAAATCTATTTGGGATTTTTTGGGGAAAAAGGGGGTTTCTTGGTGAGATGCTTTTATTGTGCATTTCAAAATGGCGATTTTAAAATGGGATTGATGAGATTGATTTTGGAAAATGGTTGATGAAAAATGGGTTTCAATAAAGAGTTCATATTATTGAAATGGGGTTTGGTAATGGAAAATTATTTTCAATAATTGGTTGATTTATTGAACGAGATTGATGTGAAATGGAATTGGTTGATTGCATGATGTTGTGATCTTGGTTTGGCTTGCTTGAAATGTTGTTTGGAAGTGGGCGGAAAGTACCACTATAATGAAGGGGGATGGATAGTGGATGGAAGGGAAACCATCAAAGGATAAGTGGACGGGAAGAGCCACTAATTGTGAATGGGTGAACGAGTTGGACAGAAGTGCCACCATTTGGTTGTTTTGATTGTTTGTTGTGTATTTCTTGCAAGATGGAAGTTGTTTTGATAACATATAAACGACAAAATGGATTGTGGCATGTTTGGATGGTTTTCCCTGGGTTGCATGGTTTGGATGTGATGACCTGGTAAGGGCATGTTTTACTTATGAAAATGGTTGCACTTGTGTTTTATTTTATATAAAATTTTTTATATAAATGTGCTAACGGTTTTATCCTAGTGGCGTGTGTAGGGAAGTCATTTGGGGAAAACCTACCGAGTTTTAGTACTCACCCCCTGCTTTGGCACGTGGGGTCTTTTCAAATGTTGTGTATCGTGAGGTGGGCAAAGGTAAGGCATCAACCTCCTTTAGTGGTGTGTTGTGGTGTCTTGGTGGAACTTGGAGCTTGGAGCTTGGTGTGGAGGTGTGGTGGTGTCATGGCTCATGGTGTTCATGTTGAGTCTTCCGCATTGTACTCTGATGTTGTATTGGGTTGTGTTGGCATGTGAGATTATGGATTATTTGGTTATCTTTGGTAATGTTGAGTTTGGTTTTGTTGGCATGCATCATATAGTTGTGGTTGTTTGGTTGGTTTTGTCTCAAGCTAAAATCTTTCCCCAATTGTTCTCGGAGCCCTCGACATTCATTTCCAGCATTTGGCGCCTTGGGAACATCGCTTAAGGCCATGTAACCCTCACTGCCTCCTTAAGCCAATGAGTTAGGGGTGGGGTGTTACAAGTGGTATCAGTTTGTTGGGTCCTTTGGAGTTGATTCTCGGATTTGGTGTTGACATTCGTTGTGGTACATTCCTTGAGTTGGGATGGTATCAAGGTGTAAGAATGTCGGAACTTGGAATGTATAGCATAAAATGACGTATCTAACCCTTTTATGCTGAAATTCAAGTTACCAGGGATTTGGGTACATAAGTGTTTTGAAGACACTTATAGGAATTGAATATCTCATTGTCGTGGGTGTAGCCAATGGGATGAGCATGACATGCATTGTAGAAATGACTTCCCTCTAGGATGCATATTTCATTGGGGTATAAAGATTTATAATGTGATAAGAATATGTGAAATTGTAATGTGAATAAATTGGTATTTTGAAAATGGTTTGGTTTTCAAAATGGTGAAACATGGCACATGTGAAAAAATGTGAACTGGTGGAAGGCCTTGTTGTGATAGTGTTGTATAATGTGATTTAAAATGGGATTTTGTGATGTCTACGGAAGTGAGACTCATGGTTGTTTGTTTTTTGTTTGTAGAAATGGCACCGGGTAGGCGTCGTAGAGACCAATCGGAGGAGGCTGCTGAGAATGTGGTTGCACCTGAGCCTTAGGTGAACTAGCAACTAGTGAAAAGTATAGTGAAAGCTTTCCAAGCTGTGGGAAGTGAAAATAGAGGGGATGAACCAAGGCATGTGGATCATGCAGTTCAGTTTTAAAAGCAGAATCCACCCATCTTCAGGGGTGATTCAGAGAGAGAGAGGGGAGAAGCATGGTTGAATAGAATAAACAAGATCTTTGAGTTCTTGGGAACACCGGTAGAGTTAAAAGTGAAGTTGGCCATGTATATGTTGGAAGATCTTTCCCTTTAGTGGTGGGAGTTGGTAGTCTAAGATGGGACGGACTAGGGTATGACGTGGGAAGGCTTTGAGGAATTGTTTAACAAACAATTCTACCCACATACATTTAGAATTCAGTGTACGACTGATTTCTTCAGTTTGAAGCAAGAGTTGAGGTCGATGACGGAGTATGCAGCTAAGTTTATAAACATAGTGCGGTTTGCACCCGAGGTGGCGGGTAGCACGTTGTTAAAGGCAAGGATCTTTGAAGCCGGATTAAATCAATAAATCCATTCAAATACAGTAGTGCTGTGTATAGATGATTACACAGAGATGGTGAATAGAGCCTCGGTGGCTGAGCGTGATCTGTTGGGAGCTCCGGGCGGGGGAAGCATGGTGGTACCCATGGGGAATAGTGGAAACTCTAACGCTGGTTTTAAGCAGAAGAGGGACACTTTTTCCCAGGGTGGGAATATGGAATATAATCTGAGGTCAGGATCGGTAAATCTTCCTCCGAAGCCCAAGAGAAAACTGGGATGTTTTCAGTGTGGTTCTATAGGCCACATCAAGGGGATTGTACGAAACAACCTCGGGCATATCATAATTGCAAGAAGATGGGGCATCTGTAGCGTTATTATCAAAATGCTCCAAGGTCGGGTGCGCGTGACACTCCTCAGGGATCACAGACGTCGTATGCTTCGACAGGATGGGTCCAGCAGTATACCCGTCGACAGCAGAGTAAAGTGGGTCATGGTGATTCTCAGAATACCACGACACCTCAAAAGAGCAATAAAGAGTAGAGTGTGGCAAGAAAACATGTGTTTGGATCTATGCAAGTTGTGGTGGATGATCATTCAGGACCATCCACGGTGCAAGGTACTATTCTTTTAAATTCCACCTTGATGAAAGTGATGTTTGATTCGGGTGCTTTACACTCTTTTATTGCTGCTCGTGTGGTTGATTTGTTGGGTTTAAGGGTAGAAATTATGCCCTCGGTTTTAAAACATCCAAATCCTCTGGGTCGAAGAGAGTGTCGAGCCTTCTTGTGTAGAGAATGTTGTATCGTTGTGGGTGAGGTTGAGATAGTGTGGAACTTCTCAATGCTTGAGATGAATGAGTATGATTTAATCCTGGGAATGGATTGTCTTGTGGCTTTTAAGGCCCACATCGACTATGATGCGCAAACAGTGGATTTTACGACACACTATAGTGTTAGACATCTCTTTAGAGGAGAGAAGCATGAAAGGCAGGGTGCAACGAGTTTGTTGGCACCAGCAGTGGGTACGTTATTGTATTAGTTGGTGGGGTTGTCGTTGGAATCGGTAGAGGGTGTTGAGGAGAGTGTTCCTCCAGCAGTGGTGGATCAGTTCATGGATGTTTTTCCTAATGAATTATCTGGGTTACATCCCGTAAGAGAAGTGGAGTTTACGATTGATCTCCTTACGGGGACCAGTCCTATCTCACTTTTGTCTTATCGGATGACACCAGCTGAATTGCAGGAATTGAAAATCCAGTTATAAGAGTTAGAAAACAAAGGGTTTATCTGACCTAGAACATCTCCGTGGGCAGTGCCGGTGTTGTTTGTGAAAAAGGCAGGTGGAAATTTGAGGCTCTGTGTTGATTATCGTAGACTTAACCAAGTTACGATAAAGAACAGATATCCACATCCACGAATTGATGATTTGTTCGACCAGTTGAGGGGAGCCCCGTGATTCTCCAAGATCGACCTGAGGTCGGGATATCATCAATTATGGGTGAGGAAGAAGGATATTCCTAAAATAGCTTTCAGAAGTAGATATGTCCATTATGAATACATGGTTATGCCCTTTGGTCTAACGAATGCACCAGCAGTGTTTATGTCATTGATGAATATGATATTTCAGAGATATTTGGATTCAGTCATGGTGGTATTTATGGATGATATTCTGGTGTATTCAAAGACAATGGTGGAGCATGAGCAGCACTTGGTGATAGTGCTGGGGATCTTGAGGGATCATCGGTTGTATGCCAAATATTCAAAGTGTGACTTTTGGATATAAGAAGTTCATTTTCTTGGCCATGTGATTTCTGAAAGGGTTGTTTCAGTGAATCTAGAAAAGATAGAGGCTGTTATATCGTGGCAACCTCCAAAGAATGTGTTTGAGATGTGGAGTTTCCTTGGTCTAGCTAGGTATTATCGGCGCTTTGTTCATGATTTTTCACGATTAGCTTCGCCGATGATAGCTTTGACAGGAAAGAATGTTCCATTCCAGTGGAATGAACAATTACAGTAGTGTTTTGAAGAGTTAAAGGTTCATCTTACATCAGCACCAATCTTGGTTTTCCAGAACCAGGAAAAGGGTACGTGGTGTATTGAGATGCATCAAGATTAGGGTTGGGGTGCATTCTCATGAAAGGGAATCATGTGGTTGCGTATGGCTCATGACAGTTGAGAGTGCATGAGAAGAACTACCCAAATCATGATTTGGAGTTGGAAGCAGTGGTCCATGCTTTGAAAGTATGGTGTCATTATCTCTTCGGTGAGAAATTCATGGTATATACAGATCATAAGAGTTTGTAGCACATTTTCTCACAAATGGATTTGAATTTGAGGAAAATGATATGGATGGAATATCTCCAGATGTTTGATTTTGACTTGATGTACACACCGGGTAAGGGAAATTCAGTGGAGGATGCATTAAGTAGAAAATCATATGCTCAGGTGGTGAAACAGGCATCCGATCAGTGGTAGTTGATGTCGGTTATAGCTGATATGTGGTTGGAATGTGAGGACCAGGGTGATAGAGCAGTCTTCTTTATAGTTTCATTGGTTCTTGACTTGGTTGGCTTGGTTAGAGAGGCACATATATCTAATTCTAAGTGTGTGACCGTGGGGTCGAGACTCAATGGTGGGGAGACCATTGAGGGTTGGCAACTGAATGGAGATTCAGTTTTGTGTTTTCAGAATCGGATGGTTGTACTAGTTGATTGTCAAGAGGATCTTATCATGGCGTATCATCATTCCAGCTGGGATGTTCATCCTGGAAATCAGAAAATGTATAAAGCGTTGAAAGCGCAGTTCTGGTGGGTTGGTATGAAGAGAAGTGTGGCTGAGTTAGTTTTGAGATGCTTGACTGGTCAGTAGGTCAAGGCAGAGCATCAGAGGACAACAAGATTGTTTCAGTATTTACCAATCCCTATTTGGAAGTGGGAGCAGATAGCGATGGACTTTGTCATAGGTCTCCCAAGAATAGTCAAGAAGCATGATACCATTTGGGTGATAGTGGATCGGATAACGAAGTCGACCCATTTCATCCCGATTCGTGACTCTCATACGATGGAGGACCTATCCAAAATCTATATTCGGGAGGTGGTAAATAGGCATGGTGTTCCATTTTCGATTGTATCAGATAGAGATCCGAGATTTACATCTCGTTTCTAGAAATCCTTACAGCAAGCCGTTGGAATGCAGTTGATGATGAGTACGGCGTATCACCCTTAGACGGATGGTCAATCTGAGAGGACGATACAAACTCTGGAGGATATGTTGCGGGCTTGTGTCCTAGATTTTGGTGGCTCATGGGAGGAGCACTTGTCATTGCTTGAGTTCTCGTACAATAATAATTATCAGGCATCTATATAGATGGCTCCGTTTGAAGCATTGTATGGGCAGTTGTGTCGTTCTCCACTATGTTTGGTGGAAATGGGCAAGTCCTCGATGGTTGGACCGAGCCTTGTCCAAGAGACTAAGGAGAAGATCATGTTGATTGAGAAGAGAATGGAGACTTCTTAGAGTCATCATAAATCGTATGAGGATCATCGTCGACGACTATTGTCGTTCTAGGTGAGTGATCATGTGTTCTTGAGGATCTTTCCTAGGTTGAGACATCGTCAGTTTGGGAGGTAGGGAAAGTTATTCCCGAGGTATATTGGAACTTTTGAGGTTTTTGAGCAGGTTTATGAGATGGATTATCATTTGGATTTTCCACCACGGTTTAGTGCAGTGCACAATGTGTTTCATGTGTCGCAGTTGAAAAATTATCAGCCAGATCATGACCTTGTGATTCGATGGGATCATGTTGAGCTAGAACCAGATGCTTCATTACTGCACGTGCCAATGCAGGTTATGGATAGGCAAGAAAAAGTCTTTCATGGTAAAAGCATCGTTTTAGTTCATGTTTTTTGGCAACATCGTCAGATTCAAGAGGAGACTTTGGAGCGGGAGAAAGAGATGGTCGAGCAGTGGCCCGAGCTCTTTCGACAAAGGGAGGGTTCACTACTTTCCGAGGACGGAAAGTCCAATGGTGGGGAGAATGTAGCACCCACGGTTTGAGTTATGTATCCATTGTTTTTGCTTTTTTATGTGTTTAAAGTGAATGTGATGAGTTGGGAAGAGTTTGTGAGAGTTTGGAATGGTTTTGGATGAGTTTGGAGGATCTTAAAGGGGTGCACGGTTTGAGCACGGTTAGTGTAAACCATGCAGATGCTCCAGGAAACCGTGCAGGGGGAGACAGTAGGCTCCGCATGGATTGTGCATGGTTTTCCAAACCGTGCGAGGAAACTGTGTAGACTCTGGCTCTCAAGGTAGTGGCGTGCGCAGGGTTAGCGCACAGTTTTCCAAACTGTGCGGGCTAACCGTGCGACCACTTAAAGTTAGGGTTTTAAAACCCGAGATCACTTGGGATTGCCTCATTGCAGTCCTTTATTCCACCCACTCGAGCCTCACTCGGGATTCTGGGTTCTCAGGGGTTAAGGGTGCTCTCCCACTCATTTTGGAAGCGATTCGAAGGCGTTTCAAGGAGGTTTCAAGGTGATTTCTCCTGGGTAAGTCTCTCCTCTTGTTTCTCTTGCGTTTTCTCTAGATCTAGATCCCTCACTTTCTTGGTTTTCTAGATCTACACTTGTTGTGTGTAGATATAGGGTTGGGGTTGCCTTGGGCGTTAATATTAAGGCATGTGAATGTTAGGGGAAGGGATCTAGAGAGGTTTTGGTGTTGCGTTCGCTGGTTTTGAGTTGCGGTGGCTTGAGGGTCATTTTCTCGGGAACGCTAAAGGTAGGTGGATTCTCTCTTGACTACACTTGGTTAGAACTAGTGGTTACATGTTATAATTAATTTATTGTGCTCGAAATTAATTGTATGTTGATGTGCAAATTTGGTTGGACATCCATTTTGGGATTTTTGGGAAAAAAGGGGGTTTCTTGGTGAGATTCTTTTATTGTGCATTTTAAAATGGATATTTTAAAATGGGATTGATTAGATTGATTTGGGAAAATGTTTGATGAAAAATGGTTTTCAATAAAGAGGTCTTTTTATTGAAATGAGGCTTGGTAATGGAAAATGATTTTCAATAAATGGTTGATTTATTGAACGAGATTGATGTGAAATGGAATTGGTTGATTGCATGATGTTGTGATCTTGGTTTGGCTTGCTTGAAATGTTGTTTGGAAGTGGGTGGGAAGTACCACTATAATAAAGGGGGATGGATAGTGGATGGAAGGGCCACCATCAAAGGATAAGTGGACGGGAAGAGACACTAATTGTGAATGGGTGAACGGGTTGGACGGAAGTGCCATAGTTTGGTTGTTTTGTTTGTTTGTTATGCATTGCATGCAAGATGGAAGTTGTTGTGCTAATGCATAAATGATGAAATGGTTTTTGGCATGTTTGGTTGGCTTTCCCTCGGTTGCTTGGTTTGGATGTGATGGCCTGGTAAGGGCACGTTTGACTTATGAGAATGGTTTCACTTGTGTTTTATTTTATATAAAATGTTTTATATAAATGTGATAATGGTTTTATCGTAGTGGCGTGTGTAGGGAAGTCATTTGGGGAAAACTTACTAAGTTTTAGTACTCACCCCCTACTTTGGCACGTTGGTGTCTTTGCAGATGTTGTGTACCATGACGTGGGCAAAGGTAAGACATTAACCTCCTTTAGTGGTGCATTGTGATGTCTTGGTGGAACATGGAGCATAGAGATTGGTGTGGAGCTGTGGTGGTGTCATGGCTCGTGGTGTTCATGTTGAGTCTTTTGCATTGTACTCTGATGTTGGATTGGGTTGTGTTGGCATGTGAGATTATGGATTATCTGGTTATCTTATGTAATGTTGAGTTTGGTTTTGTTGGCATGCATCATATAGTTGTGGTTGTTTGGTTGGTTTTGTCTCAAGGGTAAATCATTCCCCAATTGTTCTCAGATCCCTCGACATTCATTGCCAGCCTTTGGCGCCTTGGGAACGTCTCTTAAGGCCAATTAACCCTCACCGCCTCCTCAAGCCAATGAGGTAGGGGCGGGGTGTTACATCATTACTGTAAACTCATAATTTTCATACCTTGTATGATATGGTATCTTAGGAATATCTTCATTATTTTCTCGCTATTGATGATACTAGTAAAAAAGTTCAATCTTTGAAAAATATTGAGCTAGTTATAGTTGATTCAATAAGTTATCAATTAAAGGTAGGTGATACCTATTCTTTATCATAATGGAACTAATTTCCTAATATACCAGAAAATCGGGTCCGGTTAAACCGTCCCCATAAAATATTAATGAAAAAATAAAGTGACAAAGTCAGACAGAGCAAGGGGTTTTACAAAGATGGGAATGAGACCCTCCCCTTATATTGGCCTCAACCAAAGATGCACAAAAATTAGGAGCGCGAAAGGACCACATGGTAGTCATTTCCGTAACTGCCCTCTTGGACAAGGCATTAGACACTTGATTGGCTTCCCTATATGCATGAGTGACTACCAAGTTGATATCTTTTACCTGATTAAGACATCCGATCTAGTAAGGTAGAAATCTCCATGGAATATCTTGGGTTCTCATCTTGAGGGAATGCACTACAAGTTCGGAATCTGATTCAATCCATAAGATATTCTAGTTATGAAAGACCTCATGATTCACTGAATAAATAATGACCCATAATTCTGGTTCATAAGAGATTCCCATCACAAAAAAAGATGAAAAAACCCCTTGGTGAATCCACGATGCGTGCGGAAGACACCCCCACAACCCAATCTAGCTGACGCTCAAGATGCAGCTCCATCAACATTAACCTTGACACATGGAAAGATTGGTGGGATTCAACAAATAAACTTTACCACCAAAGGCTTTTTCATTTTACTTGAAACTCCAAGCATCCGCAATGCAGTTAAATATGTACAGGTATTATCCATGCAATGATTTTGTATTGCATTAGAAACCTGTATGTCATGATGAATCAACATTTCACTTGCATGAAAGGATGGAGACTTTTGTCAAATAAGAGGCTATTCTGGGATGTCTAGATGGCGTGAAGAATAGCCGCTGCAGCAACAACAACATATTATAAACCTGTGCACTCTTTCTAGACTTGGATATGAACATCATCAAGTCTCATAGAAACCTATATGAGCATAGATCCATGTTGAAGATGTCTCCAATGTATTTCCAAAGCTTCTGAATGAAGGGACAACATATAAAAAGGTGTTGTACAGTTTCAGTTTCATTCAGGCACATATAACAGGAAGAAAAAATACATTGGCCAGCCTTCTTTAATTTATCAAGTGTTGGTAGCCGGTTCCCCCACATTCTCCATGGAAGAAGAAGTCGATAGGGTTGAACAAAAAGGCACATTAAATCTATAAAACCAAGAGGGAACTTGTGAGGAGCCAACATGTTGCATGTTGTTGAACTCTTTGAGATTAAAGTGTTCATTCCTGTTGGGCCTCCATAACAGAGTATCAATGTACATGAAAGAGTAGGTATGGATTTCTTATTTATCTAGAGAAGTAATCATGATTTCAAGACCATGAAAATGATTCAGAAAATCTGCTATAGATATGTCCATCGGGTGGGGGTAGGGGGGATATCGCCAGTATACAAGGGGCTGTCCAGCCAAGGATTGCTACAAAAATTAAGACCAGATTTTCTATAGAAAATCCATTTAGAGTTATGGATAATTTCATTGAAGGATTTCTGAAGGGAATTCCATATAGATGATGACATATAATGGGGGTTTCCATTAAGAAGCTTCATTTTGAACCTACATGAAAGAAAATACTGGGATGATTCATTGGACGTTAAAAGATTCCATGTGAACTTATTAATAAGTCCCTCATTGAATATATGAAGTTCATTGAATCCAAGACCACCAAACTCAATGGGTTTAATGCAATCCTTTCAATCAATGGTGATCAACTTCCTTTCATTAATAGAGCCCGTCCAGATGAAATTCCTCATCATGCATTGTAGTTCCTTGAGAAGATTTTTTGGCCATTAATAAATTGAAAAGGATTAGAAAAAATTTGATGTAATCATCGAGTTAATTAGGAACACCATTCTAGCTTGAGATAGATATTTAACCTTCCATTTATCCATTTAATGAATGATACCAAATTAAATTTCATCAATGTATTTCCTAGGTATCTTATGAAAAAATATTGGAACTCCAAGATAAATAAATGGTAGAGATCCTTTTCTAACTCTGAGGGATCTGGTGACCCTATTTTTTTTCAGCAGTGATCCCATCCCTAAATACAATAAAGGATTTATTCTAGTTTATATGCTATCCAGCAATAGCCTCATAATGTGAAAATAAGTCTTTGATCGCTGATATCAATTTTCTTGAGGCTTCCCCAAAAATCAGAATATCATCAACATATAGTAAATGATATGGGACAAGGTTGTCCCTACCAGCCTTTATCTGTCTAAAAATACCAATTTGAGATATCTCATCAAGTCATCTACTCATATATTCTTCAGCAATGGAAAACAGAAGCCCTGACAGTGGATCACCTTGTTAAACTCCTCAGGTACAGTGAAAATAACCAATGGGAGATCCATTAAGTAAAACAGACAACCTTGAAAATGTAAATATACTTATGATAAGGTTGATGAAGCCACTTGAGAAACCAAATCTCCTGAGAATATCAAATATAAATCTCCATTTAAGGGTTTTAAAGGCCTTGGAGATGTCGATTTTGAGGACAAAATTCCCATGATTTTCTTTCTTTTTCATCAAATTGATGCTTTCTGATGCAATGAAAAGACCATTCAAAATTTTTCTACTAGGAATGAAGCCATAATGGTTAGGAGAGATGTTCTCCTTGATTAAACCCCCTAATCTATACATAAAAATTTTACAAATGATTTTTGGTGTGATGTTTCCAATCACAACTGTTCTGAAGTCTTTAACGTCAATTGTGTTCTCCTTCTTAGGAATTAAATCAATGAAGTTAGAGTTGAAACCATAAGGCATATAACTATGAGTGAAGAAATCCCTTACTACACTAACCATGTAATCTTTCACAATATCCTAATGGAACATAAAAAACATGTTGGTGAAGCCATCTGGTCTAGCTATACTTTCCATGTTAAGAGAAAAGAGGGCCTCCTTTATTTCTTCCTTTGAGGGAACCCTTATAAGAGCAAGATTTTGATGTTCTTCAATAAAAGGGGAAATGTTATCAATCATCTCCTTAGTGTTTTCCATGCCATCATCAGAGTAAAGGATAGTGAAATATTTCACTACTGCATTTGAAATTTCATTTTCAGAGGTTTAGAGGCATCCATCAACTTTAATGGCCTTTAGCCCTACCCTAATTATTTTTTGTTTATGAATTCTATGAAAAAATTGAGAATTCCTATCTCCATCTTTCATCCACCTTACATTCAAGTGGTTACGATCCAACCTTTCTTTTACAGTAAAAAGATCCTCAATCCTTGTAAGCGATTTAATTTCCTCATGTGAGGGGCTGTCATGGTTCTGATTTCTAATTTGATGGCTAGCCAGTTGATTTTCAGCAGCCTTGATCTCAGTATCATGATTAGAAAATTACTACTTACTCCATTCCCGTAAGAGTGCTTTAACATTCTTATGTTTAGCACCGAGAGTATAGAGTGGGATGCCTTTAAAATGAATCTTCCAAGCCTAAATAATGACTTCCCTACATCCAGAAGTCCCAAGAAACCCATTATTAAAACGAAAGGAAAGAGGACCAGACCAGAAAATTTGCAAGGACATATCAATCACAATATCGTTGTGATTCGAGTGGTGCTTTGGTAAAGTGTGTCCAGATATTTCAGAGTCAGCACTCTCATCATCCATCTGAACAAATCATCTATCCAGTTTACTTGATTATCTTCCATGCATTGTATACCAGATTAAGGTAAAAGAAGATCCTGCAATTAGAACTTCAGCAAGATGACATTTGTCAATAAAATATGAGAAGTCCAAGGAGGCCAACCTATTTAAATTCAATCCAGTTTTCACCTTTAATCACAAAATAGTGTTGAAATCTCCCATTATCACCCATTTATTGAATGTATGTCCAACAAAGGCTTCAAGGTCACTCAAAAGCTCCCTTATTCCCATAAAGGATGGGGAGGCATACACAAAGGTTCCTTCAAAGCTATAACCTTGAAAATAACATGAGACTTAGACCCATTGTAGGTTCTTAACAAAGGAGGATAACTGTAAACTCTCATGAATAAAAACCCAGAGATGGTCCTTATTGATATCATGCATATTCTTAGAAATAAAATTATAACCAAGAGAAAAACATTTGAAAGACTTCCACTTGTCAAAGATCATTTTAGGTTCTGAAATTCCAATCACCATAGGTTTATAGGCCACAATGTGATGTCTAAGGGACCTGGACATTGGGGTGTTCCCAAACCCTTGAAAATTCCAAAAAAAATATTCATTGGAGAAGGGTTTGGCTCCATCTCAGGGGCCTCCTTTTATAAATGATAGCCACTAGGCCACTGACCTTTCTTACAGTTTCCCTTATCTCTTTATAATCAGAGGCTAAAGTCACTTCAATATCACTCTTGCACCCAACATGCTCACCTCCATCGAGATCAGTAAAAGGCACTCCAGATTGACACTCAATGTGGGGATAACCTGCACAGCCTAGAGGCCATTAGCATCATCAGAAGAGATGCCATCCAGAGGAGAAAACTTGTTGTTGTATAACAGGAGGATAGGGTCACTACTCATATGAGGTGACCTTTTTGCAACATTATTTGGATTAGCCTATTTGAAGGGACTCCCCAGAGCACATCCAGTAGGTGCAGAGTCCTCCACTTCCTCACCATATGCTGATTTTCCCCTTTCCATGAATAAACAATAGATTTTTATGTTTATGCACCCACTATGAATTAGACCCTTCTAGGTTCCCAGTTTTCTCCATTACAAAAGCAGGATTTATCCTCGGAGAAAGTCCCTCCCCATATAATCCGGATTCTATGAGGGTCACTCTTACAAAAGTGGGCTGGGGTCCCTCAGGAGGGGACAACATTAGAGAGGACCCAAGTATCTTCATGTCCACTGAAGCTGCACCATCATTTGGGTGGAAAAGACCATCATATTCGTGCATAAACTGTGCAGGTTCATCTTCCCACACTACGATAGATTTACCCTAATCATGTGTGGAACCATACACACTCACTTCAACAAGGCCATCTGCTTGTCTCACATAAACATTTGTAATTCAATCAGAGTCAAAAATAGAGGAAGGCCCAACTCGAGAGTCCTTCTCCTGGATGTTTACTAGACCTGCCCCAGCTTGAGGGGCATAAAATAATGCAGTGCCAACAGGATTCTTCACCTGGACTGAGGGTGCAGGTTCCGAGCCACCTTTAGTAGGGGGAAACTCAATTGAGGGTCCAACAGTCAATTTAGAAGAAAGAACCTTATACTTGCATTTACTTCATCTACATGAGGCATCATCATGTCATCTCACTTTCCAAAGCATACACTCATTATCTCTGTTTCACTCATAATATAGGTGACCAAAGAGTCTACATATTATATAAAACTTAGGATTTCTCTCATATAGTATTTAAAGCTTGAGACTATCATCCCTTGTGGTGAGTACTACCTCTACCACTAAAGTGATGGACATATACACCTGAACTAATACTCTTGCATAATGACCAAATAGTGGGTAGTTTATTTGACTATCCAGCCAGATGGGAGTTCCAACCAAGGATGAAATATCCCATAAGATCCGTGGATGCCAATACAACCAATTCAAATGACAGATATGAATCCAGAGCTGCACATGAGAATTCCTCACATTATTAGGATAAAAAATCCTATCCCATTTCTAAATATGTAAGAATCCTAACTTCATAGAAAGAGGTCCAAACTCCAAGACTTGCTCTTTAACTCATCCAAGGGGAAAATTATATGATAATATCCCCTTTCCAATGCTGTCATTTTTCAGTCCTCAAAGCCCCATACCTCTGTGATCTTCTTGGTAAGCTCATTAAATTTCAAAAAAATTTCTCCTTTAAGAAAAAGAACCTGTGCAATTATGGAATATCTGCAAAGCCTCACCTGTTCTTCAACTGCCTCTTTTTTGGATGATACATGCACAACCCTTCCCTTTTTGACGATTCTCCCGAGTGACGACGTGTCAAAATCTGAGAAGGAAGAATCTGATTTCACCACATCCGCAAAATATTTCTTCAGTTCAACTGCAAAATTTAGGGTCTTTCTTGCTGATTTACAATTTATAGCAAATTTTAAGAGTTATTTATGCCCAAAAAGATCATACATTCAATCAGTGCCCTATTTTATCTTCCTATCATCATCAGTGTTATTTCTATCCTTCTTGTTCCTCGCTTTCTCCACCATCCCCTTATATATTAAATATATAGTGATGATCAATATAGAGAGTAAAAAATACATCATTCTTCTTAATGAGAAGAATAGTGTCTCATCAAGGTAAAACTCTATGTAATATAAATACCTTATCATAGAAATCATCTATTTTTTATTTGACTCCACTAATTCAACGATGTCCATTCTAAATAGAGTATTTGATATATTCTTTATAGCATGGATTATGTCAATTGAAAAGTCATCTTCACATTCTAATGACTGAATGGCCCAAAGGCCTTTTTTTTTGTTTTTCTAATAGCACCCCTTTCAAGGGATGAGGGGGAACCCTTACAAGGCCCATAGGCTTTAGGAATTACATTTCTCATAGGCTTAGAGAAATTATATGACCTGTAGGTCTTAAGAAAATTAAACAGACTATGACTACTTGAAACTGCTCCTCCCCAACATCTACATCGTGATCAGCTCTCTACCTTTGCATGACTGTTCGACTACCATGTCCATGTGAAGGGGTGCACAGGCATGGTACCGATGGAAAATTCCATACCCTCTCATTCTTACAAAGTCCGTTTATCCCTGCTCTGGTGGATATACCCTTCTCTTTTCTCCTCTGGAGTGGTTCCTTGTAGAATCTGTCTATGCAACTATAAATCAGGTGGCCCTGAGGGCCTTTAGGTGGCCCGAAAGCCTTACTGACCTGAAGGCCTTGGGTGGCCTGAAGGCCTTAAGGACTCCATGCCCAATAAGTAAATCATCCATTTAATGATCAATAATTATTATGTAAAGTGTAATTTATCTATAGTAAATAATTAATGATTAGTTTGGAAGGGAAAATAAATTAAAACACATACTATTTAATCAATAAATTAAGCAAAAAATACATCAATGGATAATATCAATGTTGTAGTAACATGAAATATAATAACTAAATTCTCAAGTAATGAGATTTATAATATTGGATTTAATGATTTTAGACATCCTTATTTCATTACTGTAAAATCTTTAGACAAATTTAGTTTAATATTTGGGTTTTTATAGACCAAAAAAACCATTTAATTTGGCCAACTAATTTGTCTCATGAGACCTGTGGATGCATATAGGGGCTATATAATTTTCTTCCCCACCCTTAAATTCATTTCCAACACATTACTCATATATTTAATGATCAATAAAATTTATAAACAATATTCATTATCTATAAATGTTCATAATGAGTACACATTATGGATTACCAGTATTTTTCCAATCAATCAAAAAACTTTCAAAGTAAAAAATCATATTTAGAAATGGTATATGGTTTAATATTCAAAACTATCTATGATATACGTAATATGGAGATTGAAAATGGAATTAATGACCAATGATCACATGAAATAGGTTATTTCTTGTTAATGTTAATAATAACATTAATCAAGAGATTAGAGACAAAAAAGAATTTATCAAAAAAATAGTTTTTTAATAAAATCAATTGTTTTGGAGAATGGAAGAGAAATATTAAAATAATAATTCCTTAAATTTTTTTACATACTAAACCATTTAAATTTTTTATAATAATATAAATAATTTAAACAGTTATGATGGTGGGTAAGCCTGTTAATTCTATATAAGTTAAAAACAACATTTATTTTCACTTTTGTAAAATGTGTTTAAATTGATCATATCAAAAAAGAATTGAAACATTACTCCAAAACATTTAAATAAGTCAATTATAACATAAAATTTTCTTTAGTAAATCATTTTATTAAATAAAATGGACTTTTGTAATATTATTTCTAAAAATATGGACATGGATGAAAAATATACCAGATCAAAAAGTGAAATGTGATTGGATTTTAGTTTAAATATTCCTATTGAATGGGTATTAGGAATTGAATCAATAATCATCATGAATAAATAAATACTAATTATAAATACTTTAATGTGTTATTATATTCACCATATAATGTAAATCGGTTATTAGTTCCAATTATGTATCAATGGATTGTAAATTGTGATGGAACCTCTTAACTCATTATACCGCTTAGTGGAAAGTGATTTAACCTCAATTATAATGGTTTTTAACACATTATAAATTTACACCATACCCATATTTATATTTTTAATAAAAAATATTATCCTTTTAGAAAATTTTATCACCATTTTTCTAAAAAACATTCATTGTTACAATTGTTTCGAGTTAAAAATTCCTTGTTTCCTCATGTAATATTTGTAATGGATGTTTTAGTTATCGTTCATAGGATATAGTTACCTAATATAAAAAATATATTAATATTATACATATAATATTTATTCGTTAGATACATTTTTTTATTTATTTGTGGAATTTGGACATGGAGAATGAATTGTATCGCTTCGTGGTGGTAGTAAACTATACATACAGATAAATGACGATAACATTTTTAAATTGGATAAATGGTAAATAATTAGATGATATATTATATTTCTAGATTAATTATTCTGTCATAACTATCATATATATCCACTATTTCTATTATTATGACTCTCTATGTGACTCATTCTTGGAAAACAAGTTACACCAGTTCACGAGGCGGTAATCGGTTGCACACACGAGCAATGTATTTATTTCTTATTTGATGGAGAATGAGACCGAAAGATATTATCCCATAAAAATAATAAAATGTAAATATATTGGATATAATTATGTTATTATGTTGAAGTTTTTATTATATTAATTATGATGGTAAAGTAATATGTGAAAAGATACAGCTTTGTTATGATGATTACCATCTCTTAGAGAAAAATTCTTTAGATCACTTATTTAGGGCCCTAGGCATGGCATTTTGGGACTACTAGTTCAAGAACCCATCCTTAATAATAATATTGAATTAAGTTAATAATTCACATTGAGGATCTTTTTAGGGTTAGATTTTAAGTGAATTAGGCCATAATTATTACATTACATCTCTAATCTAACAAAGTAGACACTTCTACTTAGTATCCATTTTTTTCCTAAAATAAAAACTCTTGAAAAAAATACATGTCTAGTTCCATGTTTTAGACAACATGACTTTTCCATTATCCCATCGTTGACCCTATTCATCTTTAAGTCCTATTAAAAACATTAAAAAAACATCACATGATCAAAAAAAGCCCAATAAGGATTATAAAATAAATAAATTAAACATTAGTCCATCAATACATACCAAGAATAAGCACTTTAACATAACTCATGAAATCATAAGATTTATGAATAACACATTGAAATCATAAATCATAAATGTAACTTGTGGCATCCATAACATACTTATGTTGTAGATTTCACAGCTACGTAGGGAGTTATGTTTGGAATACCTGTCATAGTATATTCCCAAAATATCTTCGGAGAAACATTAACATTTACCTCCGTAACGTTACCAAATTCATTAGTGAGATATCTCGGGCTCACCCAACCTAGGTTTATCACAGAACCACTAGTATACGTAAAAAATACCCAAGAACCATAACATAATCATAATACATGAACAAGCATAAATAAAAGATAACATTTATACATTACAATCAAAATATAACATTTAAATATATTGACATAATAAATACCTTATCAAAACCATTTTCAATACTGAAATGTGTAAAAAGAATATATGGTATTTATTTTCCTTTTAAAAACATTACGCTTTGTTATGGAAGCCAAAGATCAAAGAATACTCGTAGCGGTGAAAAGGTCATTGTCACCACGTATGTTAAAAAGAAACATTCCCTTTTTTATGTAGTAAAAAAATATGTAGAAAAAAGACTCCATTTGAATGAAATGAAACGAAAATGGGGATTATACACTATAGAAAAGAAAGTTGTGTATAAATCAAAATATTCATCAATGAAAGGTGATTGAGACAAAGTCCTTTACCTTAGGTGGGACTTGACCTATTTGTTCTTTAATCTCCTGAATAATAAACTAAAGTTAATTTCTACTTGCTTCAGAACCTTTTTAGGTTTATTATTCCTTTTATATCACTTATTACCACATTATCAACAATATAAAATCATTTATGTTAATAATTTTCATTTTATCGATATTTGGTACTTGAGTCAAAAAGAACTTATAATTACATGTTTTCCATGTGGTCAAAATTCCATTTTCTCAAAAATGATATTAATTATTTATATATCATATATATCAAATATATCTATTTTATATATTTATTTATAACAGTACATAACATTTGGATATAAGAAATGAAATGCATCGTTCATGGAGACAGTAAGTCGTCTGTACGCTTGAACGCTAATTTCAATTCTATTTTTTATTTTAATGAAATAAAAACTTAATGATACATAGGTATATTATAATTCCAGTATAATAAAATATATAATTTCATCAACTATATCCTTTATAAATCCACGTATGGCATGAACAAGCCATATCACTTTGAGGGGGAGGTAGTCCACACTTCCTCAAATAAAATTATCATATTTAAACATTATGGAAACCATAAAGGTATGATATAAAATTAAATTCAGATTTATAGGGACAATATAAATATAATATATATGACATGTAAATATAGTTCCATCTTAATGGACACCATGAGATGCAGTAGGAGATAATTGAATAATCATCATTTCCTAAGGCAGTACTTTGCCGTCCACAAAAACAATATTTTTGTATCCATTAGATGGAGGTGTGTAGATGTTTAGTTTGAATACTAATCATAAGAACATCCTAGTATATTTAATATACTAGTGTTGTTATAAAATAAGGGAATAAATAGAGTTTATGGGATTGAAGAAGGAAAATAAAAATAAAATAAATTGTGAGAAGACATTACCTTTAAATTGGGTAACTCCATTTGGTTTGAACCAAATGGCTTTCTCGAAGTTCCTTATTCATAAGGTAAGGATTATAAGAGGAAGAGAGGGATATTGGGAGATTATTTGGGTAACTATTGGATGATCCAAGGGGCTTTAGGGGTGTGTGTAATGGGATGGAGGTGGTGGCCTTTTATAAGGGGGAGGGGCTCTTTAGGAATGTTTGAAAGTATTATTTTATTAAAAAATTATTTTCGATTTCAAAAGATCTAAAACTTATTTAATTATAATATAAGGTACATATAAGTCGAAATAAAATCATCCAATAATAATTGGATAGGTTTTGGATATTTTTAATCCTTATCTTTTTTATTTAACCCATTGTAAACTTATTTAACTTTTACCATGCCTTCTTATATATTCATACTATATGGTTAATATATTTAATATAAAATTACAAGTGACCCAAAATGGGTCATTAATGACATGTTTAACATCATATATGTCATTTGACAGAATCATTTATTTTTAGGACACATTATTTAATAAAATATTGATTGATTTAAAAACTCTTTTATGTCAATTTTAATACTATTCATATCATGACTTTTTTAAGAAATATAAACCAACTCGATTCATTCAAAAAACCATAATTAATTCAAATATTAAAATTCATCCAAATCTATTAAATTATTGGATGGCATAAAAAGGATAATATGAATTTATTTTAATATTTATAAAATCATTTATTTGAATCCTTTATTAATGTAGCAATTACTGCATCACCATTGTGTCATAATTAAATTTATTTATTTAATGTCTAAAAATTATAAATAAACTACCATGATGTAGGAAATAGTTTTTTATTTAAAATTAATATTTATAGTTGAAAGGATCACTTATATAACCCCATATACAATTGTTTTACTGAAAGATATATGTTTATGTTATTTTTGTTCTTACTTTAAATTAATTAATATAAAGTGTCATTTTCACTTACATATGGCTCAATGGGGATCCAAAATCTACCCAAGGATGCCCATTGTTGGAAATGTATCATCCAATAGGATTACGATATATTTTAGGGTAATTTATTATTATTATAATAATATTTGTTGACCCTTATTTACCAGATTTACCTTTTAACCCTGGAAAATAAAATATTTACTGAAGTTACTATTTACAATGTCTAAATATAAAATTTACCTATTTACCCAATTTGGACCTCCTGATTCCAAATATGGAATCCATTTTCAAAATTTAAATCATAGAAGTTGCAGAAATTAATTTAAAATTAATTCCCATTGTCAAAACAAAAATTGTGTTTTTAAGAAATAATAACTATCAAAAGATTGAAACTTGTTTACATCCATTCTCAAAGTGAAATTACTTCAAATGACCAAAATTGGATTAAATGGTAAAAATATAATCTCATTAAAATTTAAAATCGTTTAAAAGGATAATCTAACAATATAAATTAATTAGATTAAAAGGCAGTTTTGAATTAAAATATCGTATTTTTCACTATTCATTAAAAAAATGAATATCGTCAGAAAAATTCCAAAATTTCATCCAAAGTAAATTTTGATGTCCCTATTCTAAAATTTTTTTATTTTGTCTAATAGATCATATAAAAGTGACAAAAACTAGATTTTAAAAAGGTTCTCCATAAAAACGTGTCAAATCATCCTTTTGAAGAATATTAGAGTATTTATGCATAAAATTGGATTCATTCACAATTTAAGCCTCTAAATTTTACTAGATAAATGTAAAAACATTTAAAAAACATGTTTAATCATATTATAGTTAGTTCTGTTCATTCTTGGCAATATAACAACTATGCGTTAACTACCATTTAATTTAATAATATTATATTATTATTTTTTAGTATAACTCAACATTGTGTGCAACATAAGATTTCAAAGAAACTCATTATTGCGTATAGGGTAAACCATCAAACATAGTATCCCCTTTAAAGTAAAATTAGTATTTAATTCACAAATATTAATAAATAAGAAAATATCATATCCTTTATTTACATGGGATGTTACATCTTTCCCCATTTTAGAAATTGAATCCTTGCAATTTTATGTAATTATAAAATAAATGGGGGTATTTATCCCTTATAGTATTTTTAGATTCCCACTTTTCCTCTTCAACCATATGTTTTTTCCACAAAACTTTTAGCTGATGGATTACCTTATTCCACAACACTTTCTCTCTTCGGTCAAAAATCTAGACTGGTTGTTCCTCATATGAAATTTTCTCTTCCAACTAATCTACATCTGGACTCAAAACATTATATGGATCTGGAATATACTTTCTAAACATTGAAACATGAAATACATTGTGTACCTGGGAAAAAAATAGAGGAAAAGCCACTTTGTAGGCAACTGACCCAACATTCTCCAGGATTTCATAGGGTCCAACGAACCTTGGAATCAACTTTTCCTTCTTACTAAAATGCATCTCACTTTTCCATGGAGAAAATTTGAGAAAGACATGATCACCAAACTCAAAAAAATGATGCTTCCTCCGGTTATCCGCATAACTTTTATTCCTACTATGATATGTTCTCATGTGCTTCTAAATCAACTGAAATTTTGTTTCCATATCTTCTACCAATCATGGTCCCATTGGTTTCATTTCACCCACTTCATCCTAAAAATTTGGAGTTCGACATCACTTTCAATATAATTCCTCAAATGGTTCCATCTGTATACTTGAATGAAAGCTATTATTATAAGAAAATTCAACCAATCAAAGTTGTTGGTCCCAAATTTCCTGATAATCCATTGAGATAGAAAGTAACATATCTTATAATGTTTTAATTGCTCATTTAGACTACCCATATGATTGAGGATGAAAAACTGTAATAAAATATATTTCAGTACCCAATGAATTCTATTGGACTTTCTAAAAGTTAGAAGTAAACATGGGATCACGATCAGATACAATGGAGAAGGGAACTCCATGAAACCTGACTTTCTCTTTAACATAGAATTGAGAAAGTTGATCTAAAGAGAAAGTATATCGAATAGGAAGGAAAAGAGAAGATTTAGTAAACCGATAAATAATAACCCAAATTGTATTATTACCTCGAGCTGTCTTTGGTAATCCCACAATGAAGTCCATGGATATTTTTCCCATTTCCACTCTGGAACTAGTAAATACTAAAGCATCCCTTTTAGTAACTTACACTCTACTTTAACCAATTGAAAAGTCAAACACTTCACAGTAAAGTCAACAAGATCTATTTTTCGTTCCATCCCACTATTAATACTCCTGAAGATCTCTGTACATCTTAGTATTACTAGGATGAACTGAAAATGGAGAACTATGAGCTTCAAATAACAACTAATTCTTTGAATGTTAATCACAAGGCACACATAATATCTTCCCAAATCTCTAAATACAATCATTATCAATGGTAAAATCAGGAATCTTACCCTTATAAACCAACTCTACCTTTTTCTGCAACTCAATGTCTTACTTATGCGCTTTCTTAATTCTGTCTGATAGAGATGATTTCACTGACACCTGAAACAACACAGAGAAATCTCCTACACCAACAACATCTATTCCAAATTTCATCAAATCGTTAATCAAAGTATCTTGTTCCAAAAGTAGCATGGTTAATGTAGCATTACTTCTTTGACTCAAGGCATCAACCAATTTATTTTCCTTTCCCGGATGGTAATGTATCATGCAATCATAATACTTGACTAATTCCTGCCATATCTTCTATCTCATGTTCTATTATTTCAGAGTAAATATATACGTAAATATTTTGTGATCAGAATATATTTCACACTTTACTCAATAAAAATGTTGCCTCCAAACTTTTAAAGAAAAAACAACAGATGCTAATTCCAAATCATGTGTAGGGTAATTTAAGTAATGAGGTTTCAACTGACATGAATCTTAATAAATTACCTGATAATTCTAAATTAGGAAATAACCAAGTCCTTTCAATGAATAATTGTTGTAGACAACAAACTCACCATTTCTTGAAGGCAGTGACAAAATTAGAGCATTTACCAATCTTCTTTTTAATTCCTGAAAACCGTCATCACATTCATTTGTCTAGATAAAATGAACACATTTTCATGTTAATTTAGTCAGTGGGATAGATAACCGTGAAAATTTTCAACAAAACCTTCTTAATAACCTGCTAAATCAAGATAACTACTAATATTAGTTATATTTGTGGGTCGTGGCCATTATTCAACAACTTTTGTTTTATTAGGATCAACAGTTATTCTATTTTTTGAAACAATGTGACCATTGAATGATATTTTTTTTAACCCAAACTCACACTTGATAAATTTCCCTTACAATTTATTTCTTTAAGGTTTGCAAGAAAACCCTTAAATGGATTTCATGCTCCACTTTACTTTTAGAATAAACTGAAATATCATCAATGAACACAACCACAAACTTATCCTTAAGCACACGGAAAATTATATTTATACGATCCATGAATACAATAGGTTTGCTGGTTAACCCAAAAGGAATAACTAATAATTCATAATTTCCATATCTAGTATGAAACGCAGTCGCCAGAATGTATTCTTTCTTTACTTTCAAGTGATGGTACCCCACCCTCAAATCAATATTTGAAAAATACTGAGCTCCAAAGAGCTAATCAAACAAATCATCGATACGAGGCAAAGGATACTCGTTCTTAATAGTGATGTTATTCAATACTCTATAATCAATGAAAAATCTCATTGAACTGTATTTCTTTTTAACAAACAAGATAGGAACACCCTATGGTGATATGCTAGGTCAAATGAAACCTTTATCTAATAACTCATTCAATTGCTTCATTAACTCTAAAAGTTCAATTTAATCTATTTGATAAGGGGGTTTTGAAATTGTCTTAGCATTAGGATCTAATTCAACAGTAAATTGAACTTATCGATCAGGTATAATAGCATAAAATTCATTAGGAAAAACATCAAGGTACTCATTTACCATTGCCACATCATTAATCTGAAAAATTCCTTTGTTTTCAAAAATATGTTCAAGGTAACATTCATTCCCATATTTTAATAGATTCTCAACTTCCTGATATGTTATCCAAAGTAAGGGGTCATTATTGTACACAAACTGATTTTTTTTTCTGAAAAGAAACCTCTTTAGCTCTGTATTCAATCGTAGCATGATAAACAGAAAGCCAATCCATACCCAAAATAACATCAAACTCTATTAGAGGTAAAACAATACGGTTTGTAGGTATATTCTTTCCACACAAAAGTACATAAAGATTATTATAATTTCTTTTTGTCTCAACATTTCCTCCCAGTTTTTTTCCATATGTTTAGGATTCATATTTTGAGATGGAATTACCAATTTACTAGAAAATTTATTATAAATGAATGAATGTGTAGACCCTGAATCAAAAAAACATTGGCATAATCTAAACAAACAAATAGTGTACCTGATAATATTTCATTCGATGGACTAACATCAGATGAAGTAGTTTCAAAGGATTTCACCACCCATTTCTACTTGTAGTACGACTATTTTCCCTTAGTTTAGTTCTTCGTTGGACACTCATTTTCATAATGACCCATTTCATTGCACTTAAAAAATTTTACTAACTATAAATAAGATTTTGTCTTATGATTACTCTAATATTTTTTAGTGAAATTAATAGCTTTTTGTCCCATTTTACCACATCGATATCACTTACCATAATTCAAAATATATTCCCCATCATGATTTTTACCACAATTTTAACAAACGGTAAACATAGGTTTCTTACCATCATAATTTTTTGAAGTGTTCTTAACTTTTTTATACCACCTCAAACTGTTATTATGTTGTTTGTCAATGAACACCTGATCATCAAGAAACTCTGTTTCCAACTTCTCCACACATCGAAAAAGTTTTTCATAACTTTTGAACTCACAAGAGGATAAATCCCTTCAATACATTGGCTTTAATCCTAAGTTAAAACAATTGATTTTACCATCAATATCTAGTATGAAATTTGGAGCATACCATGTTAGTTGAGTGAATTTTTCTTCATAAGAGACCACTGATTCATCCTGCTACCTTAATTATTGGAATTGGGTTTTCATCCTAAGACGAACCACCATAGGAAAATATTTCCCAAGAAAAATACCTTTGAATTCATCCCAATCAAGAGCATCAATATCCTCATTATCCCTAATATTTTTAATCATCGACCAACACTGATAAGATTCACCTTCAGAATAGTAAACATCAAGACTAACCTTTTGTTCTTATGAACAACCCATGACATCAATCATCTTTTCTAGTGCTTTAATCCACCTTTCAGCTGGCACAGGGTTGGATGGTCCTCTGAATGATAGGGGATGTAGCCTCATGAAATGTTTTACTATTGAAATGATCCTCTGTGTTTGATTTGGATAATCTCGTCCGTGGATACCACCACCATTTATAGCCTGAGTCAACTATGTCATTACTGCAACAAACTATTCTCTTCCGATTTTGACCATCTCAGGTTGCTGATTTGGAAGGTTGTTTTCCTCCTGATGTCATTTTATCATAGCTGCCCTATTTCTTCTATAGAAAACCATTATGAAAACAAAAATATCTTAGGCGAAGCAACATGGTAATCTATAAATGATATATCATTTCAATATTAACATAAATTAATTTATAGATATTAATTTAACAATACCTTAACTCTTAATGTTGTCTAAACTGACCTCTGATACCAACTATATGGCCCCAACCTTAAAGAATACATAACCTTGAATTAAGTTAGTAATTCACATTGCGGTTTTCAGGTATAGATTTGTAGATAATTAAGTCATAATTGTTACATTACATATCAAATATTTTAAAGTAGACACTTCTACTCAGAATCATTTTTTTTCATAAAATAAAATCTTTTGAAAAAAAGAGTCATTTTTAGTTCCATGTTTTAGATAGCATGAACTTTTCATGATCCCATCCATGACCCTATTCATCTTTAAGTCAAGTGAAAAAAATTTCAAAAAAACATGGGATGATCATAAAAATCCTAGTAAGGATTATAAAATAAAGAAAGAAAACATTAGTCCATCAATACATACCAATCATAAGTTCTTTAACATACCTTGTGAAATCATATGATTTATGAATAACACATAGAAATCAAAAATCATAAATGTAACTTTTCGAATCAATAACATACTTACGTTGTAGCTTTCACAGCTACATATGGAGTTACATTTGGAATACCCTTCATAGTATATTCTATAAATATCTTAGGAGAAACATTAATGTTTACCTATGTCACGTAACCTAATGCATTAGAGATATATCTCAGGATCACCCTCCATAGGTTTATCATGGAATCACCCATATATGTAAACAATTCCCAAGAACCATAACATTATCATAACACATGAACAAGCAAAAAGGAAAGATAACATTTCCATAATGCAATCACAATATAACATTTAAATATATTGACAAAATAAATACATTATAAAAACCATTTTCATTAAAAAAATACATAAAAAGAGTATATGTTTTTAAAAAATTACGACTTGTTAAGGAATCCAAAGATCAAATAATACTCGCGATGGCAGAAAGGTCGTTGTCACCGAGTATGTTAAAAAGAAACATTGCCTTTGTCATTTAGTAAAACAATATGTAGAAAAAAGATTTCATTTCAATGAAATGAAAAGTAAAAGGGGTTTATACACCATTTAAAAGAAAGTTGTGTATAAATCAAAATATGTCTCAATGAAAGGTGATTTAGACGAAGTCCCTTATCTCTTGTCCAACATTACACATTTGTTCTTTAATCTTCTGAATAATAAAATAAAGTTAATTTTTTTTACTTCCTTTAGAAAATTTTCAGGTTTATTTTTCCTTTTATATAACTTATTACCATGTTATAAACAATATATAATCATTTAAGTTAATAATGGTCATTTTGTCGATATTTCATACTTGAGTCCAAAATGAACTTCTTATAATTACATGTTATCCATGTGGTCAGAAGTTCATTATCTACAAAATGATATTCATGATTTAGATTTCATATATATCATATATATAAAGTATATATATATATATATATGTATTTATAATAGTACATAACATTTGGAGATTAGAAATAAAATGCACCGTTCGTGGAGACGATAAGTCGTACGTACCCATGAACACAAATTTAATTTATATTTCATATTTTAATGGAATGAAAACATAATGATAAACAGGTATATTATAATTCCAGTATAATAACATATATAATTTCATTAACTCCATCCTGTATATGTCCCACATATGGCATGAACGAGTTATATCACACTGAGGGGGAAGTAGTCCACACTTCATAAAATGGAATTATTGTATTTACTCATTATGGAAACCTTAAAGGTATGGTATAAAAGAAAATATAGAAGAAACGAGACAACATAAATATAATATATATCACATATAAATACAGTGCCCTGATAATGGCCACTATGATAGGTGGTATAAGATAATTGAACAATCATCGTTTCGTAAGGCAGTAGTTCATCGTCCATAGAAACAGTATGTTTGTATCCATTAGATGGAGGTGTATTGATTTGTAGTTTGAATCAACCTCATAAAAAAATCCTAGTATATTTAAGATACTTTTGTTCTTATAATATAATGGAATAAAGAGAGTATAGAGGATTTTGGAAGGAAAATAAAAGAAAAGGACTTGAGAGAAGACGTTACCTTTAAATCGGGTAACTCCATTTGGTTTGAACCAAAGGGATTTCTTGAAGTGACTTCTGCCTAAGGTAAGGATTTTATGAGTAATAGTGGGATGTTGGGAGCTTATTTGAGAAGCTTTTGGACGAGCCAAGGGGCTTGAGAGGTGTGTATAATGGGTTATAGGTGGTGACCATTTTTTGGGGGTGGAGGGGCTCTTTAGGAATGTTTGAAAGTATTATTTTATTATAAAATGATTTACAGTTTCAAAAGGTCCAAAACATAATTAATTATAATATAAGGTTCATATAATTCTAAATAAAATCATCCAATAATAATTGAACATGTTTAGGATTTTTTTAAATCCTTATATGTTTTATTTAACCCTTTGTTAACTTATTTAACTTTTACCTTGTCCTCTTATATATTCATACTGTATGGTTAATATATTTACAATAAAATTCCAAGAGACCCAAAATGGATCATTAATGATATTTTTAACATCATATATGTCATTTAGACGAATATTAGTTTTTAGGACTATTTTATCATTTAATAAAGTATTTATTGGTTTAAAAATGCTTTTATGACAATTTTAATACTACTCAAATCATGACTTTTTAAAAAATCCAAACCAACATGATTCATTTAAAAAAACTTCATTAATTAAAAGATAACAAGTCATAATAATATTTATAATTTGTGGATGGTATAAAAATGTTAAAAATATATTTATTTTAATATATTTGAAATCATTTATATGAATCATTTTTTAATGAAGCAATTACTACATCACTATTGTTTCATAATTAAATTTATTTATTTACTGTCTAAAAATTATAAATAAAATACCATGATGAAGGAAATAATTTTATCTTTAAAATGAATATTTATAGTATAAGGGATCACTTATATAACCCCATATAATTGTTTTACTAAAGGATATATGTTTATGTTATTTTGTCCTTACTTTGAATAAATTAATATAAAGTGTCATTTTCACTTACAAGTGGCTCCATGGGGTCCCAACATCAACCCAAGGATTCAAATGGTCATAAATGTATTAGAAAATATAATTAGGATACATTTTATGGTAATTTATTATTACTATAATATTATTTTGTTTACCCTTATTTACCAGATTTACCTTTTAACAATGCTAAATAAAATATTTACTGAAGTTACTATTCACTATGTCTTAAATAAAAGATACCAATTTAAAAAATTTGGACATCCTGATTCCAAATATGGAATCCATTTTTCCAAATTCCAAACACATAATTTTTAGAAATTAATTTAAAATTAATTCTCGTTGTCAAAACAAAAAGCACGTTTTTAAGAATTAATAACTATCAAAATAATGGCACTTGGTTATGTCCAATTTCAAAGTGAAATTACTTCAATGACAAAAATTGGATTAAATGGTAAAAAGATAATCTAATTAAACATTAAAACCATTTAAAAAGATAATCTAACAATATAAATAAAAATACTAAAAGGCATTTTTGAATTAAAACATAGTATTTTTCACTATTCATAAAAAAAGAACATCATCAGAAAAATACCAAAATTTCATCCAATGTACATTTTGATGTACTAATTATAATGAATAATTTTATTCTTTTAAAATAGAAAATATAAAACTGACAAAAAAATATATTTAAAATTGTTCACTATCAAAAGTCGGTAAATTGACCTTTAAAAAAATATTAGAGCATTTATGCTTAAAATTGGATTCATTCAAATTTTAATCTAATAACATTTATTAGATAAATGTAAAAAAATTTAAAAAACATTTGTAATCATATTGTAGTCAGTTATATTCATTCCCACAAATACAACAACTATGTATTAACCACCATTTAAAATAATAATATTATATTATTATTTTTCGGTATAAATCAATGTTGTTTGAAATGTAAGATTTCAAAGAAAATAGTTGTGGCATATCAGGTATTCCATCAAACATAGAATCCCCTTCAAAGTAAAATTAATATTTAATTCACAAATATAAATAAATATGAAAATATCATATCCTTTATTTACCTGGGATGTTATAACAAGAACATCTAGAACATGTATATGGATAATTAGGAGAGATTTATTTAGGTTTTAGTTGATAAAATACGATCAATTTGTGTTACTAAGTGAGGATACGGGGTTCTATTTTATAAATGATGTGAGTGGTACACTTTTAAATTTTAAAAAATTAAAATATTATTAAGTCGCTTTCTCCAAAAAATTGATTCAAAAGGAATCATATTCTAATGTGATAATATTATGGTCTAAATAGATCCAAAAAACAATGTTTAAAAAAGTGTTTAGGTAATTTTACCCATTAACTATTTAGATTAACCCCTTATACTTTTGTTTTAATCATAACCATGATTACCCTTATTTACCATTTTTAATATAAATAAGGAAAAAAAATTAAGTTTACATTATTACCTAATATTAATTATTATAATACCAAATATTTAGTCTAATTTATGTTATTAAATTCACATAATTTGAAGAATTTAATTTAAAATTAATCACTTAAAACATGATAAATACATTTTTTCATGGAATGCATTTTCTAGGCAGAAGATGATCTTACATTAAATATTTTAATAGTTATCTTTATTATATGGATAAAAATTAATAAATCAAGAAATATAATATAAAATTTCAAATAAATAATACATTATTATATATTTGATTTATTTATTAAAATGGAATGAAATTATGAATTTTAAATAGTTTTCTAAAAAATATGCCCCTTTACCTCCAAATGTTCTTATCATTATTTCTATAAAATTGATAAAAAAATACATAACTAATTATACATAATCTAACACATTATTATAAATAAAATTATAAAATGTATTTTTTTTAATTATTCATAAAAGATTATTTCTATTGGAAAAGTTAAAAATCTCATTGAAGACTTATTTTGACCTTGTATGTTCAAAATCAATATTCAGGTTATAATTTTTGTCCCATGAAATGTTAAAATGTGTATTTAATTATATTTTTATAAAAATAAAATTTTCAATTACTATAATTCAATCATAGGAGTAATAATATAAATATGATTTAGATATTACATTGGATGAATATAATAAGTAATGTAAAACTTTATTTCATCTTTCAATATCAATCAATGATTGCATATTTTTATCCTTGGGAAAGGAAAATGTAATAATGGGTGATATAAAATGATAATTAAGGAAAATATTAAAAAATAATCTATCATTATTTGATAAGGCATAATCAATAAGGAAGATTGGATAATCAAAACACATGTCATTATAATAAACTACTTGAGTTTGAAAGTACATTTGTTGCATATATCAACATAGAAATAAAATGCATAATGAAAAAACATATCAATTAAAAAAATTCAAAAATTAAGACATTCATGAACATTCTATAAGTTCCTTGATGATGTTAAATTGAATCTTACCTTTATGGCCTCTCATCTAAGACTTCTCTCTTAATAAAATGGTTCCTGTAAACCATTTACCCTTCCAATGTTGAAAAATATTTTGCATCATGGGAACATTCAATGCATCGAGTGACTCTCTATAATTGGATCCCAATCGTCCCTTTAAAATCCAATGAATTCATAATATTTTTAATTATCAATACAATGAATTTTTAGAATTACATATAAGTCAACAGTTATCTGTATTTGAATCAAGACTACATAACATCATCATTTCAACATAAAATGAGATAAATTTATTCATTTTATTCCATCAACTAAAACCATATAATGAAATTTTATATAGTTATAAATATTCATAATCAGTGTATAAATTTTTAAATACATTCATTATAATGAAAAATATAGATTTGGTATAAAAACTTAGTGTCAAATGAATAATAGAGACTGATTGAGAACATCATCATGAGAAAGTGACTGATCTCAAAAGAAATTATAAACCTATAACATGTTGTTATGCGTTTTTAGGTACCCCTCAAACATTTTTTTTATCATTATTTAGTTGGGGATTGTTTCAGGTTGTTTCAGGAGATATTTTTTAGAATTTTAGAAGTTTTTTGGGCTATGTACGTTTGGCACATGGTTACTGAAAGTCATGCAGTTTGGACCATAAAATCATGCACCGTTTGATAGTTCTCTGGAGGGGGTGCATGGTTGGTCTATACTGTGTGTCCATAGCCTATAAACCATGAAACCACATAATGTGAGGGTTTGGATGGCTGGAGAATGGTTTGAAAAATTGTGTGCCCACCTGGGATAAAATGTGCACCCCAGTATAGGGGCATACAATTAGGGTGCACATTTTTTCTAACAGTGCATCCCTCTCCTAGAAACCATGCATATGGGTTTTAGTTAATCCTATAATTATGTTTTAATACCAGAACCCCTATTTAAGTTTCCTATCAACCCTAATTAGACCTAACTCAATTTAAAGGGTTGATAAGACTCTCTAGAATTGATTTTGGATCCTCCGAACTCCTCCATTGGAAGAACAATGTACTAGTAAAAGATCAGATCCATCTCTTGTAAGTGGATATAATGTCGTTTAATCTCTTCCGATATATCCTTCATTCCTCCCAATATTTTGATAGATCATCAGGTATTGGATGGATCTGAAATCCATTTAATTGGATTCTTATTATATTTTTTATTTCTAGATATTATTTTCCATTGATATATATTGAAATTCCCATTACAATTTTTGACTATTGATATTTGATTAAAGGTGGGTGGTTCCATAATTATGTTCCCTATGATTTAAATAATTAATTTATTTACTATATTGTTATGTGTTTATAAATTATTTAATAACATCGAATTGTGATGATTTGAATCCTAATTTGAAAGGGGTATGAAAATTTATAAAATACCTAACATCATTGAATTGAAATTATGGTTGGATTTAAGAAAAATGATTTCATTATTTTGAAATAATTTTGATTAAATGATTTGATATATGATTTTGAAAAAATGGCATACATTGAGAAGTATTTTGGAATGGAATGAAATAATTAAATCCTATGATTCAGTTTTAAAATGGAAAATTCGTGTTGAAAATTCCAATTGGGAAATTATATGTTAAATTTTCTTACATGATTTTTTTCCAATTTTATTTATTATTGAATCACATGTTATCCTGGGTAATTATTGGTAAATAGTAAAAGTGCTCTATGACATTCCCTTTGTAGAAATTGATTAACGATGCCAACTATTACTAAAACAACATCAACATGACTGCTTATAATGGGTTCCCATTATAAGGTGTAGACAACCCGGGACAGGTTCACCTATTGGGGTGTATTGTGTATGGACACCTGACTATAGCCAAGATCACTATATGATGTGTGAGGATACAATTACCTAATAAAATTACTTACCACGAGGCCTTTTTACATTGTTCTATGATTTTATATAATTTTTTTTGACTTGATATACATGGCATTGTTTTTTTAACTATTTTATTCATGTCAACTTATTTATATAAACTATTTTATACAAAATGTTTATTTAAGCCTTCCTGAAGGTCGAGTTGATAAATCAACATCCATTTTAATTGAAATTTTGTTTTGGTTTTAAATATTCAAAATGATATTAGATGTCTTATTTTATTAAAATTTAAATCATAAATGGTAAATTGTTATGGTATTTATTATGGAACCCTTGATGGGAACCTACTGGGATTTATATATCATACCCTACCTTTATCTTTAGGTATTTGTATATTTTATTATTCTATGTCTGAGTAATGGGAAATCACCACTAGGAAGTGGTGGATTATCTTGATCCTTTGGTCTTAGAGTGATGGAGGTGACAAGTGGATATGTTAACCCCTTATTTCATGGGATGGTTGAGTTTTATCATGTCTTTTTGTTGATTACATTGATGATGAGCTGCTTTTGTTTTTTAAACATTTTTTGTGTCTGATACTTTTTCCTTTTTGAGTGTTGAGAATACTGACTTATAATGTTTTACCTTTCATTTTATTTATAGAAAATTCAGTTCTTCTTAATATTACATGATTTCAGGTTCAAGTCACTAACACATGGGGATCAGGAAATCCCTTTGGGATATGTCAAAGTTAGATCGATTATCATGGTACCAAGGTATTCGATCTAGTTCATGACAATGTGTTATCAGAGGGGAAGAATATTCATCCTTCCTTGATGTTAGTATGCAATTTCGAATGTTTGTTCTGAACAAATAAGGTAGTTACGAGTAATTTCCAGTCCATTCCTCATTGTAATAATATTTATGTCACCATGGGTGTTTTGGGCTAGTTTTATTGAGTAATAAATTGATATAATTCTATCGTTTTATCATATTTTGATTTAGAAAAGATGAAGTCAAAATCTTGATATCTTATCTGAAATGTTAAATTATACCATTAATATTGGTTGAGTTTTTGATCTGAGTAATAATCTGATGTCTCCAATAATTTTTTTGATGTTGTGTATCGACATTCATATGAAAATATATTTGATGAGGAATGAGGTGGAATCTATCAGTGAACCATAGGGAAATAAGCCTCCCATACACCATAATCTTTTTAAGATTATTGCGAGTGTTGTGCAATATTTGGGATAGGCACCTGCACTCATTCCTATTCATGATCTAGTTTTAGAAAACCTAAAAGGGATGAATCTCAAAATCATGCTTGTGATTTCATTGACCAAAGGAAACCAGCATTCCATAGATCTAATAATACTCAAGAGTATGAGGGATGGTTGTGAAAGATATATCTTCTATTTTAATTCATGGAAATGCCTAATTCAATTATGGTGAAAGTTCCACCTTCAAGCTAGAGTGACCTAGCAGGTGATAATGGGATTTTATGGATTTTCTGAAGAAGAATGAGGGTTTAGAGTGGAAGAAATTCATGTTTATATTCACCAGATAGTTATTTATTGAGAATATGGTTCTAGATAAGGCTATGGGTTTTTTCAAACTCAAACATGATGAAAAGGTCATGATGGACTATGAAAAATGGTTTTCTGAGATTGTGATGTTTTCACATGAGATTGTATCAAATTAGAAGATAATGATTTGGAAGTTTGAGGTGGTTATTCAACCTGATATTCATTCTCATTTTTACTAAATATCATTTCTTATGCTGAATTTCTATATAGCAAACTTGTGTTTGATAATGATCTAGCTGAAAATTTTGGGTTGAAGGGAGTTCATTTTTCTTCAAATGGTTGTTCTATGAGTACCTTTAATATAAAGATGAATAATGATAAATATGATGGGGTTCTCAATAGAATAGTTCTTATAGAAATCTTGGAGTGAATGGTGTATGTCCTTTCACTTTCTTCTAGTATGGATAGGTTGGGAAATCAAGATTTTCATGTACTGAGGCACCAAAGATCTATATTTCTTATGGTCACTCAGGACACCAAAAAACATTCCTCCATTTCTTTTCTACACCATGCACTGGAACATTCTCATCAAAAACTAATGGCACTACCATAAAATTAGATGTGTTGTGGTCTAAGGGGATCCATCCATAGGTATCTGGAATGAAACATTTCCACACAGTGGAAGAGTCTATAGAGAAAGCTGATACATATCCAGCGACTATGAGATGTACCATCACTATAGATTTATTATTAGTGATGACTTAATTTCATACTGGTGTATCTCATTTGTTTATTTTGACACATGTTTTGAACCATCTAAATCATTATATAGATCATTTTTCTTATGTGATGGATATTACTACACCCCTTGCAACAGAGAGAGAGAAAGTTCTTTGGTGTGCTTTTTATGTTTTCTCATTATCAAATATTGTAACTACCAATGTTTTTTTGGTTATTTACAAAAAAACCTTTTTATGTTGTCTTTGGGATGGGTTGACTCATTTCTAATAATGTCTTAAATAACAGTTATCTTTTGTGGGTCGCCTTTACTATGCTAGATTAAATGAGTCATATCTTTTAGGTAGAATGGGATTTGAGGTAAATTAGATTGAGACATTCTTATCTAGAGATAGAGAATGTAATAATAGTGTTTTATTTTTTCCTAGAGTGGGAATCATTTAGGTACGTTCTCCCTCTAGTTTTTATTATGTTTCTCAACATGTTTCTTTATATTTTCTCTTGTATTCTACCAGAAATAGAGGTAGAGTTGTCAATAAATTTAGTACCTAGTACTCAACCAGTATCAAGTCCTTATTACCGTATAGAACCAGCTGAAATGAAATAATTGAAGACTTATTTGAAAAAATTACCAAATAAAGTATTTATACCCCCCGAGTGTGTCACCATTGGAAGAACCTATTATTTTTTATACAAAATCTTATTGAAAACTTCACCTATATATTTATTACAAAAAACTCTACCATGTTATGATAAAGAAAATGTTTTTGTTGTAATGTATTGATGATTTTTTGACCAGTTAAATAGTGGGGAAGTTATTATCAATGATTGATATTTGATATGGATATTAGTTATTGAGAATAAAATAAAATGACATTCAGAAAACTACATTATAAAGTAGTTATATGCATTATGAATATCTTTTCATTCCACTTGGTCTAACTAATGCACCTGCAGTCATTATTCCATTGGTGAACATGATCTTCAATGAGTAAATTTATATGTTCATGGTGGCCTTTGTCGATGACATCCTAGTTTAGTCTTACTTTTAGAAGGATTGTGTTTTTTTATCTGATATCATTTCTAGAAATTTTGTGAAATCACCAACTATATTCGATGTTATCAAAATGTTATTTCTAGATTCAAGAAGTGATGTTATAGGGACACATGGTCATAGAACATGGTATCTCAGTTGACCTTGAAAATGTGAAAGCTACCATGACATGGGAACAACCATGAAATGTCTTTTTTTATTTGGAGCTTCTTGTGCTTAGAAAGGTATTATTGCTAGTTCGTAAATGTTTTCTCAATTTTGGATTCTTTAATGACCACCCTCACTCAAAAGGGGGTTAATTATTCTTAGTATGATAAATGTCAATTTTCTTTTGTAGAGATTAAACTATAAAGACCCAAACCCGTGCTTCTAGGTTCAACCCATATAAATGGTGTGTATTTTGTTTTATAAAAAAATGAACAAATATACAACATTTAAAACATACCAAGAACTTTTCTGGTATAGGTTTTGGATAATTATACATTAGAAATTACATTTAATCAATACAATATAAAAAATAAAACAAAATAGCTAAAATTATTTAGCTGTACTTACTTCATAAGAGAAGCGAATGACTTCAAAAAATTATACTAATACTATGAAAATAAAATTTTAAAATATATTTTGAGAATTAAGTTCATAGGTTCACTCCCCATACCATAACTTAACATTCAACACTCTAGTTCCAATTTCAAGAATTTTTTTTACAAGTCCTACCTTTCTCAATCATAACCCAAAACCATTTCAAAATAATATATACAGAAATTATTATATTTAAAAGAAAATAATCCTATATACTTCTTAACATGTCATAAACATTTTTTTTGAGAATTTATAAAATCATATTTAAGAGAAACCCATGCTTATAAACAACCATTCTTATTTAAGTCATAAATATAAATGTATAATAAAATAAATAGATACTTGAATAAAACTCCATGGAATGTCATTGATAAACTAATTGATGGCATATCCAACTGATGAGTGACATACAAGGATGTTAAAATACCTTTTTTCACATGAAATAATAACTTTTATTTTGAAAACCACACAACAAATGATTGAATAAATTATCATTTCTCATAGAAATGTAATTGTAAAAAAATTAAACATAATAATAACAAAACATAGTTTTGTTATTGTTTTAAAACATATTATTTAATATTTACGAATAATCCTTAAAAACATTAATTCTTAGCATTATATATATATATAACATTCTAAATCAAAACTAACCCTTACAAAAACCATAAATTAAAACATCAATTGATAGGCTTAAAAATATATATTTAAAATAATATATTACTTTATAAATTATTAAAAAAGTAATTCAAAAAACATATATATATGTATATATATTTGTAAATTGAATATAAATTGATGGATTAAAGACAAAATCAAACCCTTAAATAAATTGATTAATTTAGAAAAAAATTAAAACTAATCTCTTACCTTAAATTCAGACCGAAAAAAAAAATCTTGGACATGTTAGGATAAAAGTTAGAAGGGTATAGAAGAACATGAATGTTTTGTTCTACTCATGGAGGGTGTGGAGCAAGAGGGTTACACACACACACACACATATATTATTTTATGGCTTGTGGAGGAAGACTGAATAAGCGAGGTTTGGGATTTGATTAATATATAATATTTTATATAATTCATTACATAAAGCACACCCATGCTTTATATATTATGATTCAACTTATATCATCAATACCTTCATAAATTCTCCCATTTGATTTCTCATCACTCACCTTTCTTCATTTATTATTACATTTTTTTTGATTTTTTCTAGGTTGTTGTTTCCACCCCTTTTTTGGGTTTTCAAGACATATATATATATAAACTTCATTTCATATTTTTTATCATATCTTTTTTTGTCTCATTACACCTATAATATTGTATATTAATTTTTTTTATTTTCTAATCATTTTAGCATTTCAGACCTTTTTTTACTTTTATTTAATTTCTTTCTCTTTTTATTTTATATGTTTCCCTCTCTTTTCAAAAGTCACATTTTAGTATTTTTATCATTGTTTTTTATTTTCATATTTCATCTTTTTATAAACAAAACATTACGTTTTTAATATATATATATATATAATTCATTTTTTTATAATAATATAATAATAATTTTTTTATATTTATAAAATGTTTAATAATAATAATAATAATAATAATATTTTTATTAAAAATATGTTTTACCCTTTATTATTATTATTATTACCTTTAATTAATTTATCCAAATTTTAAACATTTAAAGTTATAAATAATTAATTTAGTTAAATTAAAACTCCAATAATTTATTTATTAAAAAAATAGAAATATATAAATATAATTTAATAATTTAGGAAAATCAATTATATTAAAACACATATGGTAATAAAATTATCTAAAGAAAAACAATTATTTATTAAAAAAAATTTAACATAAAGTAATAATATTTCATTTTAATATTATATATAATATTAACATTTTTGAATGAAAATAAAAATTAATCAAATTATATAATCATACTTATAATTTTAAATAAAATGGAATCAATAAATATAATATACTATATATATAAATATTTTTTATATATCATAAATATTTAATATTAAAAAATAAGTTTTAGTATTTAATTTTGGATTATTTTAAAAATAAATTTATTAAGGAATATATTACAGTATTTTAAATTAATATTTAAAAATACTTTTACTTAATATTTAAAGTAATATTTTATAATTGAAATAAAAAATTATCATTACTTACACAAAATAATTTTGTTTCATAACAGTTTCTATTAAAAATCATTATTTTAAATTATAAACAAAATAAATTCATAATTATAAAGTACTATTTGAATTTATTAGGATGTTACATTTTTCCCCCCTTTAAAAATTTTTCCCTCACAATTCAGTCATCGTGCTTAAGAAAATTATGAATTTTCATTTTTAAAAATTTAAAAAACTATTTTTGTTAAAATTTTATATTCCACAGCTTAAATTAGCAACTTCAAATGTCCAAATTTTTCTAGAGAATTTCTCTAATACCAACTATGATGACCTGAACTCATGCTTCCAAGTTCAGCATCTAACATCCCTGACCCGTGAGCCACTAAACCGGTGCCCTGAGTCGAGTCATCACATGACCTCAAGCGCTCCTCCCCATATAATAGAGGTTTCCGACTAGCGGTGAGGGTATAATGAGTCACTTGGGGAGACTATAGCCTCTTTAATAGAGTAATCCACACCAGAACACAATATAAATAGTGGAAAAAATATGAAACAACTAAACAAAATACAATCCAAACATATTTTTGTTGGGTATACACCATAATTCAACATTAACAATGTCATGACATACTTGTAGTGTAAGTTAATAAAACCAAAATTTAAGAAAAATATCCAAATCCCCCAATGGGTCCTAAATCTATGTCTATAACCTTCTCCATGTACATCCCAAGACCAACTCAATATCCTAGAGTTGGGTTTTTTACCTTATCCTGACTTGAAACAAAGAAATCTTCTCGGGTACCCAATGATGGCCTAAGTAGGGTGTGAGTACAAAACCCAATAGTCTAACACCAACGGTGTCTACAAAATATCCAGTCTAATTGATAGTTCGTGCAAGTACACAATAAATGTTATGTTAAAAAGGGAGAGTTCGATTTATATTAGTTAAAAAATTTAATTTAATTCACGACTCACTATTATCTGAATTCTATTTCTTATACCATTTTTACTACATAACCCATTTTTAACACATGTTCTTTAGGATAGGTGTATACATCATCTCTACATGGGTCTAAGGCAATAAATTTTTATGAATAGGGGAAAAAAGTAAAGTTTATATCTCACTAGGGTTACACATATCACATCAACACATTATCCTCACCTAGAAGCCTTAGTCTGGGTGGAATGCCATCGTTAGGGGAATAGAGCCTCTGTCCCCTTCCCTAACCCATGCATATATGGGGTGGAGTTTAGATCCTCAGTCTAACTCGATCCCTAGGCATAGAACATCATGTCAATATCCCACTCTACCGATCCATGTGCACATGATTATTTACACAATCAACATAACCATACCATAACACAACCAAGTATAAACAATTGCATTAGAGATCAAAATTCTTAACAAACAACAAGGTAATTAATACTATTCCATATCCTATTAAAACATTTACCATTTACAATTCATATCGATTTAGCCAAATTCTGATTCTTATGCCTTAACCCCTATGATGTATTTAACAACCCCTATGCCTTAGTCAATATATATATCAATTACCATATATTAACCCATTTTCCTATTTATCATTTCACAATCATTTTCCCAATTTTGCACTACAAGTACAATTCTTTTCTCACAAGGCACGACCACTTTTTTATATTAAAAACTTTAGACATACCCCATAACCCCATTTATTAACCCATTCCACACATTACTCCATTTTACATTCCATTACCCAATTACAATTTCACCATTTAATATGCATTAATCCACTTAGGAATTTCTATCTAAAAATTTACTAAACAGTTAACAAAATCTAATTTGACCCATTTTTCCCATTTTCATGTCATTCAAAACAACCCCATGTTCCCTTATCACCCTCGGAACAACAATCATTATTCCATTTGAAACTTAACCAACCATTAAAAAAAAATTCTTCATAGGTTTCACATTTTTATTCCGATATCATTCACTTAACCATACCACTCTCTGGGTCCAGAAATGTCAGCGCACCCCATGGGTGACCCTAAAATGGAGAAGTCATCATCTATGCATCCCACAACGATCGTGAGGGTTTCAGTTGGTCATGTAGACAACCCATTTTACCTCACCCTCCAATAGGATCAAGGATGCAAATAGGGAAAAACAATAACACAAAATCCCATGAAAAAATCTAAAATAAAATGACAATACAAAAAATGACCACTTTAGAAGGGGTGATTTTTTACATTAGAAGGGGTTATAACCAGTTCTAAAGACATTAGCGGTGGTTGAGGGAAACCGTCGCTAATGTGCCCGCCTACTATTATTAGAGGCAGTTGTGAGAAAGTGCTGCTAAATTCATAGTGAATTTAGCGGCGATTACATTGGGGGGGGGGGGGGGGGGGTTAAAACCCCTCTAATGTTGATCTAAATTTACTGTATTAGAGGCGATTATAAAACAAAAACTCCTCTAATATATGGATTTAGGGGCGGTTTGACACACAACCCCAGTGCGCCCCCTTGAAACCCCTTGACACCCGAGCCGACCCACTAGAAACCCCTTGACACACACCCCAGGACACCAGCCAACGTGCCCCCTTGACACTCGAGCCCACCCCATTGACACCACCCAATGCACCCCTAGACACCCGAGAACACCCCCTGGACACCCAGCGGCCCCCCTTGACACCCGAGCTCACCCCCTTGACACCCAGGAGCACCCCTTGCCACCCATCAGCCCCCCTGACACCCGAGCCCACCCCATTAACACCCAAGAGCACCCCCTGATACTCAGCGTGCCCCCTTTACATTATATGTATATATATATATATATTTGTGTTTAGAAATATAAAAAATATAATATATTTGTGTATATATGATATATTTATCTATAATATAATATATATTTGTTTATAATATTTGTATATAATATGTATTTATGTATAATTATAATATATCTGTGTATAATACACACACACACACACACACATTTAGGTATATTTAATATATATAAATACATATTTATACATATATTAATAAATATATTTATATTTATATATGTGTGTATATTTTTTTGTATTAATAGACATAATATAATTATAATATATATTACACATATATTATATTAAATACATTTATATTATATATTAATGTATTTAATTATATAAATTTATATTATATCACCAACAAACATATATACACACACAAAATTAAATGCGTTTATATAATTGGAAATAAATAATACAATTAAATGATATATATATTTACTAAATTAATTTATAATTAATATTCTATAATAAAATATACTTAAAATAAATATAAAATACAGATAAGTTTATTTACAATAAAATATTAATAATATAATATATAATATAAACAAATTATATATTTATATTTATATTTATATATATATTTATATTTATATTTTGTCTAAATAATTTAAATTAGTATACATAATCTACTATAAATGTGTTTATACATAAGTATATAATTCAAATGTATTTATTTATGCATGTGTGTAACAATAATATTATTAATTATTATATGATATATATATGTACTAAATTAATTTATAATTAATATTCTATACTACAATATACATAAAATAATTATATAATACGCATAAATTTATTTAAAATAAAATATTTATAATATATAATATAATATAAATAAATAATATATTTAATTTTAATTTTGTCTAAATAATGTAAATTAGTATAGATAATCTAATATAAATGTATTTATGTACTTGTGTGTGTAACAATAATATTATTAATTATTATATGATATATATATATACTAAATTAATCTATAATAAAAATGGTATGATACAATATATGTAAAATAATTATATAATAAATATTTAACTATTTATATATATAAGTATATATAATTAAATATTATATATATATAATATAAATATATAATATAATTATATAAAAAATATATTTTTATGTAAATTTATATTTAATGTTGTCTATGTAGTGGGGGTTTGGCTTAGTGGTAAGTACCCCGTAATCCTACATGAAAAATGAGTGTTCAAACCTCATTGGGCACATGCACTATAGCAGTGGCGACACTGTTGAAACGACGGGTACTATAGCGGTGACAGGTCACTACAGCAGTGGCGGGTACTGTGCGGTACTATAGCTGCGGGTACTATAACAGTACTATTCACAAAATGGTTATTCAGACAAAAATTTGGGCCTACGGGCTATGCAATGGGCTAAATTCTCACTGGTCCTTCGGGCTATATAATGGGTCATCCGCTACCATATTAAAAGAGGTATTTGTTTTGCTTTAATAATAAATGAGGCTTCAACCCCAACTTTTTAAAAATAAATATTTAATGTTTTCTATATTATATATATATTTGTATACATAATACAATATAAATGTATTTATATAAAAATATGCAATAAAAATGTATTTATTATAATATATGTATAATATAAATCATAATAAAAATGTATAGTATTTATAAAACCATATATAAATTTTATAAATTTGAATAAATATATTTATAATTACATTTATATTATATATATTAATATTTATATATATGAATACATTTTTGTTTATATTTATAAGTATTTATTAAAAATATTTATATAATGTCCTTATATATATATGCGTTATAAAGTATTTAAATACATTTATATAATATGTTTATGTAATATATACACAAACACATGCACATACACACATATATATTAATTGTTTTGAATTTATATGAGATTTATTTTAGAAAATAATTTTTTTTGATGGAGTTTAAAACTCCCTATAATCAAATGGATTTCCAGCAGTTCATAACCCCCATCAAATTTCATGAATTAGAGGGGGTTAACAACCTTCTCTAATGTCATTAATTATAGGGGTTCAAAACCCCCTCTAATTTCATAAATTAAAAGGGGTTCAGAGACCCCTCTAATGTCATCAATTAGAGGGGATTCAAAACCCCCTCTAACGTCATCAATTAGAGGAGGTTCCAAATCCCCTTTGATTTCTTAAATTAGAAGGGGTTCCAAACCCCCTTATTAGAAGGGGTTCAAAACTCCCTCTAATGTCATGAATTAGAGGGGGTTAGAATCCCCCTCTAATGTCATCAATTATAGGGGATTCAAAACACCTCTTAATTTCTTAAATTAGAAGGGGTTCAAAACCCCCTCTAATCTAAAGGATTATTGGTGTTTCACGAACCCCCTCTAATATCATAAATTATAGGGGGTTGTGAAACCCCACTATTTCCTTTAAAAAAATTAATTATATATATTCATGTATGTATGTATGTATATATCCAAAGAAATTTTATATATATATCTCCCCTAAAATCGAAATGAATATATATTTCCACTAATTATTAAATTATCAGTGGTTTTGATATAATTAGATCTAAAATCAAACCAAATATTAAAAAAACAATGAAATTTTTTTTAAGTGGGTTGTGCGTAATCCCTCTCTAATTTTTATAGCAAATTAATTTAGAGGGGGTTATAACCCCCTCTAAATTCAATGATTAGAGGGGGTTGTGCCGAACCCCCTCTAAATTACCCCCTCCAATGTACTGTTTTTTTATAGTGTGATGGGATAATACTTGTAGACCACTTAACTAGAATATGATGATGAACACACTCTTAATCAATGCCATAGCTCTGGATTCAACCACCCTTTGAATCATCAACCTAAATCTTTCCAGAAAAGAATGGTTTTAGTGCTTCAGATGGAGAGAAGGAAGAGATGAAATCCCTAAACCAAAAAGAGAAGCAAGAGTGGAATTATCCTTACCCATATCTTCATTCCACAACTAACAACACTCTAAATGACCATAAATCGAAGAAGAATCACCTATTGGAATATCTTTAAATCTTTGATTGTATCTAGGGGTCAAGGGAGGTGAAATGGATGAAATCCCGAGTTGGGTATGAAATCCTGTAATGATTGTTTTTTAATTTTTTCAATGTCTCTTGGGCCATACGGTTTACCCACCCAATTATCCAAACCATGCAAAAACCATGCAGATGCTACTGTTTGAAATCCCCCCCCTCTCCTAGTAACTTGGGATCCCCTCATGGTTTTCACTAACCATGAACATACCATGCAACATGCCTAGAAACTCCTTTTTCTTCCCCTTTCATGTCTTAAACCCCCAAAACACCCCTGAGCCTTCTCATGAACATGGGAAGCACTTATTTCAACTGAAAGAATGGAATAAACTAAAACATAAACATGGACATAATTTAAGATGAAATATCTAGAATATTATAAAATACCCACCTTATAATGGATCATCCTTGTGCCACTCTTCCAAGAATAACTAAGTTTACATAACTAGGGATCATGCCACTTGTCCTGCCAATCCATTCCCATTTCCCAAGTTTCTGGTTGCACATCACAATGACCACCAAACACAGATCAAGGGAACATACATGACCCACAAGTCTTCCTCACCACAACCACAACCGAAACCTAAAACTCCTCACGAATGAAAAAAATTCAACAATACCTAACCACTAGAACTTCACAGAGAAAAATTAGACAACAATGCCTAATTCAAAGCAGGTGGAACTTTGTGCACAACATCATCTCATCACAAAGGAATCAACTGGCACCCCCTCAGTACGATCCTATTCACAAATCAGGACACAAATCATTTTGTGTCATTTTCCTCTATCCCCCCCACAACTCTAATGGTTACCAACTTCAATATCTCCCTAAGGAGAACACATGGACCTTTCAACCACATTTCCCAACTTATGTTGATTCACCACTATCTAAGTAGGATCACCCAAAACTCAAATCAAATTTCACGTCACTTGACGTGTTCCGTCTCACCACACCCAAACATCCATTGGGTAATTACCCTTCATTGGCATCTATCCACACTATCAAAACCATTTGGGAGGACATTCCTACACTATCCATTCAAGGTCTAAGATAAACTTGAACTCACTCACGTAAAACATCACGTCAAAAATGCACTTTCGTCCCCTAGATTCTTCTAGAATTCCATCATCACAACATTTCTTACCTATAGAATATCATCAGGATTCACCCCCGACATGACACCACATCACATGGACAAGGTTACCTCAACTAAAAAATGTCATAAAAACACCCTGGAAAAAATTTACCGAGTTTAACCCCGATCGTCATTGGAGTTACAAAACCCAACCTCTCTTGCCACAACCTGTTTTCATATCCAACCACACCCATATATGACTTCAATACAGACATGAAAAGATTCAATTTGAACCACCTTGAGCTCAAAGCCAACACTTGGCCCATTAGTCGACATGTCCAAGGCCCACATGGCCTCTCCAAGGAATATAACATGCACCTCATAGGTTCCTCATTAGCATCCTTGTGCCACTACATCAACTTTAGGTTCTCCTCCACACATCCAGGACTGACTTATAACTCTTCACCTTATGAGTGTAGTAACCATTTCTCTCCATGATGGATTTTGACCACCTTTTCATACACATAACGACAAGCCGAACCCCAAAACATAGACATTTCCATCTATCTTTTTCCCAATACAAGAAAACAAATGTCACCTAGTGCCCAGTACCAAATTCTATGAATGGAACCCATGGTGTTTTTCAACATTCAGTCTATCCTGAGGACCTCAACCAAAGCCATTGAGGGTTTACATCCCATCATCATGCTCCATATGTACCATTTCTATGAGCCTAAACTCCATGATGTCCCTCATCCAACCGAACACCTTCATGTATCTTGAAAAAAAGACAGATCTTCTCATCATACCTGAGATGATATCAAGATATTAGACAAGATCATCACTAGATAAGGTATGATAAAAAGTTTTCGAAGAACACCTCCACCAACTTATCCATTTTTGATGTCTAACAATGAGACACCATGACCTGCTAAGGGTCTTAGGCTCCCCTTCTGAATGCATCTCATCGACACTTAACCACCACTACTCAGCTGCGATTTCCAACAATGTCTCACCACTACTCCAGGAAAAAATCATAAAGCAGCTGTGAGCCAAAATTCTATGTGGAAATACTTCCACAACACCACTAGAGTTCTTTTGATGTGTCACTGACAGCTAAAAACAGAAGCATAATGGGATACCACACAAATCAAACAAATGGTCTCTCAAAAATCAACCTTTACATGTGTGTGGACCATCCCCCACTTACTTACCTAACCATGTATCTTGGTTAGTTATCCTCATAAACCCTAAGGCATACTTTGCATCTTACCCAACAACCAAACCATTCATACAAACAAGTTCCGCCACATGGACACCCTTACCTTGGGTGTCACCATCAAGCAAAAGCATATAAACTCACCTCATTCACCCTTGTATCTTCCACTTGAAAATAGATTCGTCTCCTCCATTAATAATCATCCAAATAGGTGAGCCAGGAATCTATACAATACAAACCTTAGAAAAAAAAACCCTACCTTGAATCACAAACACTAGGGTTCCCTTATGAAATAACCAGGAAAAACTATACCATTTACTAAAACATGGTGGAACTTAGTATTCATTGAAACCACATCTAATGTATATCCAATGCTTCATTTTCTATGTTACTTGCACTGCTTGACTAAACTATCATGATTTTATCCTTGATTTTCAGAAACTTTCATCATGTAACTAGACCTTGAGTTTCACCACAAACCGTTATCCTTCCCACTTAGCCCTCAAGGGAAAACCCGAACCATAAAACACTCTGAGTTCTACTATCAATGTAAAAACAATTTACATGTGCAACACACAACCAAAAGAACTATGAACCCCGTATGACCTCTCTCATAGGTCAACATGAAGTTTGAATGATACCAACTCCCTAGAATGGAGTCACAACCCGGAAAACACATTGTTCCTCTCTCCAAACCATACATATTATGAAACGAACAAAGAACTGCTTGTGAATAGAACTTTCACCCCTGTTCCAATGCACATTGTTCCCATCACACCAAACTACCATTTACTCCAGGTTCCGTACCAATGGTGTACACATTCGTTGGGACTATGAGAAAAACATCCTCTCTAGGATATAAAAAAAACTTGTAAAGTCTCTACTCACAAGTTTACGAAGACCCAATCATCATCGTTAAGGTCTAGAATGCACTCCGTATAGTGACAAACCTCGAGAGTGTCCAAATTCTCATTACCTAACAATTCCTAATGAGCCAAAGGCCACAACCCCACTAAGTGATCCATAAACAACCCACCTAGGAAATGTCATTACCAACAAGGCCTCACAATCCAAATCCAAAGTGTCAAACCAGGGAAATATTACTGACCCAAACCACACATAGAAGGTTCAAACCAAAATAACAAGGAATACCCACTTTTGCAATCAATCATTATTATTTTAAACTTATCAATCACCTGACGCTTCGAAGAACTTCCGATGGGATTAAACCATAGAGGTAAAATATCTCACACTATAAACCTTAAAACAAACCATTATTCATACTCTATATGAATGGTCATCATCACACTTAGAAAAATACCCTCCACCATACCTACCATAGGTCATGGTCAATATAGGGCAACTAATTTACTTAATAACAAGTTTTTCGTCACAACCCCTTCACACTGTCTCCTTTTCTAGACACCAAATCAACCTTCAGAATTTATCACAACCCAAAATTTTAACCCAGTCACACCATTTCTTTATAAACAATATTCCTTAACTACTCATCTTCATTATTTACAATCACCCACATAAATTACAATTATTAGGCATCATTTTCATCATACTTATCAAGGAAGTAAAATGCACCCAACTCTCTATGCCCCTTAAACCCATCCCATGTGTGTGCCTATAATGATGCATGTCACATATATCCTTAGTTTCATAAAATGATGAATGAATGCACAAAATCATGCCATTACGACAATGAAATAAATATCATAAACTAGTCAAATAACACAACATGTGCATCACCCGACGGTGAAATATCATTTAACTGTAACAACACAAATCATGAACAAAAAATCCCACCCTGGGTGACTTTGGTTTTCCCCCGTACTTGGGTTAGGTACTCCCAGGAACGAGCTCATTACCAAGTCCCCAAACTATCATAACTTCTTATCTACCATCCCCAAATAGTAAGAAAGAGAAAAGAACTCCTCTAATTCCACTTTATAATATCCCTGCCCCGAAGCCACTATAACTATTCCATGAGTTGAGTCTTCACATGACATCAAATGCGGCTCCTCGTATTCCAGAGGTTGCTGAATAGAGGTGATGGTATAATTTGTCCAGTGGGGAGACTATACCATCATTACTAGAGTAATACACAGTAGAAAACAATATAAATAGTGGAAAAAATATGAAACAAGTAATAAAAATACAATCCAAACATCTCCCAACTGGGTAGAAACCATAATTCAACATTAATAATGTCATGAAATACTAGTAGTGAAAGTAAATAAAACCAAAAAAAAAGAAAAATGTCAAAATTCCCAAACAGGTCCCAACTCCATGTCTGGATCCTTCTATATGTACATACCAATCCCAACTCAATATCCTAGTGCATGTCCCTTTCCCTTATCCTAACCTGAAACCATGAAATCTACTCGGGTACCCAACGGAGGCTCGAGCAGGGTGTGAGTAAAAAACTCAGTATGCCACCACTAATGGTGTCTACAAAATATATAGTCTAATAGGTAGTGCATGCATGTACAAAATAAACTATATATAAAGAAGGGATAGTTCAGGTTCTATTAGTAAAAAAAGTTCATTTAATTCATGACTAGAATTTATCCCAATTCCATTTCATATAACCTTTTTACTACATAACCCATTTTTAACACATGTTCATTGGGTTAGGCATATAAATCATCTCTACATGGGTGTATGGAAATGAATCATTATTAATAGGGGAAACAATTCAAGTCCCTACCTCTATAGGGAAACACATATCACATCAATACGTTATCCTCACCTCAAAGCATCAGTATGGGTGGAATGAAACCATTAGGGTATTAGAACCTATATACCCTTCCCTAACCCATGCATTTATGGGGTGGAGTATAGAGACTCCTTATAACTCGACTTATGGCAGTAGAACCTCATGTCAATATCCCACTCTACCAAGCCATGTCCACATGTCTATTTATCCAATCACCAAAACCATACCATAATACAACCAAGCAAAAACAATGTCATTGGAGATCACAATTTATAACAAACAACATGGGAATTAATACTATGTCATAAACCATTAATACATTTACCATTTACAACTCATCCATTTATCCAAATTCCCTTTCTTGTGACTTAACCCCTTAGGTGCATTCGACAACCCCTATGACTTGGCCAATATTCATCAATTACAATATATTAACCCATTCATCCCATTTATCCTTTCACAAGCATTTACCCACTTATGCACTACAAGTAAAATTATTATCTCACAAGGCAAAAATAATTTTTTGTATTCATACCTTTATGCATACCCTTGAATCCCATGTATTAACCTGTTCCAAATATTCCTCAATTTTCTATTCCATTGTCTAATTAAAAGTTTACTATTTAATATGAAATAATCCACTTAGGTATTTCTAACCAAAAATTCATTGGACAATCGACATAATCTCATTTGACCCATTTATCCCACTTTTCATGCCATTAAAAACAACTCCACATGTCCTTATCACCATAGGCACTACTATCATCATTCCATTTACAACTTAACCAACCATTAAAAACATGTTCATCATAGGTTTGACATTATTATTCACAAATCATTTACTTAACCGTACCACTCCCTTGGTCCAGGAATGACAACGCACCCCATGGGTGGATCTAAAATGGTCAAGTCATCCTCTACGCATCCCATGGGGATCGTGAGGGTATCAATTTCTCACATGGACACCCCTTTTTACCAAACCCTCCAATGGTAGCCAGAACGTAAAAAGGAGAAAACAAGAACACAAACATCCATGCACAAATCTAAAATAAAACTATGGGAAAATACTTGTAGACCACCTACATAAAATATTATTATGAACACACTATTAATTGGAGCCATAGATATAGATTGAATCACCCTTTTAATCCTCAACCTAAATCACACTATAAAAGAATGTTTTTTTGAGCTTCAGATGGAGATAAGCAAAAGATGGAATCCCAAAACCAAAAAGAGATAAAAGAGTGGGATTAGCCTTACCCATATATTTGATCCACTACTGATGACTCTCCAAAAGACCAATAATTGAAGGAGAATCACCTCTTGGAATATCAGGGATGATTTGATCATTTCTAGGGTTCAAGGGAGGATAAATGGATGAAATCTTTAGTTGGGTATAAAATCCCGTAATGGAATTTTTTTTTGTAATTTTTTCAATGTTTTTCTGATGGAAAGTTTACCCACACGATTTTCTAAACCGTTCAAAAACCATATGGATTCCAATATCCAAAATCCCTCCCTTTCATGGTTACCTGTGACATCAAGGTTTGCACTAACCATGCACAAATATTGAAACATGAAAAGAAACTCCTTTTTCTTCCTCTTTCATGTCCCAAACCCACAAAACACCCCAAGCCTTCTCATGAACTTGGGATGCAGTTATTTTGAAAACAAGCATAGATTCAACTGAATCATAAACATGGATATAACTTAAAATCAAATATCTATGATCATACACCACACATATAAATGTTTTGAATTTTATTTATAAAGAAAATTGAAAAAATTCACAATATTTAAAACAAACTAGGTATAAGGCCCCAGCCTTAAACCTTACATAATCTTGAGTTATCACAAGATTACACGTTGAGGATCTTTTCAGGTTTAGAGTTTTAGAGAATTAGAACATAACTATTACATCTCAAAAGATTACAAAGTAGTCACTTCTACTAAGTTTCCATAAATAAAAAAAACTCTTAAAAGAAACATGTCTAGTTCCATGTTTTATATAGCATGACATTCCCTTGATCCCATCCTTAACCCTATTCCACATTAAGTCCTGTGAAAAACATTTCAAAAAAACTTGGGGTGAGCATAAGAAGCTCAGTAAGGGATACACAAAGAATGAAAATTGTTAGTTTATCAAAACAACAAGTAAACCATGTATACTTTATCAAAGTAATACTTTTCACCTTTATGAAGTAATAAAAACTCTTCACTGAATAAAGTATCATTACTTACCTTTTTGTAACCAAAGGATTACCATAAAACCCATATAAAGAACACATAACATATATAAAGGTAACTTGGGACATAAACTTACTTAAGTGGAATAACCATACGGTCGACTTCCACACATATCACTTAATGGAATAGCCATACGGCCAATTTCCATACATACTTAATGGAATAGCCATACGGCCGACTTCCATACCCAATGCATTGGAGGTTATAATGAAACCACCCGTCCTGGTATTCACGGCACCACCCGTCATATGGTTTATAACGTAACCACCCGTTAAAATGTCCAAGTACCAGTATAAAATCATAAAACATAAAACCAATATAAAGGAATGATAACATTTCCACATTTCACTCACAATATATCATAAATATATTGACATAATAGAATCCTTTTTCAAAACCATTTTCAATACCAAAATACATAAAAGAGTATATGGTATTTATTTTATTCTAAAAACATTACGGCTTGTTGAGAAAGCCAAAGACCAAATAATACTCTCGGCGGCGGAAAAGGTCGTTGTCGCCGCGTACGTTAAAAGAAACATTCCTTTTTGTCGTTTTGTAAAACACTTCATAGAAAAAGATTCCTTTTGTATAAAAGTAAAAGTCAAAGGGTTTTATACACCATACAAAAGAAAGTTGTGTATGAAACGAAATATGCCTCAATGAAAGGGGATTGAGACGAAGTCCCTTACCTTGGGTCCGACTTGACTCGATCGTTCTTTAACGTCCTGAATAATAAACTTGAGTTAATTTATACTTGATTAAGAACCTTTTTAAAGTTCATTATTCTTTTTATATCACTTATTTCCATGTTATAAACATTATGTAACCATTTAAGTTAATAATGTTTGTTTTGTCAATATTTGGTTCTTAAGTCGAAAGTTGACTTCTTACAATTACATGTTGTTCATGTGGTCAAAAGTTCTTTATATCCAGAATGAAATTCCCGATTTGGATATAATATGTATCATATATATCCAGCATATACATGTATTTATAATATTAAATAATCATTTAGAGGTAAGAAATGAAATGCACCGTTCATGGAGACGGTAAGCCGTACGTACGCATGAACGCTACTTTCATTTCTTTGTCATATTAGTGGAATTAAAACTAAATGAGGGGTATGTATATTTTAATTCCAGAATTATATTCATCATTTAGATATATCATTAATTATATATATACATTATATACATGTAATTTTAATAGTACATTACATTTGGGGATAAGAAATGAAATGCACCGTTCATGGAGACGGTAAGCCGTACGTACGCATGAACACTACTTTCATTTCTATCTCATACTTTAATGGAAATAAATAATAATGATATAGAGGTATATTATAATTCCAGTATAACATCATATATAATAACTTTAAATCCATCCTTTACACTTCCCACATATGGCATTAACAAATCACATCACTTTTAGGGGGCGGTAGTCCGCACTTCCTTAAATGAAGATATCGTGTTTATCCATAATGGAAACCATAAAGGTATACCAAAAATGAAAAATACAGAAGCTTAAAGAAAACATAAACATATTATATATCATATATAAAAATAGTGACATCATAATGGCCACCTTTGAAGGTGTTAAATGAGTATTGAACAATCATCGTTTCGGGAGGCAGAATTTCGCCATCCACGGAAACCGTATGTTCTTTAACCATTTGATGTAGTTGTGTGAGAGTGTAGCTCAAATAAATATTATAACAAAATCCTAGTATATTGAAGATACTGGTGTTGTTACAAAAGAAGTAAATAAAAAGAGTTTAGAGGGTTGGAGAAGCAAAATAAAACAAATGAACAAGAGAGAATGAATTACCTTTAAAAGTGTAACTCCCTTTTGATTTGAGCCTAAAGGCTTCCTTTGAAAGGATTCTGCCCAAAGGGAATCCTCTAGGATGAGGAGAGGGATGTGGAGAGAGTAATTGGGCAGGGGTTGGCCGAGCCAAAGGCTTGAGAAGTGTGTGAAATGAGGTAGAGGTGGGGGCCTTTTATAAGAGGAGAGGAGGGGCACTTTTGGAAAGTAAAGAAATATTACTTTATTTATGTGGTTCGGTTTTAAAAGGTCCCACATTGATAGAATTCGTGGATAAGGTGATAAGTCTTCTAAATCCACTCATACAATTGGTTTTGTACATGTGTAGATTTTATATTTTTCATTATCTTTCCATTTTATTTAAATCGTCAAATAATGATGTCATCGCTGCATCATTATCATGTCATAAATAATTTAATTTATTTAATGTCTAAAAATTATAAAAATAATACTATGATGTAGGAAATCTTTTTATATTTCCAATGACTATTTATAATCAAAATTTTTACTTGTATAACCCCACTTAAAAATTATTTTAGTAAAACAATTTATGTTATTGTCATTTTCACTTTAACATTAAATAAAAATATATTAATGTCATTTTCCAACTAATGTGGCTCCATGGGGTCCCCAAGTTGGCCCATGGATTTTCTTGGTCGGCCATGACACAACCAATAAGGTTGGGACATGTGTCTAGGTCATTTCATATTATTAAAGCATTATTTATACCTTAAACTACACTAATTACCACTAATCGCGATTAAAAACTTAATAAGTTACTATTCACCAAAAAATTATTTTAATCTCATTGAACCACATTTTACTTCTTAATGACAACCATGTATGTCGGATTTTTGAAAATCAAAACACAATGATGGCAAAATTTTATTTAAACGGAAAATCAGTCTTTATAAGTACCACTTAGTGGTTTCACTATTCATCAAAAATTGAAGTTTTTCAGAAAATTACCAAAAATTCACCCTAAGCTATATTTGATATTCCGAATTCAAAAATGAAGACTATTTTACAAAATTCAAAACATATATGTCACATTAATTAATTTAACAATTAATTCCCGCTGTCAGAGCAAATAGCGTGTTTTTATGAAATAATAAGTATCAAAAGATTGACACTAGTTTAAGTCTGATTTCAAAGTGAAATTAATTCCAACGACCACTATTGGATTTAATGGTAAAAATATTTTCTAATTTCGATTTAAAACCAATTCAAAAGATAATATAATCATATAAATAAATTAGATTAAAAAGAGGTTTTGAATTAAAATACAACATTTTACACTATTCATTTAAAAAATGAACTTTATCAGAAAGGTACCAAAAATGTACACAAAGTAAATTTTGATGTCCGGATTCTAAAGAAGAGTTATATTTGGTCCAATAGAATTTATAAGATCGATCAAAACTATATTTAATGACAGTTCTCCGTCAAAAGGTGATAAGTGGACCTTTCGTGAAAATTAGGGTATAAATGCCTAAAATTGAACTCTTTCCTTATTTTAAGCCTTTATCTTTTATTGGGTAAATATAAAAACATTTAAAAACATATATAATCATATTTTAGTTATTTCTATCCATTCCCGCCAGTACAACGGCTACTCGTTAACTAACATTTAAAATAATATTATTTTATTACCTGTGTGCAACGTAAGTTTTCAAAGAAACTCATCGTTGCGTACCGAGTACGCTATCGAACGTAGAAACCCCTTTTAATTAAAATTAATATTTAATTCATAAATATTAATAAATATGAAAATTATTTATTCTTTATTTACCTGGGATGTTACATCCTTCCCCCCTTTTGGGAATTGCGTCCTCGCAATTTTATTCACTTATCAAAATAAGTGGGGGTATTTATCCCTCATAGCATTTTCAGATTCCCCTGTTGCCTCTTCAATCACATGGTTTTTCCACAAAACCTTTACCTGATGAATCACCTTATTCCGTAACACCTGCTCCCTGTGGTCAAGAATCTGGACCAGTTGTTCCTCATAAGATAGGTTCTCTTCCAGCTGAACTACCTCTGGACTCAAAACATGAGATAGATCTGGCATATACTTTATCAACATCGAAACATGAAAAACATTGTGTACCTGAGATAAACTCGGAGGTAAAGCCACCCGGTATGCAACTGATCCAACTCTCTCCAGAATTTCATATGGTCCAATAAACATTGGACTCAGCTTTCCTTTCTTAACAAATCTCATCACACTTTTCCAATGAGAAACCTTGAGAAAAACATGATCACCTACCTCGAAAGATAGATCCTTCCTCCGGTTATCCGCATAACTCTTATGCCTGCTCTGAGCTGTTCTCATGTGCTTCTGAATCAACTGATCTTTTTCTGCCATCTCTTCTACCAATTTTGGTCCCATCAGCTTCCTTTCACCCACTTCATTCCAAAATGCTGGAGTTCGACACCGCTTCCCATATAATGCCTCAAATGGTGCCATCTGTATACTGGATTGAAAAATGTTATTATAAGAAAACTCAACCGAAGAAATATGTTGGTCCCAACTTCCCTGATAATCCATAGAACAAGCTCGTAGCATATCCTCCAATGTCTGGATTGTTTGTTCTGACTGCCCATCTGATTGAGGATGAAAAGCTGTACTAAAATTTAATTCCGTACCCAACAACTTCTGAAGGCCTTTCCAAAAGTTAGATGTGAACCTAGGATCACGATCAGATACAATGGAGAGAGGAAATCCATGTAACCTGAATATCTCTTTAAGATACAAACGGGAAAGTTGATCAAGAGAGAAAGTATCTCGTATAGAAAGGAAATCAGCAGATTTGATCAAGCGATCAACAATAACCCAGATTGCATTATTACCTCGAGATGTACTCGATAATCCCACAACAAAGTCCATGGATATGTTTTCCCATTTCCACTCTGGCACTGGTAAAGGCTGAAGCATCCCTTCCGCTCCGCTTTAACCTGTTGACATGACAAACACTTCACAGTAAAATCAGCAATGTCTCTTTTCATTCCATCCTACCAGTAATACTCCCGCTGATCTCTGTACATCTTAGTACTGCCAGGAAGAACTGAAAACGGGGAACTATGAGCCTCACATAACAACTCATTCTTCAACTGTGAATCACAAGGCACACATAACCTCTTACCAAACCTCAAAACACAAACTTATCCAAGAAGTCACGGAAAATTTTATTCATAAGGTCCATGAATACAGCAGGTGCATTGGTTAACCCAAAAGGCATAACTACAAATTCATAATGGCCATATCTAGTATAGAACACAGTCTTCGGAACGTCTGCTTATTTTACTTTCAACTAATGGTACCCCGACCTCAAGTCAATCTTCGAAAAATACTGAGCTCCCTGGAGCTGATACCACTTCATTCGATGGCCCAACATCTGCTGAAGTTGTTGCAAAGGATTTCTCCACCCCTTTCTGCTTGTAGTCTGGCTGCATTCCCCCAGTTGAGTTCTTCGTTGGACACTCGTTTGCATAATGAACCATTTCATTACACATAAAACATCTTACCGTTGGCTTTTCATTTCCTGCTTGATCATCTTCCTTACAGTTACGAGCAATATGACCAGACTTACAACACCGAAAGCACTTACCAGACTTGGATAAACATTCTCCAGGATGCATTTTACCACACTTCTCACAGGATGGATATTTGGTTTTCTTACCTCCTTGCTTCTTTGATGAATTCTTCCCCTTTGCCTGCCAACTAGACCTCTTATTCTGTTGTTTGTCATAGAACACCTGATCATCGGAAAACTCCATTTCAACCTTCTCCGTACATCGAACAAGTTTTTCATAACTTTTGAACTCACGAGAAGCTAAATCCCTTCGATACATTGGCTTTAACCCTGAGTAAAAATGGTTTATTTTACTATCAAGATCACGTATGAAGTTTGGAGCATACCTTGCCAATCGAGTGAACTTTTCTTCATAAGCAGCCACTGAATCATCCTCCTACCTCAATTCTAGGAACTGTTTTTCCATCCTAAGACGAACCACCTTAGGAAAATATTTCCCAAGAAACATACCTTTGAATTCGTCCCAGTGAAGATCCTCAATCTCATCACCATCCCTTATATTTTTCACCATCGACCACCACTGATCAGCTTCACCTTCAAAACGGTAAACAACAAGACTAACCTTTTGATGTTCTGAACACCCCATGACATCAAAAATCTTATCCAGTGCTTTAATCCACCCTTCAGCTTGCACAGGGTCCGATGATCCTCTGAATGATGGGGGATGTTGCCTCATGAAATTTTCCACCACTGACATGTTCCTCTGCGGTTGATCTGGCTGATCTCGTGCATGGATACCACCACCATTTATAGCCTGAGTCAACTGTGCCATCACTGCAACAAACTGTTCAGTTCCGATTCCGACCATCTCAGGTTGCTGATTGGGAAGGTTTTCTTCCTCCTGATGTCGTCCCAACATAGTTGCCTTGTTTACTCTACGGAAAAACATTCTGAACACAGAAATATCTTAGGCGAAGCAACATGGTAATCCTTAAATGCTATATCATTTCAATAATATTATAATTTAACACTTTTCTAACTTCTAAAGTTGTCTAAACCGACCTCTGATACCAACTATAAGGCCCCAGCCTTAAACCTTACTTAATCTTGAGTTATCACAAGATTACACGTTGAGGATCTTTTCAGGTTTAGAGTTTTAGAGAATTAGAACATAACTATTACATCTCAAAAGATTAAAAAGTAGTCACTTCTACTAAGTTTCCATAAATAAAAAAACTCTTAAAAGAAACATGTCTAGTTCCATGTTTTATATAGCATGACATTCCCTTGATCCCATCCTTGACCCTATTCCACATTAAGTCCTGTGAAAAACATTTCAAAAAAACTTGGGGTGAGCATAAGAATCTCAGTAAGGGATACACAAAGAATGAAAATTGTTAGTTTATCAAAACAACAAGTAAACCATGTATGCTTTATCAAAGTAATACTTTTCACCTTTATGAAGTAATAAAAACTCTTCACTGAATAAAGTATCATTACTTACCTTTTTGTAACCAAAGGATTACCATAAAACCCATATAAAGAACACATAACATATATAAAGGTAACTTGGGACATAAACTTACTTAAGTGGAATAACCATACGGTCGACTTCCACACATATCACTTAATGGAATAGCCATACGGCCAATTTCCATACATACTTAATGGAATAGCCATACGGCCGACTTCCATACCCAATGCATTGGAGGTTATAACGTAACCACCAGTCCTGGTATTCACGGCACCACCCGTCATATGGTTTATAACGTAACCACCCGTTAAAATTTCCAAGTACCAGTATAAAATCATAAAACATAAAACCAATATAAAGGAATGATAACATTTCCACATTTCAATCACAATATATCATAAATATATTGACATAATAGAATCCTTTTTCAAAACCATTTTCAATACCAAAATACATAAAAGAGTATATGGTATTTATTTTATTCTAAAAACATTACGGCTTGTTGAGAAAGCCAAAGACCAAATAATACTCGCGGCGGCAGAAAAGGTCGTTGTCGCCACGTACGTTAAAAGAAACATTCCTTTTTGTCGTTTTGTAAAACGCTTCATAGAAAAAGATTCCTTTTGTATAAAAGTAAAAGTCAAAGGGTTTTATACACCATATAAAAGAAAGTTGTGTATAAAACGAAATATGCCTCAATGAAAGGGGATTGAGACGAAGTCCCTTACCTTGGGTCCGACTTGACTCGATCGTTCTTTAACGTCCTGAATAATAAACATGAGTTAATTTATACTTGATTAAGAACCTTTTTAAAGTTCATTATTCTTTTTATATCACTTATTTCCATGTTATAAACATTATGTAACCATTTAAGTTAATAATGTTTGTTTTGTCAATATTTGGTTCTTAAGTCGAAAATTGACTTCTTACAATTACATGTTGTTCATGTGGTCAAAAGTTCTTTATATCCAGAATGAAATTCCTGATTTGGATATAATATGTATCATATATATCCAGCATATACGTGTATTTATAATATTACATAATCATTTAGAGGTAAGAAATGAAATGCACCGTTTATGGAGACGGTAAGCCGTACGTACGCATGAACGCTACTTTCATTTCTTTGTCATATTAGTGGAATTAAAACTAAATGAGAGGTATGTATATTTTAATTCCAGAATTATATTCATCATTTAGATATATCATTAATTATATATATACATTATATACATGTAATTTTAATAGTACATTACATTTGGGGATAAGAAATGAAATTCACCGTTCATGGAGACGGTAAGCCGTACGTACGCATGAACGCTACTTTCATTTCTATATCATACTTTAATGGAAAGAAATAATAATCATATAGAGGTATATTATAATTCCAGTATAACATCATATATAATAACTTTAAATCCATCCTTTACACGTCCCACATATGGCATTAACGAATCACATCACTTTTAGGGGGCGGTAGTCCGCACTTCCTCAAATGAAGATATCATGTTTATCTATAATGGAAACCATAAAGGTATACCAAAAATGAAAAATACAGAAGCTTAAAGAAAACATAAACATATTATATATCATATATAAAAATAGTGACATCATAATGGCCACCTTTAAAGGTGTTAAATGAGTATTGAACAATCATCATTTCAGGAGGCAGAATTTCGCCATCCACGAAAATCGTATGTTCTTTAACCATTTGATGTAGTTGTCTGAGAGTGTAGCTCAAATAAATTTTATAACAACATCCTAGTATATTGAAGATACTGGTGTTGTTACAAAAGAAGTAAATAAAAAGAGTTTAGAGGGTTGGAGAAGCAAAATAAAACAAATTAACTAGAGAGAATGAATTACCTTTAAAAGTGTAACTCCCTTTTGATTTGAGCCTAAAGGCTTCCTTTGAAAGGATTATTCCCAAAGGGAATCCTCTAGGATGAGGAGAGGGATGTGGAGAGAGTAATTGGGCAGGGGTTTGCCGAGCCAAAGGCTTGAGAAGTGTGTGAAATGAGGTAGATGTGGGGGCCTTTTATAAGAGGAGAGGAGGGGCACTTTTGGAAAGTAAAGAAATATTACTTTATTTAAAAATGTGTTTCGGTTTTAAAAGGTCCCACATTGATAGAATTCGTGGATAAGTTGATAAGTCTTCTAAATCCACTCATCCAATTGGTTTTTTCCATGTTTAGATTTTAGATTTTTCATTATCTTTCCATTTTATTTAAATCGTCAAATAATGATGTCATCACTGCATCATTATCATGTCATAAATAATTTAATTTATTTAAAGTCTAAAAATTATAAAAAAAATACTATGATGTAGTAAATCTTTTTAGCTTTCCAATGACTATTTATAATCAAAATTTTTACTTGTATTACCCCACTTAAAAATTATTTTAGTAAAACAATTTATGTTAGTGTCATTTTCACTTTAACATTAAATAAAAATATATTAATGTCATTTTCCAACTAATGTGGCTCCATGGGGTCCCCAAGTTGTCCCATGGCTTGTCGTGGTCGGCCATGACACAACCAATAAGGTTGGGACATGTGTCTAGGTCATTTCATATTATTAAAGCATTATTTATACCTTAAACTACACTAATTACCACTAATCGCGATTAAAAACTTAATAAGTTACTATTCACCAAAAAATTATTTTAATCTCATTGAACCACATTTTACTTCTTAATGACAACCATGTATGTCGGATTTTTGAAAATCAAAACACAATCATGGCAAAATTTCATTTAAACGGAAAATCAGTCTTTATAAGTACCACTTAGTGGTTTCACTATTCATAAAAAATTGACGTTTTTCAGAAAATTACCAAAAATTCACCCTAAGCTATATTTGATATTCCGAATTAAAAAATGAAGTATATTTTACAAAATTCAAAACATATAATTCACATTAATTAATTTAATAATTAATTCCCGCTGTCAGAGCAAATAGCGTGTTTTTATGAAACAATAAGTATCAAAAGATTGACACTAGTTTAAGTCCGATTTCAAAGTGAAATTAATTCCAACGACCACTATTGGATTTAATGGTAAAAATATTTTCTAATTTCACTTTAAAACCAATTAAAAAGATAATATAATCATATAAATAAATTATATTAAAAAGTGGTTTTGAATTAAAATACAACATTTTACACTATTCATTAAAAAAAATGAACTTTATCAGAAAGGTACCAAAAATTTACACAAAGTAAATTTTGATGTCCGGATTCTAAATAAGAGTTATATTTGGTCCAATAGAATTTATAAGATCGATCAAAACTATATTTAATGACGGTTCTCCGTCAAAAGGTGATAAGTGGACCTTTCGTGAAAATTAGGGTATAAATGCCTAAAATTGAACTCTTTCCGTATTTTAAGACTTTATCTTTTATTGGGTAAATATAAAAACATTTAAAAACATATATAATCATATTTTAGTTATTTCTATCCATTCCCGCCAGTACAACAGCTACTCGTTAACTAACATTTAAAATAATATTATTTTATTACTTGTGTGCAACGTAAGTTTTCAAAGAAACTCATCGTTGCGTACCGAGTACGCCATCGAACGTAGAAACCCCTTTTAATTAAAATTAATATTTAATTTGTGAATATTAATAAATATCAAATTTTTTTATTCTTTATTTACCTGGGATGTTACACTAGGATATTTTTCCGTAAAAGGTTTTGGAGAATTAAAAATTATTCAAAAAATTTATAAATTTAATAAAAAAATAAAATAAAATAGATAAAATGATTCCAGTGCACTAACTCTGTAAGTGAGGCAAATGACTTTGGAAAATTCTACTGAACCTTTGAAAAATAAATTTTAAAACAAAGAGTGGGCATTTAATTTTTCTTGTATTGGGTTTTAAAATCATGGGAAAATACTTTTAAACATTTAATTTTCTAAAAATAATATGTATAAATAGGTTTTAAAAACATTGAAGAATAATAATAATATTTTATTATAATTTTGAAAACAATCAATTTCTAAAAATAATAATATTCCCAAATAATTCCTTGGATTTCTCCATTTGAAAATAAAAAATTTTGAAGGATTAATTATGATACTCAACAGGTTATATGAAAATCTTAAATCCACATAGCCATAACTCATATGGTACAATGTCCCCTTAAGGTCATGGGGTCACTATCTATACCATAAATTAGTATTCCATACTCTAATTCTAATTAAAAAAACATTTTAATGGTATTTATGTTCTTAATCATAACTGAAAAAAATATCAAAATAATACATTTATACATTATTTCTTTTAAAAGAAAGAAATCCTACATAATTCGAAACATGTAATAAATATTTATTTAGAATTTATTAAATCATATTTGGGAGAAACCCATCCTTTTAAACAACAGTTCATTTTTAATTGTCATAAATATAAATGCATAATAAAATAAATGAATGCTTGAATAAAAATGCATGGAATGTCATTGATAACTTAGATGATAGACATATCCAACATATGTGTAACATAAAAAGAGGTGCATAGGCATTTTTGAATATGAAATAATAACTTTTATTTATAAAATCACACATAAAATGATATAATACATTAACATTTCTCATATAAATTTAAATGTAAATGAAACAATTAAATATAAAAATAACAAAAAATAGTTTTGTTATTGTTCTTGAATAACTTATTTAAAACTGTGGAATAATTCCTTAAGAAATTAATTCTTAGAATTATATATATATATATGAATATGTTTATATATATATATTTATTTGTAAAACCAAACTAACCGTTACAAAAACTATAAATTAAAACATCAATTAATTGTTTTTTAAAAATAAATTTAAAACAATATCTAACATTATAAATTCTTAAAAAAATAATGATAAATAGATAGATACACACACACACATATCTTTATAAATTGAACATAAATTGTTGGATTAAAAAAATAAAACCCTTACAAAAATAGATAGGTTTAGAAACAAATTGAAACTAATCCCTTATCTTAAATTTAAACTGACTACCAAGCTCAGACACACTAGGATCAAAGAAAGAAGGGTACCAAATATTGTACTGGTTGTGTTGTTTTCATCGAGGGTGTGCATCAAGAGGGTCATATATATATTTATATATGTTATTTTGAGGCTTGCGGAGGAAGCCTGAATATGCAAGGTTTGGGGTTCGATTAATATATAAGATTTTATATCATTCATTACACAACAAACACCCATGATATATATATTAATTTTCAACTTAGGCATGAAGATCTCTATAAATACTCCCACTTGATTACATGTGAGTCACCTTTCTTCATTTTTATTATTATTTTTTTTGTTATCTTTTTTAGAATTTTTTAGTTTGTTGTTTCCTCTATCTTTATTTATTGGTTTGTTATTCCATATATATATTAATATTATTTCACCTTTCTTATCTTATATTTTTTTGTCTCTTTGAACCTATTTTATTATATATTAATTTTCTTTATTTTTTTAATCATTTTAGAATTTTAGAATTTTTTAGAATTTTATTTATTTATTTATTTTTTTATTCTAAACTTTTCTCTCTCTTTTTAAAAGTCAAATTTTATTCTTTTTTATCTATGTTTTTGTTATTTTCATATTTTATTTTCTATAAAAAATCATTAGTTTAAAAAAAATGATACATATAATTCATTTTTTATTTATAATAATACAATTATAATTTAATTTATTTATAAAATATTTTATCCTAAAAGTAATAATAAAAATTTTATTAAAAATATGACTTATACTTTATTGTTATTATTTTTATTATCATTAACTTTAATTAATTTATGAAAGTTTTAACATTTTAAAATTATATACCATTCCATTAATTTAATTAAAATCCCTATAATTTATTTATTAAAACAAAAGTTATATATAAAAATAATTTAATAATTTATGGAAAAATTATATAAAAACATATCAAGTAATAAAATTAAAAAAAGAAAATCAATTATTTATTAAAAACAATTTAGCATAAAGTAATAATATTTCATGTTAATATTATTTATAATATTAACATTATAGAAATAAAATGATATTTAATCAAATTATCTACTTATACCTATAATTTTACATAAAAGGGAATAAATTGATATAATATAATATATATAAAAATTGTTCTTAATATATCCAAAACATTTAATATTAAAAAAATAATTTTAAATAAATAATTTTGGATTATTTTAAAAATTATTTTATTCAAGGAATATATTAGTTTATTTGCATTCAATATTTAAAAATACTATCTCTTAATGTACAAAGTTATATTTTATAATTCATAAAATAACATATTCTTGATTACACAAAATATTTTAGTTACATGATTTTTTTATTGAAAAACATTATTTAAAATTATAAACACAATAAATACATAATTGAAAAGTACTATTTTTATTCATTGGGATGTTACAGAAACATAATTTGACTTCTATACTAGTGTTGACTATTCCAATGGGCATGTATGAATATGTGGTCTTTTTTTATGTATCATGTTCAGGTTTGGGTCGTCTTCTTATACAAGGTGATCATGTGGTAGCCTTTCGTTCTTGACAACATTAGGCACACAAGAGGAATTATCTAACCCATGAACCCAAACTTGTTGTTTTGATACATTCTCTTAAGATTTAGTGATGTTACATTTTTATAGAAAGTTTCACTATTTATTCTGACCACAAAATCTTTAGTTATATCTTCTCTCAAAAATATTTGAACCGTCGTTGGATGAATTGGGTATAGTACCTGTAGTCTTTTAATGTGGAAATTGCTTATACATAGGGGAAGGGAAATTTTGTTGATGATGCATTGAGCAGGAAGCTTCTAAACCTGACAGTGAAAAAACCATCTGAAGCATGGAATATGATTTTTCTTTTTGTACAATTATATTTTTTTTGGGAAGATCAAAGTGAGGTTTTCATGGAACGTTTCGAGTTAACATATTCTCTTCTCAAGATTATTTTTCAAGGAAAATAGATTTATGATGACTTTTGTTTCATTAGGGACTCTTTTTATAATGGGGAGATCATTGGGTAGTGGTCACTCTCAATCAAGGGTATTCTATGTTTCTAGAACCGGTGTGTTATACCTTTAATAGTTAGAAAAGTTGTGATGGGAGATTTCTATAATTCCTAGTGAGCTATGCAATGAAGAACCAAAAATATGTTCTATGAAATGCGGTGATGATTTTAGTTGATAGGTTTGAGATGATGTATTTCTAATTTTTTCTCTTTGTTATACTTACTGAATGTTCAAGGTTGAACACTAGAGACCTTCAAGTTTTCTTCCGCCACATACAGTGTTGAGATGGAAGTGTGATGAGATTTATATGGAATATTTTGTAGGGTTTTCACATAACCCTATGAAAAGTAATGTGATATGGGTTGTGATTGATTATATGACCAAATTTTCTCACTTTATACCCATTCTTGATAAAACCAAAGTTGAGGAGTTGGGAAATCTCTATGTGAAATAAATTATTCCTTTTAGTGGGGGTCCATATGTTAAAGTCTTTGATATAGATCCTCATTGTACCTATCATTTTTTGAAATATCTTCTAAATGAAATGAGATTTCAGGTACGTTGGAGTATATAATACCATATGTAGATGGATGTACATATGAATAGATCTATATAAATTATTGAAGATATAATATGTGCCTGCATTCTCGATTTTAATTGAGGTTGGGGTGAACATTTGTGGCTGGTTAAGTTTTCTTATAACAAAACTCCTCGATTTGTAATAAGGACGGCTCCATCTGAGGCCTTCAATGGTAGGTTGTGTGAATATTTATTGTGATGGTGGGATATTGGTGAAAATTCCTTGGTTGGGGCATGTCTAGTTCAATAGATGATGGAAATGATTCAGTTGATTCTTTAGTGAATATTAACGGAACAAAGTTGGTATAAATATTATGATGATCTTAAACTTAGAATATAGTTCTTTGTTGGGGACCATGAGTTCTAGAGATATTTTCCCATGTTGGTTCACTGACTTCTTAGAAATAAAGGTAATGTTTCTCTTCAATTTATGCGAGCTTTTTAGGTTTCTTTAGGGTGGGGAAATTGTCTTAACATTTGGAAATTCCACCATAACTGACATCAAGACAAAACATGTTTCATGTATCTCCTCTTCATAAGTATATTTCTAACCTATCTCTTATCTTATGCTAGGAGGATCTTGATTTTGAACCTAATTTATCAATCATTGAGCATCTAGTTGAGATAGTTGATTCTGATATAACCCTAATTTTTAGGAGGAAGATGCCTATGGTTCATGTTATATAGAAGCACGGTACTGATTATCCCGAGACATGGGAGTGTGAGGAACTAGTTAAAGATAATTGTCCATATATATTTTAAATGGAATATTCTTGACAGGTTTTCTGGGGATTGGATGCATTTATTGTGTGGAGGCTGTAACATCCCAATATTTTTTTTCAGGTACTCATTGACCTTTTTTTGTACTATTTTGTTTGGGATTTTCTCATTTTTATTTTGAGTGAAATTTGGAGAATTTTGGAATCCCTTTGGATTATGCATGGTTGGAACATTGTTATGGAAAACTGTGAGGTTTGTTCTAGAAAACTGTATGCCCTTTGATAGTTCTCTAGAGGGGGTCAATGATCTGTCTAAACCATGCATCCAGGCCATCCAAACAATACAACCTCAGATAGTGAAGGGTTTCAAGGTTGAAGAACTAATTGAATAATAGTGCATCCATCTAGGATAAATCATGGCCCCAGTATAGGGGAACATGGTTAGGGTGCACAGACTTTCTAACCATGCAGACCCCTCTGGGAAGTTGTGCATGGGTGATTAAATTAATATAAAATTTAATTTTTTTATTTCCAAAACCCCCATTTTAGTTTCCTATCACCCCTACATCAACCTAACTTGATTTATAGGGTTTGTAAGGATCCTTAGAATCAAATTTGGCTCCTAAAACCTCCTCCATTGGAAAATCAATGTGCTGGTGGAAGATATGACCCCTCTCTAGTAAGTTGATCTCCTCTCATTTAATCCCTTATTATATATCCTTAATTAATTTCTATATTTTTATGTATCATCAAATATTGGATGGATACAAACAATGCTAATTATATTGTGATTCTATGTTTGATTTCTAGATCTCATTTTCCATCGATCTATGTTAATGTACCATTAGAAGATGTTGACTCTTGATATATGATTAAAGGTAAGTTATTCTATTATTCATTACCCTATGATTGAAACATTGATTTTCTTGATTAAATTGAAATGGATTTTTAAAAAATTTAAAAATATATAAGTCCAATTATTTGAATCATGATTTTAAAGGGGTATAAAAATTGATAAAAAACCCCAATTTCAATGGAATTAAAATTTTCAGGTGGATTTATTAAAAATGATGGCATGATTTGGAAACCATTTTCATGAAATGTTTTTAGGTATGATTTTGAGATAATGGATTAAATTTAATAGTGATTGTAAATGGAATGAAATGATGAAAACCTATTATTTTGTTATGAAATGAAAAAGGCATGTTGAAAATTTCAAATTGGAAATTTTTTATTTTAAACTCTTTTAAAATTATTGATTGAAAATCTAATTGATTATTGAAGAACATGTTATTCTGGGTAGCCAGTGGTAACTGAGATAAGAACTCTTTGACATTTCTTCCATAATAATGGATTTATGATGAAAACTGTTACTAAAACAACAATGGCATGACCACCCATAATGTGTTCTTCTATTGGGGTGTGGAATTCCCATGATATGATCACCTATTAGGGGGTATTTTTTTGTATGCACATGACTAGGTTCATAATCACTGAGAGTTGTGTGAGGATCCTATTACCTACAAATATAATTTACCACGATGATTTTGTACATGGTTTTATGCTTTGCATTTAATCGTTTGACGTGATAAACATGTCGTTTTTTTGTTGAACTATGTTATTCATTCCAACTGATTTATATAAATGCTTTTATATAAAATGTTCATGTAAATCTGTTTGAAGTCAATTTTGATACATCTTCCATATAATTTAATGGAAATAAAGTTCTGGTTTTAAATTTGAAAAATGAAATTCCCTGGATTATTTTATTAAAATTGAAATCATAAATGGTAAAATTTTATGATATTGATTATTGAACACTTAGTGAGATCGTACTAAGATTTATAGCTCAAACCCTAACTTTTCCTTCAACCATTTATATATTTTATAATTCCATGTCTGAGAAAATGGAAAAAGACACTTATATGTGGTGGTTGTTTTTGATCCTTTGGTCTTGGAGTAGTGGAGGTGAACAATGGAGATTTTATCAACATGTTTCATGGGATGTTTATGTTTTATCTTTTCTTTATGTACTTTTATGATGTAATACTTTGTATTTTTTATAACTATTTTGTTTCCGGTACATTATTTTTTTGTAGTGTTGAATATACTATCTTTTAATCTTTTATATTATATTGTTTTGGGGAATGTTTATTTCATCTTTGTCCTACATGATTCTTGTTTATAGTCACAACCCCATGGGGATCAAGAATAACCTTCAGGCTATGTCAGACTCAGATTGATTTTAAGGGTACCGGGGTATATTTTTTGGTTCGTGACAAATCCATTATCCACAATTAATGATAGATATCTTCGAATTCATCATAAATGGAGGTTTGATAGTAAAACGAAGCCATTAGTATAAAATATAGATGTAATTAATTAAAAATATATTACTCATGACATCATATAGGGATTGGGTAATAAATAAATTTTAAAAATCCTTTTCATTCCATTTAGAGAATAATATCCATTTTTATAACATTTTAAAAAACTATTCACAAAATTTTGAGAATTGTTTTACAAAAATAATAATGGGAACTTTTAATGGAATCTTTATAATGTATATCATATCTAGTGATAGTTATAACAACCTAAATTTTTCCATAATTAAATATATTTTTCTATGGTTTTCTACACATAAAACACCAAAAAACCAAACTAATATAGATCTTCATATGGTATCTATAGAATAAGAAGGTATAAGTAGTGGAAAATAAATTATTAAATATATATTTACTTAAAAAAAATATAAATAAAATATTCCTTAAACATTAAACTCTATTAGTACATATATGAAACTGATGAAATATAATTTTATTCTTAAAATTAATTTCATTAAATTTATATATTTTATGATTTATACATTTATGAATATAATTATTTTTAAAATAATTATTAATACATAGAGAAATGGTTTCTTAGAAGAATTTATTTTTCATGATATTTGATGATTTTATATTAATGTCAGCTTTATAATAATTATGTTGTATATTTTGAGAAAATAACAACATTTTTGGATTTATCATGTTAATATTATCATAATATATGTTTTTTTATTTTATAAAAAATAATTGATTTTAATTGAATAGTAAGAAATAAATCTTTTTAAAATATTGTTGATTTTAATAAATCACATAGATATAACAATAATCTAAAAAATAGGATGTCATTTTCTCTAAAAAATATACTTATTTTGGGTAACATGATATATTTTAAAATATTATGTTTTAATTAAAAACCTATATTAAATACTTTAGAGTGTGAGTAATATTTTTTGAAAAAATGTTTTCAAAACATTATATGTTAGAATTTGAAAATTAGTTTTTCAAAATTTAATAAAATCATATAATTTAAAATTTAATGTCATTAGGTCGAAATTATATATTAAGGGAAACTTTATTTATAGGAATAAAGTTTTTTTACCTTGGAAAACATTAGTTACACTGGTTAAATGAATATTTTTCAAGGAATAATGCTTTTATATATATTATGTATCTTTTAATTTAAATGAAAATATTTTAAATTAAAACTTTAATATGATATTTATAGAAATAAAAAAATAATTAATACCCATTTATTGTTTAATAAATGTTTAATAATATTAAGATCACTTATTAATTAATATGAAAGTTTTCTAAATAACCCGTTTTCAAAACATTATACCTTTTGATTTAAAAGTTATTTTTCCCTATTTACAAAAAAATAGGTTAAATGGGGACCAAATTTGGATTGATCACCTCAAAATTTGGTAATACAAGCCACCTCATAATTTAATTTATAAAATAATTTTCATGATTAATATTTAATTAATAGTTATAAGTTATTGAAAGAATAGTATAATATGTGTTTAATTTCCCTAAATTAAAATAAAAATTATAACTTCTTTAAATATTTATCTTTTGTTAAAATTATTACCTATATTTATCATAAAAATTCCCTCACCAAAGTCACCTAACTTCTATTCAATTCCATTCTTACCACTTACTTTCCATTCATTTCCCTATAAATAATTTATTTTTTTCATTTATAAAAGGGGGATCACATCCAAACTTTCAATACTCCACTCTTATTAAGAATTTTCCATCAACACTTTGAAATTTTACTCTGCAGTTATCCATTACCTAATGTAATTCCATTTTCCCCCACAAATTAGACGAAGACCCCCATATATATATATATGGTCTTTTTCAAGAGGAAGTTTAAGTTCTCAATGTAGGAATCACATCTTTCTTAAAAATTATTTCTTCTTCATTATTTTCTAAATAAAAATAAAAATAATATAATAATAATATGATAATAAATATTTTTTTGGGTTTTATTATGATAATGTTATGACCATTATTTATTCTATTTCATCTACTAGGGAAGGAATATTTTTTAGTGTGTCTGTGCGGATGCCCACCTACCTAAAGTGACAGTTTAAATTTTTCATAACAACCATTAATAGTGGATTAAAAATGATATTTACTAAGATACTATAATATTGATAACATTTTAATTATTATGAAATATTAATATATTTTATTTTCTACATTTATTCTATTCTATGAAAATGGGAGCGTCATCTGTGTGTACATGTAGATTACCATGTCCATGAGACAATGATTCTCTTTAATTTTCCATAGGAAATAAAATTAATAAAAATAGAAATGTATTCAAAGTATAAAATTGGATATATAATAAACCATTAAAATTTTGGAATGATAATATTATACATTCAGTAAGTCATATTAACAATAAATAATATAGTAAATTTTACCACTAAAAGCGCTTATTAATGTATCTTTTATAAATTGAGTACATTTAGAGAGAAATTATTTAAATATAAAATTTATGTGAAAATTATGTATTAAAAGACATAATAATATTCTATTATAGATAATAGGAAACTATTTTACAACACCATTGACTATGCTCAAAAAACTAAAAGTATTGACATGAAATTATTTGAACTACCCTAAGTGGCCAATTTAAGCCAAAAATATATTAAAAATTAGTTCCAAATTTTTTTAAATGGGTCATAGTAAGTAAAATATAGATGAATAATGTTCTAGGGTATATATTTAAAGATATTAAATTAATTATATTGTATTTTACACTCAATTTCATAACTCCTTTGGATATAATGGTAATGAATTTTTTTTTCTACAACACCTTTCACTAAGATATTTTTCACTTTATACACAGGTTTATTTTTATGTGGTGTATATGATGACCACTTTTTTGTTACCAAGAAATATATTTTATTCATGGTATTAGAGGTTCATTTTCAATATCTTTAATCTTCATGGTTTTTTGTAAAAAGTTTACTTTATTCTCGACTCATGCTCTCTTTCAATGAGGCACACAATTTATTTTTGAAATCAATCATACAAGACTCATTTATCCAACCATTTATTTATAAATAGGTTTTATTTCCATTCTAAATTAAGAAATTATGCCCATTAATTAAAATTTTTCTCCTTGTGGATCATATTATCTTTTAAAATGCATCACAGAATAAAATGATTCCTAATCTAATCAGACATTTCGTTTTCTTACATATCCATGTTTATCCATTGAATATATTTTATATAATGTTACATGAGAACCTCATTCTTCTCTTCATCTCTTATCAATGAAATGTTTTAATATCCTTTTTACAATTTGTGTTTTATTAAATAGTTTCAATGGGATTGAATTTTTTTTACATGAGTAGTTTACAAATAAATGTTTTCTTTTTAAATTAATGTTTTAAAATCATCCGAAATTTCATATTTAAAAATTCACTTAAGAAAATTAATTTAAAAAATACCTTGAATTTCATAAGTAAAACAAAAATAAAATATATAAATGATTTTCTGTGTCTTATTAAAAAAATAAATCTGTTTTATATGTTTTTATATGAACATATCCTTCTAATGCCTTTTAAATTTTATAAGAGACTTCCTCTCATACATTTTATGTTCTAAAAAACGAAATTATTATTCTCATGGTTTAATAAAATAAACCGCTTTAAATATATAAACTAGGGAAATTATTATTTTCAAATATAATTTCATAATGCTTCTAAGAGTCTTATTTATCTATGATGTATTCTAGATCAAGGGTATTTTTAAAATGGCGAAATGCTACATCATTATTTGGATGGATTATGAAATACACATTTACATATATGGTATGATCCTTCATTTTTTTTCATTTCCTAATCAGCCATTTATAAATTCAGGATTTACATTCAATGCCTTTCCTATGTGAATGAACTCTGATCTATTTTTAAATTAAAGGGTGTTAACCTATATTCCCAATACACATATAGATTGGGAGAAATTTTTGCATAAAATATTTATGAATTTTCCATATGGATCACATACTATATACATAATCATCTATTTTGATTGTTATTTACCAAGAATGATTCTTAAATTCATTGGATAACCATTTCTTCCATGGATTTGTTATGTAATATTTATTGAAGAAATCATGATTTATACCTCACAGAACCACTTGAAAAGGAAATAAAACTCATTTAATTTCCCTAGATTTTTAAGTTATTCTAATTTAAACCATGTTCAACAAATATTTATGATTTTCATTATATGATGGGCCCCTCAAAATTTTATAATCCTCAAATTCATTAGGTAATGTTTGCATTTAATAAGATATCATGGTGTATATGAAGTGGGACTTTCCAACAATGGGATTGGATAGTTAGCTAAGGAAACAATTTTATATTACCAAGGAATATATCCTTGACTTATGCTTATTATTTCATGTTTATATTTTTTCCCCATTCCTGTGATGTCTTTTACTTAAGATATCATCATGTTCACTCCTTGATATTTTTTATCTTTTAATTATTACATTATTTAATTATTATAATAATTATCTTTATGATATTCTATAATTTCTCCCATGTTATACTTCATTATCATGATTATTCCCTTACTGGGCTTTCTTATTCACCCTTTTCCTATAAATTTCCTTAGGTTATACTTTTTTTGTATTAAGACGACTTATGGGAGTTAAGAGAACTATTTTCATTACTAAATGATTAATTTGAGTTTATGTTTACAGTGTTTTATTTATCTATATAATCTTTAAAAGACACTATACCCCACATTCCAAGGTTTGTATTTATTAGAAGATAATTTTTTAATAAGGTAATAAATTGTGTTTAAGGATTGTGACATTATAGATTCTATAAGTGTATGGTGTAGTTATTCTTAGAGAATATGATTAAATAACTTTAGAAAAAAACCTAAGGATAAGCATAAGAATTGTATATATATCGATGTCTTGTTAAGGAAGATATTATGTGGTTTTATAAGCTATAAATCGATATCTATATACAAAAAATAGACGTAGTTTTGGAATAAATACATGTAGTGGTTATAACACATATGTGAGTTGGATGAGTATTTCTCGACCATCATTCTTGTTCATGGTGAATGAGCCCCAACCATGCACCTAACATGACCCTCTTAGGGGATTTTCCTTCATTTATCATGTTATTTTTATGAAAATATATAAATGTATTGATTTTATAGCTTCATTGATGGATTTATATTATAAGTATAAGATAACCCAACATAAAGTGACCAACATCAAACTAATATTGTTATATGTTGAACACATTGAATAATGGGAAATCTGAAAATGTAAAAGAATATATAATTTTATAAAAACCTATGTAATGTTAAGATAAATAATATTCATACTCATTAATTATGTTTTATAGAGTTATATTTATTATATAAATATTATTTAATTTTTCATTCAAAAGGATAAATAATTATTTATAAACAAACAGGTTTTCAAGAATTATATGATTTTATTTACAATTATCAATTCTAAATATATGCTTTTAATTTGAAGGAATGGACATCATATTTGATATCATTATATCAAAATTATATTAGGGTGAAATATTAGTATTTCTCTAAAATTATTGATTTTTCAATGAATCGTAAAAAAATAATAGCCCCTTGGTCCAGCGAAGTGGTAGTGGTCTTGCGGGGACTCAATGTGTTCTTTATTTCAAGTGGCATAGATTTATTCCTTTCTAAATTAGTGTAGTATTTTTTTTGGATTCCTCTACGTCCCCAAAATAGTTTTACCTAAAAATAATAATTTTTATTGAAAATGTATTTTCATTATAAGAATTTATGAGGAAAAATTATATTTTATAATATTTTTAAAAATTAATAATTCCATTTTAATTAAAAATAATCTTGTTATTGTATTTAGAATGAATTTTATTCTTTTATTTTGTTGAAAAATAATTTTATACTTAGAAATGAGTTTTTCTAATTACAATCATGGAATTTTCTATGTTTAGTTTTAAATTAACATTTTACTACTTCTATGAATTGAATCATGAAAAATGAATTCAATATATGAAATCATTAAGTAAATATTTATTAAATAGTTCTATTTATTTTTCTATCATTTTGAATAGTTACTATAGAAAATATATGTCATCTTCGAAATGGAAAATTGAAAAATTAAGGTAAAATTTGTTTGACAAGGCATAAAGCACTCTAAAAAAATTCCATTGTTTTGTTGGATATTTATTTTTACAATGACTATCCATGAATCAATAATATAGAAATTTATTACAAATTTCATTTTATTTTATCATTTATATTATTTTATGTAAATTTAATTTCAATAATGTTACTCTCATGCCTTTAGTATCTATAATATTTTGTAATAGTGATAAAAAATGTATAATATGTTTAAAAATATTAAATGTAATATAAGTTTAATTAATTAATGAGTTCCAAAAAAATAAAAAAATATAAAATGTTAGGGTTGTTGCCCCATATTATATTTGAATTCATTTTGTATAATTTTCTTAAATGTCAAATTAAATGAATAGTTATATAAATGAAATTAATGATACTTTTATAATAAATAACATTTTAATAAATTATTTTAAATTCTTAAAATAATTTAATAATCCATGTGAATTGGATATGGTTGGGAATATCAACCATGACCAATTTGAGGAATACTTTCTCTTTTATAGTAAATTTTTTGAATCTATTGGGGTAATAAAACCATGTTATTATCATAAGTTTCAAAATTGTTAACGGGTGTAACACCCCGAGATTTTAGGAACTATTTATAATCAATGAAAAATTTTATTAATAGCATTTCAATAAACGGTACCTCAAGTCTAAATGAATAATAATATAGTATACCATGATAAACTATCCAATAATATGGTGGGTATAATTAATAAAAACATAATTAGGATAAATGTATGGCTTACACAAGTTTAAAATAAATTCATTGGTATATAATCTGGTTGGATATGTCACTCAAATACATAATTAATGTTCCCCCAGGTAGGAAAAAAATGACCATTGCTGATCTAATTATTAATTCTAACCAACTTTATCTTATTTAATCACATACCATGATGGTGATTAAAAACTACACTTTCATGGAATTTGACACACTAGAATGGAATCCATGATTAAATGGGAAATTTATAGTAAAATAATATTACATGATGGAATGTGAGACATCTATTATGATACAATAATATCTACTCAAATTAGAGTTACACTTCATACAACCCTCAAGATTTCTACCTTCCACCTATACTTTAGGGAGTAAGATAACTTACATCACCTATTTGTGAGCTATGAATTTTCCTAAATAACTCTACAATTATGTTGGAATCTTATTTGAGATAAACCTCAAAATGAGTATCGATCTTCAAGACCTGTTGAGTTGCACTAGCAACACCATGAAGTGTAATAAAGTCCACCACCTACTATTGGAAGCAGTGTCTACTACTAATTCACCCATAGAGATTGTATTAAATGAAATGTTTTTGAAGGACCACACACCCTCTATTCATATAGTAATTATTTTCCTAAACATGAAGGTTTATGCTACCTCGTAGGTGAAAGCAGGAGTGATGGAAAAAATTATAAGTAACTCGAACTTACTCCGAAGGATGAGAGTCACATGCATACCCAAAAATCCCCCTGTCCTCAAATCAGTATTTTTGATTCCCATAATATATTTGTGGATCAATTTGAATATTGATGGTGCATCATCTGACATGCTAGGTCCTTTAGGTTTTTGTGGTGTATTTTGAATGCATCATGGATTTTTCAAAATATGTTTTCATAATTATATTGGAATTGGGATTTCTTGTGGAGATGAATTATGGGTGATAATTTAATCTATCAAACATGTTGTCCAACATAACTATACATCCATTTGGACTGAGTCTGAATATGAAGTCATTTTTAAGGTAGTGGAGATGGGGAAGAGGGGCATCCCTTGGAATGTCCTTCCCAATCAAGTTGACAATATTAACCCTTCCAACAAACTATATCTGATTTATCACCTTTTTGTAGAGAATCAATTCAGGTAGAAATTGATTTTTTGAAGAGGTTGATCATGGAGATGAGCACAATTTCATCCTTTAGGCCTCTTAATTATTGTGAATCTATGGAGGATTCAGACATGAAAGGAGTTATTCACTTATATATTTTTAAATTACCTTATAACACTTGAATTTGGTTATTTAATTTTATTAATATGTTTTAGGACTATCTTTTCCAAGATCTAAGATTTTCTATGTAATTTATTAGAATTAAGAAAAGTAAAACCCCTTGAAATTAAAAGAAATGTATTTATAAGAAACTATTATTATAGGCACAATATAATTTTATCTTAATAAATTAAAAGAATATTTATTATTTAATGATTTCCAAAAAATTACATATTATATATTCAATATTTTTTTAAGATTTATCTAATATTTTTTACAAGCTCGTGATAAGATTAAATCTAGATTTATGATTAAAAATGTATTTTTTTAAATGTGATGTTCACTGAGTTTTTTAAATCTATTTTCAAAGAATCTATTATTCTCATAGATATTGAATCTTGAAAAATACATTCCATATTTCAGACCAGGAGGTCCATGTTTGGTAAATAAGGCCCTTTAATTATGAATAGTAATCGTGGTAAAATTTATCACCTTGGTAATGGGTAAATCAGGTTTATCTAGGTCAAAACAAAATATTAATGTCTCCATTTATCATATTAGTTTTTATTAGATGAAGATAATTATAATATTATCACCTTAGACAAGAAATATAATTATTTAAGGGAGACATGAGCTTGAAAATGACTTGTACAATATTTAAAACCACAAAACATACAAAATGTCAGTCTCTTAATTTTAAATATCTTTTATGTGTCCACATAGGTAAAAAATTGTTTTAAATGAATATTAATTTTTATATTTAGAATAATTAAATTATTTTCATGATGGTAATTTATTTGTAGTTTTTATTAATTATATAATTACTTTAAATTTTATGCAACACCAGAAAAAATATTTCTTCTATTAATAGAAAAAAATAAAGGATTTTAAAAATATTAAAAGAAATATATCTTGAGTAAGATAATAAGTGAAACAAATTTTTTTGATGATATAATATTTTAGTAAAATTTGAAAAGATTATATTTTAATTCTATTTTTGTATTGGTGTCTTTGAATTAAAATTAAAGGAATAGTTACAAAATTGACATTAATGAAAATTTATAATAAATAAAATTTATCTAAATGATATAAAAATAAAAAAAATGTTGTCTTTGGGAACATGAATGTAATATGGTTAAAAATATCAACCGAGTCCAATTTTTGAGTCACATTTACCTATATGATAACATTCATAATCCTGTTATATTTAAATAGTTCTTGTCATGGTAATGTTGAAAAATTGTTAATGAAGGGGTTACTAAAATGAAAATAAGACATGTTAAATTTCATTGGATGGTGTTATTTTGAAATTATAAATTTTTCAATCGATTAACTGTCTATTTTTAAGGATTCATCTTTAGAATGACATTATTATATTTTAATCTTTTAATAAATTTCCAATTGTGTCCTATCCATACCTTATTAAAGGACACCCATTCTTTATCTTCATTACACCATATTGAGCCTTATTGATTGAAAGAACTATACCAATTTCCATTATCAACATACAGATCAAATTTCTAGGGGTGATGGCCTTACAATAATTTAAATCCAAGTTCTATTTAGGGAAGATCTAAATCAGGCCTACCAAAAAAGATGTAACCAATCTACCTAACATATTTCAATTTATTCTTTTTTACATATTATAATTATATGTAATTAATCATAAAATAATATATTATATATCTTAAATATATTAATATGTTACTATGATTATTGGATCACTATCATTAACTCTTTATTCCTTCAAATTGAAAGTGAAAGTATTAGTCGTGCAAACGTAAGACATGTCGTCTCCACGTAACGATGTAATTATTTCTTAATCACTATATATCATGGATGTTTACTATAATGAGTTAAAATCATATATATCATAAATATGAAAGATCTATATTTATGTAATGATAATATAATATCTAAATTCTTTCCTTTCAAACTGTTGGAAAATGATAACGTCGCTTGTGTGTATGTGTGCACTACCACCTATATGAAGAAATATGATTCATTTATTAGTTAAATTTTATTTCGATAATAATTAGGATATATTTAATGAATATATATTATATATATAATATAATAAATATTATATAATGGTGAATTATTATTTAATTTTGTTTTGTTTTTTGCAATCTATGAATTTTACACATACTTTTGCGTGATTCCTAACATAATTTTCAATTAAATACAAGTTTAGGATCTAAAATTCCTAGTTTATTTGGTAATGTAGGCACATAATACATCAAATTCAGACTAAAATAAATCTTATTTATTTTATTCTCCATAGTGAGTTCTTAAGACATAATATGATAACTTGGGGAATATATAAAATAAAATGGTTAGCTAAAAATCCAAGTAAAGGAAAAACATTCTAAGGAAGTATAACATGTGAGTGAAAAGTATAACCTGATATCATAAAAGATATGAAACATTTAAAATCACATGGGAGCATAAAATAAATAACATGGTATTATAAGATAAAGGAATTATAGTAAATGTGGCAAAAACACATAACATGACTTAAACTTTTGTCATGGCTAACTTCCTAGACAATATCACACGGTGGACAGAGTCCCATAATGGAATAGGTTTCCTCCATTATCTCATAGATTACGCCTCATGAGACTAAATATTTACCTAATTAATTTTACTACCATATATAAGTACCCATCATTATATGTTCATGATTATGTGTTCCAAAAAAAAAGAAAAATTATCTGAAGGCAAAAAAATAAAAAATACATGTGGAATGAAATGGGTTTTATAATCTTGCCTCATATCATAATCATGAGAAATTTATTAAATGATTAATTTAAGAAATAAATGTAATACATTTATTAGCCAATAAAATAATGGAGTATATGATTGGAATTTATTTTAGAGGCATATATAAAAAATATAGAAACATTCATTAATTTTAAAGAGGGAGAATGAATGTTATAGTTAGAATGTTAATAACTAAAACTAAAGGTTGGTTTAGAGACATTCCTTACACATAGTAGCATAATATTTCAAGATATGAAAATATTAATTCCATTCAAAACCATTTAAAAAATATATAGTATAAATATAAATAGGGATTTAATTTGATAAAAACACGAAATATTATAATGGATTCCAAGTATCAAATAATGGTTGTAGCTGTAGGGAAGTCATTCACACTATATAGGTTAAAATATTTAACTGCTTTTTACTTTTGTAAATAAATTCAAGAAATATATTATATGGAAAATTAAAGAAAGAATATTTTTTAAAACATGTGTAAAAATATCCTTAATAAATCATTAGAGAATATTAAAAATATCCTATTAACATTTAATAGAAAATAAGGATATTGAAGGAAAATGATTTTCAAGTGAAAATAAAAATAAATAAATATTTTTATAAAAACATTTTATCAATCACATTATGTACCAAAGATTAGGAAATGGTATTATTAAGTAAAAATTTCATAAATTATTATTGGATAATAGAATGAAATTTCTTTGTTGGATAATGATAACATAATTTCCTTCAATATAAATTCAATCATAAACAATCCCTACTAAAACGAGATAGAACCATAAAGCCTTATCGCTCTAGTAAATTTTGAACCATAACCCCTATAAATGATTGAAATTAATTTTAACTTTAAATAATTTTATGTATGAATGATCGATTATATAATATTTAATGGGGTAGTATACATATTATATAAAAAAAATTAGGTGTATAAAATAATAAGTCTCTCAAAGAAGGGAATTTAGAGATGAAACCCATACAAAGTTAAAACTATAGAAGTTGGATTAATAAATGAATTTATAATGTGTATTGAATGTATATAAAAATATAAAATGTAAAAATACTACATAAAATAGTCAATTTTAATTACACAGTAAATCTTGGAATAACATAATAAATGAATTTGATGTTTAACCTAATGAATGAAAAGGTAGTCAAGAAACCATTAAATTCAAGACCAAATCATCATATGTGTTTCTTATCATAATGAATAATATAATTTTGTTAATTATTTACTTTATTAATAAACGTTTTCATTTTTATTATTCATTTTATTTTATTTTTTACCATTTCATATCCAATTACAGAACCAGACAATTTTATGTTGGTTTTTTGGATAATAATCAGCTCATATGTCTGAAATCACTTTGGAATGTTGAATAACATAAAAGATATTATCTCTTGATCACCTAAAAATTGTTAATAATGATGTTATTATAATTATTATTCATAAATTATACTTTCAAAACTAACCATGAAATACAGTTTTGAAAAAAGAACTACATTACATTCGTGGACATCGTAGGCCTTTCCTACGCATGAGTAATGTTTCCATTTCTAAAGAATCATAATTGAAATTATTTAACTATTATTTTAAACTTACATAAGAATACTTATATCATAGATATCATATTATTTCTTTCAATACACTTATATAGACCATCCATGTGATACTGTAACAAAATGAATTGTGTCGCTTAGCGAGGCGGTAGTCCACCCTACACATGAACAACATTACAACTATTCAATGGATTGTAGGCTATGAAATTATATGATATATTAATTATATATAATTATTAATATATAATTTATATAATATTTATAAATAATATCAATACTTATTACCCTTTATGTAATTTTTATATGAAAAATGAATCACATTGCTTCACGAGGTGATAGTCCACCATACCGACGAGAAACATTATCTTATTGCCTAAAATATGAAAAAATGAAGGTATATATGATATTAAAAATATATAAGTATAATTATATCATAAATATAATATAAAAATATTAAATAATTTATTATAACTAACTGTGATAAGTGGTGATGGAAAATGAATTACATCGGTATGTGATGAGGTAGTACATTGTACACACGATCAGCTATTTTTTTTTTCAATTTCATGGAGGTGGAGATAAATGTAGTACATTATCCTACAATAATAAAATATAATTATTTTTATTAATAATATTATATAACATCATAATGTTTTAATAATATTATTTTGAGGTGGAAGAATAAATAAAACAAAATGTTTGGGTACGAAATATACCTCTTCTCCGAACAACCTCTTTATAATTTCACCAAAAGCCATATAAAGGTAGATTTATGACCATAGAAATTGCTATAGGATGTTTTTAGGGATGCAAGGAATGTATTTGGGTATTAATTGGATCATCCAAATGGTTTTGGTGGTGTGAACTGGAGGGGATGGTGGGTGACCTTTTATAATTTAGAGAGAGAATAAACTAGAATGTTTTCAAAAGACTGAATTATATCCATGTTTTTTATAATACTCATGGCTCTAAAATGACCCATTATCCGAACTTGGGTGACATAAAGTTTATATATTTCTATAAAATATTATTTTATTCTGTTTTAGGTCATTTTTAAGGATTATCATATTAGTTTAACCCCAATAAAGTCATTTTCACCACAACTACAATAACATATGATTAAAAATTTTACTATTAATTATAGTGAAAAATAAAGATTAAATAATTAGATAATACTATTAATGATAATTAAAAACATATAAACCATTTTATCAAATACGTCTCATTAATTTACTATAATTTAATATAAAATAAAATCCACAGATGCGATGCAAATGTTGTTTTCCAAAGAGGAAATTTTCATAAGTATGAATAATTTTTATATCCATGTTGAACATAAATTTGATTAAAATAACCTAATTATGATTAATAATAATATTATTTAATTACTTTTAAATTTAATAACATTTTAAGACAAATTTTAATTATTTCAATTCTTTAAACGAAAGGACAATTCTAAATACAAATATGCATTTTCACTATTGATAAAAAAATTTATGTTTTTATAAAATTATAAAAAATTAAAGGGAATTTTATTTTGATATGTTTAATTAAAAAAGGAAGTAAAATTTTACCATTTTTTTAAATGTTTCAAAAATTAATTTTAAAATTAGCGCACAAAATGCAAGGAAACCGATTTGTTAGATCAATATTGTTTTTAGCATAAAATGCGATTTATTCATATACCATGCATAAAAAATATTAGTTAAACAATAATTTTTTTGTTGAATATATAATATTTATATTTTGTTAAAAGCATTTACTAATATAAATTAATTTATTTTATTAATATAAAAACACAATGTAGGTATTAAAATAATGTTTCAGAAAAAACATTTCCTTTAACTTGAAATTATTTTAATTTTCTTTTATAATTAACAGATAACTAATGAATTTATATGACACATGTGTAAACCACTTATATTCCATTATTTTTTAGTTATATTCTTTATGATGAAGTTATATTTTTCATATTTAAATAATTATATTTCAATAGATTATCACGGTTCATTTAAAGTCAGTGTTGTATGCATTGTAAGATATTAAAGAAATTAAATTATTTAAAAAGAAAAATATTATGGAACCTTGGGGTGTTAAATTTTACCCCCTATAAAAAAATTACACTCAATTTGAAATTTTTTAATGTAATCAAGGTTTTGAAATTCAAAATATTACATTTTCGAAAATTTAAATTAGAAAATGGGTATATAATATTCATGTTAAAAGTGGGAAAAGGAAATACGAAGGTCATATGGAATAGAATATAACTAGGTTTATAAGTCAGAGAAAATTAGTTGGAAGTTAAAATTTGGAGTTGGAAGGAATTTTTAAATAATTATGGATTGTGGTAGAGAAAATGATTGTGGAAAATTTATACACCACAAAACCTTAAATCTGTGATGGGTTAAAAGGCCACTGATTCATCAGACATTAATGTAATATGATAATTTTTTTGATTCAAGATCCTTTTCCAAGAGTGTATAAATTCATTTACCATCCAAACTCAGATCATGAGGAAATATAGTTGATAATTATAATTTAATCATTTAATAATTTTCCACCATAACCACAACTATTTATCTAAATGATGAGTTTTAATTTTTTATCACCAAAACACTAAAATTAACATCTAATTTTTTTAAAAAATGTATTAAAGGATAATAATATATTCCTCTGATCTTTAAATATTAACAAAAAAATTATAGGTTACCATATGTTTTTATAATTCCCAAAATTAATACATCTCCATATTAATCTATGAATCCAAGGATAAACTAAAATCATCCCATAACAAAATAACCCTATATCTCAAATATCCTCAACATTAAAAAGTTTAATTGTGTTATTACCAAATAATATTTCATGTTAAATAACATATTATACCTATGTGTTTCATAAACCTAACCCAATTATTCATTCCCCAAAATATCATTAATCACTTAAATTTTTTAAAACATTAAGAATATTTGATCCTAAAATATGTTTCGTAGTGTCAACATAATTTTTATCCGTCAAATAGTTTAAGTAAAAATACTACCAATCTAACTAGTACATCATGTAGTACAGTTGTAGTCATTTCACCCTATCTAACCTTGGGATGGCGGTTTAATCCCTATGGCCTTACTGGATACAACATGTTTTTACCCAATTTATGGAATATACATTTTTTAAAACTATGGAAACAATTATGTGATAGTAATATTAATATTTCAACATGATCCAATAACATACTCAAAAATATGACAAATATATTTAAAAATAAAATTTTTCATCAAATAGCATTTTTACTACTACATTTTTATATACATCATATTTTCCCCACAAAATTAAATTATCAAAATCGACATTAATTACCCCAACACCATGAACATATAAAATATTATATTTTCCTCAATCATGTGTTATTATATAAAATTTTACCATACCATTAATTTAACTTTCTAGTTCATTAATACCATTCAAAATATTCTTGAAAATTCATAAAAAACTTTTACATAACAATCCTTAGATTTTCATGATTCGTTTAACCAGTATCCCATTGATAAAAATACTCTGAAAATAATATTCTCTAGATCCAACATCAAAACACTTAATTTATCCCGATTAAATAGGTTTCATAACATAGGTCCTATATAATTAATCCTTGGATTAGGTAATTGACTTGGATAATTACCTAGTTCCCCACATTTTTGACATTGAACTATAACCCGTGATTTATGGTAGATATTATATCATTGTGTCTTGTTAATTGAACACATGATTTAATTCAGAAATTATTTTCTACATTTCTATACAAAATGTATCTTTTAGTTCTATTATGTAATTTTCCATGGTTCCCATTCATTAATTTTTTACATGTAAGAAATTAAATTTTCTTGTGTTTGTCTTCTTTAACTCTCGAACTTCTATGAGATGAAATCACTCTCATATTTGATGTATTTGAAAATTTCACTATGTTTTAGATGTTAATTGTAACGCCCCGACCCTAGTTACCCAGATTCAGTTCATTATTACATAACATTCACTACTAAAATAAAGACTTTTAGCGACCGCCAAAAGTGGTCACTCTAGGTTTTTAGCGACCGCCTTGTGACCGCTTTTGGAGGTCGCTCTTGCTCCATCGGTAAAGACCAACATCGAACACCATTGACAGTCGCTAAAGGTTACTTAAAATATTCCATGTATCATGTTCCTGGGACATAGAATGGGCTGCGAGACGGATGTGGGGAGACTGGATCTACAGTGAGGGCGACCTTTGAAGATATGTTCATCGTCCATGGTGGATCTACGGCGGCCGGAGGGAGGGAATGTGCGGCATCAGGTGGAGCACGGTAGGTGGTCGAACATTGGGGGAATCAAGTTCAGCGGCGGGTGTGGTAGAATTGATGTGAGGCCATGCGAGGTGGCGATGGGGGTGACATACGGTGCCTGGAAAGCAGCAGGGGCGACAACAAGCTAGTTGCAGTGGTGGTTTTTGGGGAAGACAGTGGCGCGGGTGGGAAAAATCCTGCTATTTTTTTCTCGCATTAGCAGCCGCCAATGGCGGTCGCTAATACTGTCAATAGAGACCGCCAATGGCGATCGCCCGTGTCCCTAGGCACAGAAGCCCATTTATCTAGTAGTGATTGGAATGATTACAAGGAATCAAATACTGAAATACTGATCAGTTTAGCAATATTGGAAAATAGATTACATACATTAACACTAAATTACTCCTTAGAAAATAAAACACAACATAAATAATCTTTTTAGAACACCATTAATCTACTAGATTAACCTTCCTTATCAATCATAATACACTTCTTAGAATCTCGGGGAAATAAATCAAAATAAATGGGTGTGCTCAAATGCTCAGTAAGTGTAAGCAATACAACATAAGATAAAAGTAACAATAGGTACGGTGAATAATTTAAAACACATGCATTTACAAATAATAAACATGAACACTTTATTCTAGGAATATGAGTTGAGTAAATAATTCCATAACAAAACATAGTCTTGGGTATTCTACTAGTCGAATAACTGCATGAACCATCATTATTATTTTCATAATGAGGGAATGTATAATGCCAGACATTCTGACACATCTTGTCAATGCCTCAACCAAGATGTCTAAAAATGATTTAGGCCTCAGCAAAAACTATATATCAAATTGGGAAAGGACTCATCCAATTAAATATCTAATTGTCTCATAATACCTACCGATGAATCTAGGAGATATATCAAGCTCCACCCATCACTTAATAAGTCCAATACATTCCTCACTTGAAAAGTTTGAAACATAACATAAACATTCGTATTAAAACTAGCATACGAAATGTAAATACTTTAACCATAAACCATGAATGGTATAAAAATAACACATCCATATTAAAACATTACCCAAAACCTTAAATACAATATGGAATAATTGTATCATAATAAATCAACTTTAAACACATGTAAAATTTATCGAAGGACGTTGACATAGATGAAATCAAAACTATTTGAGAGAAATATCTATTTCTATTTTGAAGTCATTTAAGGGCTACATAATTATAAAAGAAGACATTTATTTTGAAAATATTCTTATAATATTTTATGGGAAGCTTCGATGATGTTATAATGGCGGAAAATAGCCACACCCACCGTATAAGTTAAAAAAACATTCTTACCTTAATTTTGTCAAAAATGTCATAAAGTACCTTGTTTAGAAAATGACTGAAAAATTTATTTCAAAACATATAATGACAAATAAGGGTATAAATGACATTAACCCATAGTTTAGTAAATAGTAAAAATGTTTACAAATACATTTTTAAGAAAACACAGATGTGGATGATAAACTGGTCCCAGTAGATACTTAAGTAAAAACAACCTCAGATAATCAAGAGATTGAAAAATTAACACTTACCTTGTAATTTTACTTGGTCAAGGGTTATTTAACCTTTTTTATAATATTTAAATCATTTTTATTAAGTTATAAAAGAACAATATACATTAATATGTTATCATATATGATCTTCTAATATTTCTTCATTAATAATATTTTTGTAGTATCATCATTTTGGGTGTTAACTGATTCATTTTCCATTATATACATGGTTATGTAAGAAATGTTTTTTATGAATGTGATGTATTTGATTTATGTCCAGAATTATATTATGTTCTTAAAAATTATTTTTAATCATAAAATGAAAATTATTCTTGAATGATTACGATGGGGAATGAATCTCATCGTCTGCGTGGAGACGGTAATCCGTACGTACACACGAGCGACAATATCATATTATTGATAATATAATTGTATATAATTGGATGGAATATCATATATAAAGAATAATTAACATGTTATATTTATTATTTCAATCAGTTATACTCATTATTATACACATCCAAATAATGAAGTGTTTGAATAACAAACTACACCATGACGTGGAGACAGTAAGCCATACGTACGTATGTATGGTGACTTTGTCCTTTATAGGATGGATAGAATAACTAATATGGTTTTATCATATTTATAATAACATCAAATTATGTATAAGGTACTAGATTTATTATTTTTGTATGGAATCAACGATGAAAGTGGAAGTGGAAGAAGAAAAGAACATGAAAGAGGGTGGTGAAATTATTACCTCTTCTTCTGGTGTTTTATTTTAAGTTGATCAAAAGGGCACCATAGGTTGGCTTTTAGATCAAATTAAGGACTAGAGGATAAATTTATGGATTTTGGGAAGGTATTTTGGTAGGGGCTGGCCGATCCAAATGAATTTTGAGGTGTGATTTTGAGAGAAGGGGAAGTTCTCTTTTATAAGAGAGGTGAGGGGCACTCAAGGAAACAATTGAAATATTATTTTATAACAAAATAATTTTCGGTTTATAATGGCTCAAAAAAAGATTTATTTCAATTAAAGGGTGGGTATTGGTCGAAAAACACTCAACCAATAGGTTTTAGACAAGTTTGGGTCACCATATTAACCTTATCCTTTAGATTTAACTCTTAGTTAAATAGTTTAACTTTTACCATGTATTCCTGTATTATAATAATAATTGGTTAATAAACATACTATAAAATTTCAAGAGAACCTAAAGTGGTTCAATAATGATATAACTATCATTATATAAGTTTTTTGGATGATCCTTATATTTTTAGGATTATTATAAAATTTAATAATAAAATATTTGTTTTAAAAACTCATTTATGTCAATTTTGACAAAATTTAGTATTTGGTTTTTGTGAAAGTAATAACAACTTTATTACTTAGAAATAAATACATTTAATTAGTCATAACATGTCATATTCACCTATAAAAATCTTGGATGGCATCAAAACATTCATTTTTTATTTATTATAATATTTATAATATCATTTATTTGATTCTTTCATTAATAATAAAAACACTACATCATTATTGTGTCATATATAAAAATATATATTTTATTTATAAAATTTATAAATAAATTATCATGAAGTATTAAATACTTTTTTATTTCTAATGAATATTTATAGCCGAATAGATGAATTATATATCCTCATATAAATATTTTTTTACTAAAAGATATATGCTTTTGTTATTTTTGTCTTTATTTTAGATTATTTAATATAAAATGTCATTATCAATATAAAGTGGCTCCATGGGGTCCCCAAATAGACCCATGAATTACCATGATTGGAAATATATTATACAATAGGAATTGGTCACATTTTATGGTAATTTAATATTATTATAATAATATTTGTTTACCCTTATTTACCAGATTTACCCATTAACCATGGTAAAAAAATATTTATTGAAATAAATATTCATAATGTATAAAAATTAAAGTTACATATTTACATAATTTGGACCTCCTGATTCTAAATATTGAATTCATTTTTCCAAATTCAAAACACAGAAGTGTCAGAAATTAATTTAAATTAATTCCCGTTGTTAACGAAAAAACATGTTTTTAAGAAATAATAACTATCGAAAGATTGACATTTGTTTATGTCTACAATAAATGTGAATTTACATCCAATGACCTAAATTATATTAAAGGATAAAAATATAATCTAATTATAATTTAAAACCACTCAAAATTATAATTTTACACTTTAAATTATTTCAATTTAAAACGTAGTTTTTAATTAAAATTTAGTATTTTTCACAATTCATAAAAATGTGAAAGTTATCAGAAAAGTACCAGAAATATATCCAAACTTATTTTATATGTACCAATTATAAAGAATAATTTAATTTCATTAAATTTAATATATAAAAGTGTCAAATTTTGGTTTTAAAAAAGGATCACCATTAAAAGGCGGTAAAATTGCATTTTTTGAAAAATACCTCTTTTATCTGAATAAATGAATTTGGTCTTATAATATGTATATGAAACACATAATATGGATTATAAAATTATATAGAGTATATAAAATTCAAAATTCCATTAATACTATTCATAACTTCTTTTTGAACAACTAGTTTGTTAAGTCGTGGAGCACTCGAACTCGGTGTTGCGTGTAACGCGAGTTATTGAATTACGTTGAAGAAATAACATACTATAAAATCATGGGGTGTTACATTCTATCCTCCTTCAATTAATTTCTTAATTTTAATTTGAAAATTTTCTTTGAAAATAAAAGGTTAAAAATAGAAAAATACCTTTGTGGAAAACCCACTTTGGAAATTGGTTTAATAAAAGTTAGTCTTAATAAGAGGGAAAGGGAAATGAAAAAGTCACCACCAAATTATGATCTTAATTATGAGAACATTGGTGGAAATTAGAGACACATAATTGGAGGAAGGACGTAGATATTTATAGGGAGTGATTGAGGTCATGAATCACAAACAAGTGTAAAATTGAGGCCCTCAAATCCATTAATCTGTGATGATTTAAAATATCATCGGTTCAACAAAACATAACGTATTAGGATAACATATTATTTGGTTTTAAGATCCCTTTTATAAAGTTTAAGAATTAATTTATTCATACAATAAGAGGAAAAAAATATACTTGACAAGTAGAGTTTCAAACATTAACTAATTCCAACCACAAACTCATCTTTCACTCTAAAAGATAATAGAATTCAAAAATATTCTATTTATCATAATCATACAGGGTTCCAAAAATAATTAATTTATAATTTATTTGTTAGAATATTTTAAAAAACTATATTACCCAAACCAGGACATCATGTATGCCAGTGGTAGGTGATCCATCCTAGTTGCCCTTCGGTTGCGGGTTCAAGTCTCGCAGCCTTGTCGAACATGACGAGTTGTCGCCCAACCTCCAAGTTTCCTTTTTTATGAAAATCCAAAAATAATATCAATAAATGATTTAACCTTAAAAATAGTATCCAATGTCAAACTTAATCTATTACAACCTTTAGACTTAGACAAAATACTTCGGTCCAAACTCACAGTCCAAAATTTATAAGGAAGGTTAATACAAGGAAGATCGTTTTTCCATGTAAAAACATGTGAATACCTTCATCATGTATTCTTTTAAAACACTATAACACCCTGAATTACCATAAAACCTTATTGATTACATTCATGCTCCCTTATTCCTTATAGAATACAAGATATTCTCCTTCTTTCAAAAAATGTGTCAAAATCCAACAATGGTGGAATATACAAATCATTAATCAGTTTCATGGTAGAAAATAATATCCAATATAATTTATCCAAATCAATCATATATTATTCCAAAATCACTACCTCCATATGAGAACCATATTATGGTTTATATTTCTCTCAACCAAATATTTTCCATAATATTTAACCAGTTGTTGAGTCACTTTTCTTAGTTCCACACAATTTCAAGTCCTTAATAAAATAGTACTACAGTACCATCCTTTTATACTCTATAATTATTATAACATGTACATCATTAATACAATAATCAAATGACACAATACATTAATAACAACATAAGAAATCTAATCATTCATATTCATCTTCGATTATATCATAACTTGATTATTATTTAATAACAGCATTTGGGGTATACTCTGATGATTTGGACATGGCTTCATGTAGTGTCCCAACTCCTTACAGAGGAAGCATTGTACATTTGAATCCTTTTTCTTACCCTTAAAATCAGGTATTTGGTGTACTTTTTATCCATTTTTATAACAAACTCCCATTACCTTAAATAATTTACCAAGGTAATTCTTTCCACATTTATCAGATAAGGGAAAATCCTTCTTTCCCTTCTTCCCTTTATCCATATTTCCCTCTTCCATCATTTTATTCTCTTGCTTCCCTTCAGAGCCATAGGACTCAGAGAATTATTTACTTATCTTATTAATAGATAATATTATTTCTTAATTTGATGAGAATGTTTGGGAGACTATTTCCCATTTAAGTATTGTCTTAATACAATGAAATATATGATCCTTATTAATCTTTCGATCATGCGTATTGCTGGAATTATCATTCCTTATACTAGGAACCATTTCTAAACAATGTCATACACTCGGTTAGTTTATGAATCGAAACGTATAATTCCAAACTTGTAAAATACCTAACATAAATTGAAAAGCATTTTCATATAATCTATAATCATAAAAAATGTTTTCTTTGAGGAACTAATTACTCCTAAATCCTTCATAATGGCTTGTAATGAAAATGTCAATTATCCTAAGAATATCCCTCGGGAGTGTCGTAACCAAGAGTGAAGAAAGGCCCGTTGTCATGTACCAGGATTCCCTGGGTCAAGATCGAAAATCCTTGACAGAGTTTTAACTCCTAGTTACATCTGTGCTAGAACTACCGCTACCTTCTCATATCCAGACATTGATGTCTTCCTTGGAAAATACACAAAATCTCCACATTACCAGAATTATAGAATGTTCTTCTATACTAATCCTCAAAGTCTATCTTAGGGTAACGTTCTCTAATCAGAGTTTAACTAAATCTATTTACAAGGTTGTTTCTAAACTTCCTCTGATACCAACTATAATGCCACAAACCCAGTTATCCAGAGTCAGTGCATTATTACATAACATTGACATGATTACAAGGAATCAAGTCTCGAATGAACGATTAGTTTAGAAGTCTTGGAAAATTGATTACATGCATGAATGTTACATTACTCCTTATAAAATAAAACACAACATAAATAATACTTCGATAACACCATTAATCCCCTATATTAACTATGATTATCAATCATAATACACTTCTTGGAATCCTGAGGAAATAAAACATAAGAAAGAGGTGAGCTTAAATGCTCAGTAAGGGTAAGCAATACAGCGGCAGATAAAATTAACATTAGGCATGGTGAGTAATTGAAAACACACACCTTTACAAATAATAAACATAAAAATTTAATGGCAGGAATATGAGATGAGTAAATAAATCCATAATAAAATATAGTCATGGGTATTCTACTAGTTGAATAACCACATGAACCATTATTATTATTTTCAAAATGAGAAAAAATGCATAATTCAAGACATTATGAAACATCTTGTCAAGGCCTCATCCAAGACATGTAAAAATGATTTAGGCCTTGGCCAAAACCATATATCAAATTGGGAAAGGCCTTTGCCAATTCCACGTCTAATTTTCTCATGAGACCTACCAATGAATCAATGAGATATAGCGGTATCCACCAGTCACTTACTAAGTCCAATACGTTTTTCATATGAAATGGTTGAATCATAACATAAACATTCGTATTAAAACTAACACACGAAATGTCAATACATTAACCATAATCAATGAATGGTATAAAAACAATAGATACACAATCAAAGATATCACAAAACATTAAATAAATTATGGAAGATTTGTATTAAAACAAATCAACTTCAAAAAATTGTAAAATTTATCAAAGGATGTTGAAAAAGATGAAATCAAAACTATTTGAGAGAAATGTTTCTCTCTATTTTGAAGTCCTTTAAGAGTCACATAATTATAAAAGAAGATATTTATTTTTAAAATATTATTATAATCTTGTAAGTGAAGCTTTGACGATATTATAATGGCAGAAAATAGCCTCACCCGCTGTATAAGTTAAAAAAACATTCTTACATTAATTTTGTTGAAAAGGTCATAATGTACCATGTTTGGAAAATGATGGAATGATTCCATTCATAACATATAAGTCCAAATAAGTGTATAAATGACTTTAAAACATATTATAGTAAATAGTAAAAATGTTCTGAAATAAATTTTTATGAAAACACGGATGTGGATGATATAGAGGTCCTAGTAGATATGTAAAAACAACCTCGGATAATAAAGAGATTGTGAAATTAACCCTTACCTTGTACTTTTCCTTGGTCTAGGGTTCGTTAAACTCTTGTATAATAGTTAAATCATAGTTATTAAATTATAAAAGACCCATATACTTAAATATGATATCATATATGATCTTCTAATATTTTTTGGTTAATAATATTTTATTAGTATCATCGTTTCGAGCGTTAACTGATTAGTTTTCCTTTATATGCTTGGTTATGTAATCCATGTATATTATGAATAAGATGTATTTGATTAATATATATAATTATATTATGTTCTTAAACATTATTTTTAATCATCAAATGAAAATTACTCTTGAATGATTACGATGGGGAATGAATCTCATTGCGTTCATGGGGATGGTAATCCGTACATACACATGAGCAAAAATATCATTATATTGATGGTGAAATAGTAGGTAATTAGATTATATATTATTTAAACAGATTCATTAAAATGTTATATTTTTTATTTACATCAGTTATACTCATTATTATACCCATCCAAATAATGAAGTGTTTGAATACCAAACTACACCACGACGTGGAGACGGTAAGCCGCATGCACACACGTATGGTGACTTAGTCATTTATTCGATGGATATAATTACAAATATGGTTGTACCATATTTATAATAAAATCAAAGTATGTATAAGGTACTGGATTTATTATTTTGGTATGAAAATAATAATGAAAGAGAAAGTGAAAGAAGAAAAGAACTTGAAAGGGGGTGGTGAAATTATTACCTTTTCTTTAGGTGTTTCGTTTTTAGTTGATTAAATGGGCTTCTTATGTTGGCTTCCTGATAAAATTAAGGACTCTAGGTAGAATTTATGGAAGTTGGGAAGGTATTTGGGCAATGGCTGGATGAGATAAATGGCTTTGGATAAGTTATTTTGAGAGAAGGGGAAGTGCCCTTTTATAAAAGAGGTGATGGGCACTTTTGGAAAAAGATTGAAATATTATTTTATAATAAAATAATTGTCAGTTCCCATTGGCTTAAAGAAATTTATTTAGAGGATAATATGGTTTTGGGTCACAAACATCTCAACCAATAGGTTTTAGATAGGTTTGGGTCACCATATTAACGATATCTTTTTGATTTAACTATTATTTAAATAGTTTAACTTTTACCATGTATTGTTGTGTTATTATAATAATTGGTTAATAAAAATACTATAAAATGTCAAGAGAACCTCAAGTTGTTAATTAATGATATAAAAATCATTATATAAGTTTTTTGAAGAACCATAGAGTTTTAGGACTATTATATAATTTAATAATATAATATTGGTTTTAAAAACTCATTTATGTCAATTTTGACACTATTTAGTATTTGTTTTTTTGAAAGCCATAAAAACATGATTAATTCAAAAAAAATACATTGAATCGATAATAACAATTCATATTAACCTATCAAATTATTTTATAGCCTCAAAACATTCAAAAAATATATATTTTAATATTTATAATATAATTTATTTGATTTGTTCATTAATAAGGAAAATACTGCACCATTATTGTGTCATATATAAATATATTTATTTTATGTATAAAGTTTATAAATAAAATATAATTATGTATTAAATATTTTTATATTTCTAATGAATATTTATAGTCGAATATATCCATTATATAACCTCATATATAAATTGTTTTACTAAAAGATATATGTTTTTGTTATTTTTGTCTTTACTTTAGATTATTTAATATAATATGTCATTATCACTCTAAAGTGGCTACATGGGGAACCAAAATGAAAACAAGAAAGTACATGGTCGGAAATGTATTATAAAATAGAAATAGGGCACATGTTAGGGTAATTTAATATTATAATAATAATATTTTTTACCCTTATTTACAAGATTTACCCTTTAACCATGGTAAATAAAATATTTACTGAAGTAAATATTTCTAATGTCTAAAAATAAAATTAACCTATTTAAATAATTTGGACCTATTGATTCAAAACATGGAATATATTTTTCTAAATTAGAACCACATAAGTGGCGGAAATTAATTTAAAATTAATTCCCATTGTCAAAACAAAAAAGTGTGTTTTTAAGAAATAATAATTATCAAAATGTTAACACATGTTTATGTCCAGTTTAAATGTGAAATTACATACCATGACTTAATTATATTAAATGATAAAAGTATAATCTAATGATACTTTAAAACCACTAAAATTTAATATTTAACACTATAAATTATTTCGATTTAAAAAGTTGTTTTTAATTAGAATTTATTATTTTTCATTATTCATCAAAATATGAATGTTATTAGAAAAGTACCAAAAATTTATCCAAACTAAATTTTTATGTCTTGATTCTAAATAATAATTTCATTTCATTAAAATGAATATATAAAAGTGTCAAATATTGGTTTTAAAAAAGGTTCGCCATTAAAAGGTGGTAAAATTGCATTTTTAAAAAAATACTTCTTTTATATGAAAAAATGAATTTGTTCATATATATGTCTTATAATTACATAATATGTATCCTAAAATTATATAGAGTATATAAAATTCAGAATTCAGTTAATACTATTCATAACTTCTTTTTGAACAGCTAGTTTGGTAAGTCATGGTGCGCTTGAACTCAGTATTGCGTGTAACGCAAGTTATTAAATTAGTTTGAAGAAATAACGTACTATGAAATAATGGGGTGTTACATTAATAATAATTCATGATAACTAATTTGGTAAGACTACAAGATGCCTAACATCATTTTTTGTTATGATATTTATCTTTTTAGAGAAATTATTATGTCCCCTATCACATTGGTTGTTGGAATGCTTTCTCCTATTTCCCTATATTATCTTAAATGAATAAATTAAAAAAGATAAGAAACCATTTACATAAAAATTTGAAACATATAAACCTAGAACTAATAAATTATTAATTATAAGTATATCCTGACTTATGATTATTTTGAATTAAATAAATATTATCCGTGTTAATGATTCCAAATAGGTTTTCTAACTTAACAATTTATTCATTACATTCATAAGGGTTCATAAAGAGTTTGAGAATTTCAAAAACATATACCTTGGGAGTGTCAAACTAGGCCTGTGAAAAGGCCTGTTGTTGTGGACCAAGAAACATTTGAGTCAACCCTAATGTACACTTTTTAGAATTTTTATCCCTACGTATAACGATTCTAGAGACACGTCCACTTATATTATCAATACAAGGATGTAAGCTCTCATAAGACACTCAATCTATATTTCACTAAAATTATAGGATATTTTCTTATAATTAGTCTTATTCTTATAATTATACCTAGGTATCTCAAATACTTTTTCTTATCCTAGTTCTATATGTTAAAAAACATTTTTCATTGATACCAACTATAATGACCCAATCCTTCTACACATACTATTTCATGATTCTTAACATAATTATCCATTATATACCAACCAAGGATCAAAAAGGCCCAGTGTCTTTAAAAAACTATGTACATAACAAATAAAAGAAATACTCAAAGAAAAAATCTTTATTTTATTATCCATAGTGAGATACCATATTTGTTTGATCACCTAAGATTGCATAAAATATCCAGGGGAATACATAAAAGAAAGGGGTGAGCTAAAAATCCAAATAAATGAATAATATTATAAGGAAACATAACATTTGATTAAAATGTATAACATGGTATCATTAAAGATAAGTCACAATAGTAATCACATTGGAGAATAATATAAAGCACATGGTATCATAAGACCATAGAATCATAGGAAATGTGGAAGTAAAATATAACATGATAAAAACATGAGCCAAGGATATCTTCCTAGAGAATATCACATGGTGTACAGAATCTCATAACAAATTAGGTTTACACACTAATCACATATATAAAAGTACAATATACTATAGATTAATCCAAATAAATGGAGTGTTATTGGGAAAAAAAATAAAAACATGTACGTGGTTATGTGTTCCAAAAAAATACAACAATCATAAGGAATAAACATATAAATTACCCATGGAAAGAAATGGATTGCATAATCAATCCTCATATCATAATCAATGAAAAGTTCACAAATGGGGAATTTTATAAATTAATGTAAGGAATTTTTTAACCCATAAAAAGGGATAAAAATATTGGTATAAAGTTGAGAATCATATATATAATTTATAATCATTTGATAACATAAAAGATAGATAATTCATGTTATAGAGAGAAGGTTGATCACATGAAGGAAAGTGTTATTTGGAGAGATCCTTTACACCCATAATGAAAAAACATCTCGATACAAAAATATTCATTCAATTAAAAAACATTTAAAATACTTATAACAAATATAATTTTTTTCCCTTAGTGGGAAACATGAAATCCTATAATGGAATATAACTACATAATAATGGTTGCGGCGGTGGGGAAGTCGTTGACGTTGTATACATTAAAATGGAACATTTCTTGGTTATCTTGAAATGAAATTCAAAATGTACCTTGTATCTAAAATGATATAAATATTCCCTTTAAAATATGAGTTAAAATTTCATTAAATGTTCATTAAATATTTTATAGAAAATATGTATTTGGAAGAAAAAACATTTTTGACCAAAAATATAAATAAAGTTGGGTTTTCTTAGAGAACAATTCTTAATCAAATAAAATAAAAATTAGGTTTAAATTTTACTATTACATGAAAATTTAAGGAATAATTATAGAATAATAGTATTAATGTTTTTTATTAGTAAATGATAAAATTATTTCCTTCAATGGAAATTCAAGAATAAATTTTGAATAAAATGATATTGAAGAATAAAACCTTACAACTTTTGTAGCTTTTAAAATATACCACCATGATTGGAAAAAAATAATTTAAACATAAAATAATATCATTATGATTAATTCATGATACAATATATATAAGTTTTTTATATAAACAGTATAAATGAAGTTAAGCACAAAAACTAACTTGCATAAAAAAGAATGATATTTTAAGATAAAACCCTAAAAAGATCATAATATTGAAGCATGGATTATTAATAAAATTGTTTATGTGTATAAAATTTAAATACATATAGAAAAACTAGAAATAATACATAAAATAATCAAAGGAAATTACACACATATTCTTTAAATAACATACACAATGATATAGAAGTTTAACCAAATGAATGGAAACCGAGTTAACAAAACTACTTACCTAAAGCCCGAATCGTCACAAACATTTCTTATATTCATAAATAATAAAACTATTTTAATTATTTAATTTATTAAGAACCATTTTATGTTTATTATTCATTTCATTATATTTTTTACCATATTATATTCAATAAAATAAACAATTAATTTCACATCAGGCATTTTGATGATAATTAGCTCATATTTCCTAAATCACAATATCAAGTGGAATATGGTCAAATATGTTATTATTTAATTATCTAAATATCGTAAACAATGACATAATAATAATTTTACAACAAACCATGATATATGTTTATGAAAAATTAACTATGTTACAATCATGGAGACGGTAGGTCATACGTATGCATGAGTAACATTTCCGTTCTCAATAATCATAATGAAATGATGGTAATCAATATTTTACCATTAAATATTGGTAATTATATCATAAATATCATATTATTTCTTCAAATACACTTAAATATAAAATCCATGTGATACAGAAATGAAATAAATCAAATCATTTCACGACGGGGTAGTCTTTCGTACACACGAACACCATTTTCATTTTTTAAATGGATGGTAAGGTAAGAAATTATATGATATATTACTCTTATAGAGTGATTAATATTTAATTAATATAATATATAAAAACAAAATTGATCTTTATTACCTTCTATATAAATTGTATGTTAAAATGAATCACATTACTCTGTGAGGCGGTTTTCCAAAGTACACATGAGAAACTTTATCATATTCCCAACGGATTGGAAATTAAAAAGGTAAATCTGATATTATAATTAAAAAAGAATAATTATATCAAAATATAATATATAAATATTAAATTAATCATTATATCTATCTATGATAAGTGGTGATGGGAGATAAATTATGTCTGTTCGTGTAGCGGTAATCCTCTGTATGCAAGATCAATGATTCCATTTCCCATTTATTTGGGTAGGAGATAGATGTAGGTTGTTTCCATAATAGAATTTTTTTTCATTATATGGAATATATTGATCTTATTATATCATCATGATTTAAAAATATTTTCTGAATGTGTATGAATAAATAAAATAAATTGTTCAGGTAATAATAATCCCTCTTCTTCGAACAACTTCTTTAGGTTTGCACAAAAATTCTTCCATGGTTGTAATAATGATAAAAAAAGGACTCTATAATTTTGGGAGGGAATTAAGGAAGCTATTTCTTAAATTTATTGGATGATAAAAATGGATTTTTATTTGTGTATAGGAGAGGAGATGGGTTGATATTTTATAATTGGGGGAGAGCGTACTCTTTGAATTTTTGAAAAGAATGAAGTATATACACGTTTACAACAAGAAAAAAGGCCGAAAAATGGAACATTATCTAATATTGGATGATAAAAGGTTGAAATATGGCTATAAAATATGATTTGGAAATGTTTTATTTCATTTTCAACCTTATATTTTTAGTTTGACCCCCTACAGACCCATTTGCACTTTAACTATGGTTACAAATGATTTTTGTTGTTACTATTAATTGTGGTAAAAAATTAAGTTGAAATTTTAAAATAATATTAAATAGTATAATCCCAAATTTAATTCAACATTATCAAATTTAAATCATAAGGGGGGTGAAACTAAATTTTATATAAAACCTACAAAAGCGATGGAAATGCAGATTTCCAAAGATTTTATTTTTATAAGTGTAAAATGATTTTATCTCGAAATTTAACATAAAATTGATTATAATGAACAAAATTAGATTAATATTAATATAATATAACTATTTTTTCTTTTAAAACCATTTTAAGAAAAAATTTAATTTTGTAAATGCATTGAATTGAGAGTCACTTCTTAATAAAAATCATCATATTTTAATATTCATAAAAAAATCCATCTTTTCTGAAAATTATAAAAAATTCAATATAATATTATTTTGAAATATTGATTTAAAAAATTAAATTAATTTTTTAAAATAAAGTTTCAATTTTTTTAATTTTTTGAAATAAGTGATCAAAACATGATGAAACAACTTTTTTATAAATAATACAATTTTAAACATAAACTAGATTTATTTTTATCCCATTATTATATAAAATATTATATGAATGATGAAAAAATTTATTCAATATTAAGTATATATATATATATTTCCTTAAAATAAACAACCAATAACAATTAATTTAATTTATTAATATTAAAGAACAATATGCATAAAAAAATTTGTTACTATTTTTTTACCTTGGAATCAAATTTATTTTAATTTATAATTAATTGGTAACTAATTAAATTTTTCATAAATGTGAAAAACATATTAGTTTAATAAATTAGTAAGTCATGTTTTTTAATACTAGGTTATAAAGGTCATATTTAAATAATAATATTTTTATAGAGTCTCATGGTTCATCTAAACATGGCGTTGTATGTATTGTAAGATATCAAGGAAATTAAATTATTTAAATATAAACATATTCTAAAATGTTGGGTTGTTACATGTTATATCTATCAAAATGTAAAAAAAGTATTCATGCATACATACGACCTACCGTCTCCTTGAATGACATAATTCATTTTTCTATCTCTATATTTAACGAATAAATATAAATAATTTTATATAATATATATATATATATATGATATTTATATCATGAATAATATGTTAGATATGATGGAAACATTGGAAAATTTACAAGAATCGAAAATACCAAACTAAAATTTTCATGAAAAATGAAACATTTAACATCCAAAAAATGATTATTTTAATAAGGAATTATTGATAAAAGTGTGTTAAGAAGATATAATGGGATAATACATGATATTATAAGTATGTACATGGCTCTAGTGTATATTTATAATAAATTTATATTTATTATATAGGAGATTGGAGTGGTTTTGAAGAAAAATACCTTGATGTAAGGGACTTTTAGCCTCACAATTATTTCTTGGAGACAAATTCAATATTCTCCACTCTTTTATTTTATGTTGGGTATATACTATCCTTTTGACATATTATATCATGAATCTCATTATCTTCCTTATATTTAAGGTTTATTTTGATGTTATTATTTCAAGGGGTTTATGATTAAAATTTTTACATAGAGGTGAGGGTTTTATGTTACAATATCACTATTTATTAGGATTTTTATAATTATGTTTCTGATGATGATATTTTATGATCAGTCTCTCAAGAAAATTATGATCACTCTTATCCTATTGTTATATCCTAAGAATAAATATTTTTTTTTTCAATTTCCTCAATTTATATGCTTTATATATTTAAGGAATTTGTTTATGGAAAATTGACATTATTTCTCTTATCATTCAAAACCCTCTTTTCTTCCATATCCTTGTTTCTAAAACATTTCTAATATGTTTATTAATATTAAATGGGTTTCAATGTAATTTTTACCCATGAATGAATTTTATAAAAAGTATTAAATTGAACCTTCTTATAATTGTATGAATGATGTACTTTTTACCTTTTTTACAAAATTTTGAATGAATTTTTTTATTTTAACTTATACAAAATAAACAAAATTTCTCCCTTTCTTGAAAATTTAATAATTTGAAACATCCCTTATAAATCTTCAAATAAAATTTTATCCCGAATTTTGTGAACTTTTTAATATTTTATATAATTTATTTCATAGTTAAATTGTTATATGCCTCAATAAATTTTTCTAGTGATCTTTTAATGAAATGTTTCTTATATTATGGAATCCTTTGATTTTACTTATGTTTTACTAAGGATATGATCGAATTATTACATCGTCATTATTTTTATGTATGGTTCTTGATTATTATGAAAATATTTTTATTAAACCTATAATTTTTTACATTGGTTATGCTATGGAGAATAAATTAAATATTTATGAAATCTAATTATTTTCCATGGATTATGATATGATGAAATATTTATGAATCATGTTTAATTTTCATGGTTTATGATAATATGTATGTTTTATGATATTATGTCACACATATGAATGATTTTCACTATATTATGGGTGATACTATAATGATATGGCCCTCTAATGGATTGGGAAAAGATCGATATGTCATGGGATAAACATGACTAGAATGGAGAGTGAACCCTTTTTAGTAAGGGACATTGTCCACTATGATAGGCTTGGTAGTGAATTTTGGATACTATTTTGGAATGGGGAGTGAACACAATCATTTATTACATCCTTATTCATAAGACATTCCAACTAAAGAAAATATTTTATATGCTTATGTTTATTCCAAAAATCTGTGTCTTATGCCAATCACTACGAAAAAAGAATTCTATGCCCACTATCTTCCATGAACTGCAGTTATATGTTTTGGGGGAAAGAATATAGCCATGATGTTCATAAAGCTTTTCTATAGGTATGATCTATAGTCAAATTTTAAGAAAATAATCGATATAGGTATGGACTATATCCATGGTATAAGAAACATGGGGCTATTTGTTTACCACACAACTGTGAGAAACATATTTTGATGCAATTTTTTTTCAAGAAGACCGAGATTCATGATTTAGTTCCTTTTTATATAACTTATATACATGAATATATATTAATAATATGAATTTTAATACAAATAATATTATATATTTTAGTGGTTATGCCTTAAGTGTCTGAAGGTGGAAGTCTGGGGTTAAAATTCAACAGCACACATTTTATAATGAACCTATATCCAGGGTTTTAAGGGTTATAGCCATAGATTCAAAAAAATAGGAATAAAACTATTTTCATGGTGGAAAACTATAGTTATATGTATATTTCCATAATGGACAATAGATAAATCTATTTACGTCATTTCAAAACTATAGCTATTGGTCTATTACAAGCCCAATTGTTATGGTGGACAACTATGGATACAGGGAAGTTACTATGGTTCTTAAATCGTCAAAATAAGTCAATTTCAACGTTTTTCCACCATGGATATATCTCTTAAAATTATGGCGATACATTTTTCCCTATATTCATAGTAATAGGATCCAAGACTAGCTTGTAAATGGTTATTAGCTATAACCAGGGTTTTTTAACTCTATATCCATGGTTTTTAACTGTGGCTATATGAGATTTTTTTGGTTGTTAATGCTTTAACCTCATGGATTATACTCTTCAATTCCTTCAGATTCATGTCTTATAAACTACATGACTTATTCTATTACTCAATATCATGATCTATGTTATATAGGGTTTGGTTTTCAAATATTAATCTCATGTTATCATACACTTATGATCATGTTATGCTAATGTGATCCTTGATATATTCCTTATTTAACCTTATTGAGGATTTATGATCATCCTTTCATAGGTTCCCATTTCCCTTTGTAAAGAATAGTGATTTTATATATGATATATCTAAGAGGTGTGATAATTATAATGAGATAGTTGGGAGATTATGTAAAACACATACAAACAAGTTTCTTATATATATGCTTCGAAAGGTACAAGACCTATATTATTCTGTCATTGTTCATTATGTTTGAAAATGAATATTCATCTATTAAGATGTAATATTTATGTATGAAAATTATGGGTTTCTATATTTGGTGTTAGAGGAAGGTTTAGTTTCCTTTCGAAGTCATGATGAGAAAACTTTACTAGAAACCCTGTGAATAATCTTATGTATTGGATAACATCGGATTGTTTAGGAAATAATCAGAGTTGTAATTTTTTAAAACTAAATTCTCATATATTAAAATGAAGGTTTCTTTTTTTAGACATCTGATAAATTATTTTTTATGATAATATGGTTTTCCACTATGATTGTTATTTCTTCCAATATTCTTTTTGGTTTTAATTAATGGATTGATCAGAAAGAATCATGTTATTTCTAAATGTGATGAACAATGAAATTATTATACTTCATCAAATCAAAATATTATTTTACCAGTGGAAAATAATATTTAAAAATCTCTTCATTTTAATTTTTATGGCTAATTTTAAAATAATATAATCTAAGAGATGTTAAAAATAATAATTTTAACATCAGTTTTTGGAAAACCGACATCAATAAATTAACTAAAAGAGAATTTAAGAAATGTTTCAATGATTGTTTTTTAAAATGCTAATGATGAAAAAACCTTTAATGCCAGTGTTATGGTTTAACCAAAGTGGAATTAAAAAATAACTATACCTTTTAGTATCAATTATATAATAAAACTGATGTTGAAAAATTAACATAAAACATTACATGTTACTTTTTAATAAAATTTATGTGGACATTATCTTACAATATTGGTTTTGGGTAAAAATTTACATCAAATCCCTATAATTATGATTCCACGTCGATCTACAAAAACATTTATGTGGAAAACTATAAAATAAAGCAGTAAAATTACATATGCTAAAAAGCATTGAATTTTTTTCCTAACAAAAAATATAAAAACTCCAATATAAAGTAGAATATTATTATATAAATACTCATTTCTAAGACTTTAATCAAATGAAACATTTATTAAATTTTTTAAATAAACCAAACCAAAAAAATATTTTACAAAGAAAATATGAAAATGGTTATGATATTAATTCATATATGGCTCAAATCATTAAATATATACAATAAGAGAGAATTATATAATACTTAGAAACATAATATTTTGATAAGAAACCAAAAATAATTAACATAAAAATCCTTATAAAATTTATTTTTCTCCCATGTTACGAGTATCTGAAACATGATTCTTAAATCATAATAACATTCCACCCTTCCATTTTTATAATGAATTTGGGGTAATAAATCATTGAATTTAAAATAAAACAAATATATATATATATATATATATAAGTGAAAAAATCTTATTTATTATAAATTATATTTACAATTAATATCACATATTTCATTTTATTTGTCTCCTTTATTGAAAAGGGATCTGCATTAGACATTCTCCGTGACCTCTATTTTTATATATCAACTAACAAAACACGTTTAAAAATAATAATTAATAATAAAATAATTATAAAATAGAACCAAACATACATGTTTAATAGTTTTATAGATTTTTTACAATCTCTGCCTAATGAAGAGAAAACCAATATAATGTGCATGAAGTTGGGAATAATACACCTAAAATTCAATGAATAGTACACTATAAAAACTTCATAATTAGTGATATTATAATTAATATCATTTAATAGTTATATGTTTATTTTTATATATCAAGGAATGAAATTAAACCTTCACCCAATCTATGTATATTCTAATCTGTCACATATATATGTAACTCTTTCATTCTTATCCAGATATTTTATAAGTGTTGAAATGTATTCTAGATCCATACAACCCTAAATAGTAGTGGTCTCATTTTTAATGAAAATCATGTGTAGATATGTAATGAAATAAGTAATAAATTATGCCACACGAAGTCATATTTATTTAAAGAAAACAATAAAACATAAATTTACTTACATGGAAAAGATTGTAATATAGGTACAATAGTTTCATAAAGAAATATATACAATATATTTTTTGAAAATTCTCAAAGAATATTTACTTCCATATATATTATATATCATTGCAAACATAGAAATATTATCCATGAAATAAGAAATATGTGATAATATATTCATCCAATTAGAAATATCAGAGGTATCAAATGTTTTTGGTTCCTAAACATTTTTTTCTTTCGTACTAATTATTTTTATTTTAGATACTCTTATATAAATTAATTATAAGAAATATTAAAATTAATTTTCAATAAAATGTAATTAATATTTAAAAATATCACATACCTCATTTTAAAATGAAAATGAATGATAGTTATCTAGAGTAAAAAATGATGCACACAATCTCCATCTTTAGAAACCACCTCTGTATGAAATGACTATAGCGCGTTTGCATCAATAATATCATGTATCAATACTCTTACCTAAACCATCTACATTTTATAATGATATATATAACTCCTTAAAATATTTATGACCCTAGATGATACAATATATACTATGGGATATCCAGTACACAACTCGCATTATATGGTCATGTCCAAATGTGGAGTTATTGGATCTGAGTAGGAATGTAAAATACAATGTGATTATCATTTAATTTTTTCAAAGACTACAAATCATATATAATTTTATCACCCATGGACTATTTTTGATCATTTATCTATGAATTTAAGGAATTTATTCAATTTATAACATTAATAACCAAAGAGTTTCTTAACATTAATAGCCACCTTATTTACTCCAACAAGGTCGTAGTGTTCTTGCTTAACTAGAAGAAATATAAGCTTCCACGTTGGGGTTTTAATGTAATTTTTATAAAAAACCATCATTAAAAGTAACCAAGAATCATGTTAACGTACATTTTCAATAACAATGAAATTAAATTTGTTTTTAAAAAATATAAGTACCTGAAACCCTCATTTCTTTTTGTTCGAGTCCATCCACCTCTCAAACTTCGATGACACTAGATAGCTCCAAATGACCCTAGATGATGAACAATATTCTCATTTAATCTAATTTCATCAACTTTTAGTTCAAAATTAAATTTTTCATCCTTCTTTAACAATCATAGAAATTATTCAGTATAGGTTAACCCTTGGTTGATCAACTAGCAACCACGATTCATGGTTTTTGTCGGTCATTTTTTCAACTACATTTTTACAAAAAAATGTTTCTTTAATCTTGCATTTTTTCCCTCTTTCCACCTACATTGATTTTTTTTACACAATTTAGGATGTATTTTTTCATAACAAACTTGTAAATATTGTATGTTATTTTCATATTTTTGATGTTAAATTAATAATATGTTAGTTAAAAAATTTATTTGTCAATTCATTTTTTATATGCAATTTATTATCAATTATAATCAGTGTGGTTAAAATTAATTTAATTTCAATAATTATTTATGATTATGTATTGTTTTTCACTTTAATATTTTTTCTGTAACTATTCTAATTTATAATTTTATATATTTATAAATTTTCTATATAATTCTCTTGTGGTTGAAATAATTTTTTTCTATCAATTTATATAATTTATAAATTTTATATGTCAATATTATGACTTTTGATTTAATATTATTGTATTTTATTTTTCATTTAAAAGTTTTTAAGACAAATTATTTGTTATATCATTTTTCCTTTTCAAATTATATTTTTTTTATATATGATTATTGTAATGTATTGAAAGTTTTTAATGATATGTTTCGACCAATATGTATAACTATTTATTATGATAAAATAGTTATTAATAATTTTTTTTATTATACATTAAAATGTTTAAAATTTATCTATTTATATATATTTTTAAATGCATATATGTTTTAATATATTCACCTTTAATATTAATATCTTTTTTTATTAGTGGATTGTAATTGGATATATTTCTGATGAACCAATGATGAATTTAAAAAAAAGGATATGATGATTTCTTGGAATTTATTAATTGATATCTTCAATAAAATGATTTTAGTTTCTACACATGCTTGAAGTGCTTAAATAAGAAAAAGTTAATTTATAAAAAAATAATGTATCATCTAATCTCTTATGGTTTTAGATATAATTATACTTGGGTATAACATTTTAAAATAACAAAAAATTCAACATATAATATTTATGAATATATACATAATGAGACCAAGGACCGTATTAAAGAACGAATTCATGATGTTAGCATTGATATTATCACAAAATAAAAAATTATTTTATTGGTTTATAGAGGTTATGAGAATCTAATATTCTCAAGTAGCACGAAATTTAGTGTTATTAGTAGTTTTGAGATTAGTTAACTTAAATGTAAGATATAGGTAGAGTGAAAAAGTTTCTCTAGATTTATTTAACTTTTAAACGGGATACATCCTAATCGAAATAGGCTTCAAATTCCAATTATGACACATAGAAAATAGTTTTTTTCAATGGGATTAGGGTACAAAAAAAAATTCTTTCCCTGATGACTGTGTGTTGTATATGAAGGAATATGGATGTCTATCAATAAGTCCTAAGTGTTGGACATCATTATATATGATAAATGAAAAATTCATCTCTGATTCATTATTAGGTACCGAAATCAGACCTATTACTAAATAAATTTGTTACCTTCAAACAATTTCTCATCCGAACCATCTATGTTCAAACTAAAATGATTCAAAATGGTTAATATTGTATGCAGATGAGTGCATCCCAAATTGAAACACAGTCACGCTGCTGAGTCACAATAGTGGAATAGACTGGATAAATAATTTCTGATTTGGGAATTCAAGATAGAAATCTCATAATTTCAACATGAACAGATATAATAAATACATATCGGAGCCTTAGTAGCTAACATAGTTCATGGGATGTTCTGTTTATAGTTTATTTCTTATCCCCAATGATATGTATAAAAAAACTTATTATGATGGTATTGATTATTTTTGGGTCAAAAAGGAAGGAAGGTTTATTGATGTGTATCATTCACCATTGATTGATGATTTGAAACTTTTATGAGAGATATCTGTCATAATTATTGATGCTGAAAATAAAGAGTGTTTTCTTTTGCATTCTATGATAATGTTCACTACAAACAACTTTCTTTCATAAATAAACATATACGAATACAATGATAAGGGACATAAATCATATCCCATTAGTGATAATGAATCATTACATTATCAATTGAATAATGGAAGAAAGAAAGTGCACATGAGATAACATATATTTTTGTGAATTGATCATACTTATCATAGATTAAAAATTTTTTTTAATTGTTTAGATTAATATAAAATCTACACACAAACCTTATCATCTCTATAAAATTATGATAATATAACAAATATATATTTTAAATTTTGAATTATTATATGATCTGGTCATCAAGAAAAATATCTTAAAGAAATACTCTATCTTATTTGAACAACCTTATTGAGGGTTTTGTGAGATGTAACCTAACATTATCATTATATATGTTCAGAAAAAAACACATGTAATAGTTTTTTTAGATCATTGTTAGATATTAAAGGAAATAAAAAATATGAATTTCATGAAATATTAGAGTTGATATCAATGAGAATATGTTTAGAGTTACAAAACACTATGAATGGAAATATATAATATTTACGTTTGGATTTTACCACATTAAGAAAGAGTGAGAATATGAATTTTTCTCAACATCTTCATGACATTGAAGCTCCCAGTGGATATTATTCAACTTTGGAGACTTCAGTGTCATTAAAGGATTTTAAATTAATAGGTATAAAATCTCCAAACTATATTGTATCAATGCATCAACTACTACTAGTTACACTAACTATTATATTTCTGACACATGTCAAAATGAATATCACTAAGTCATGTTATTTTTTCATAACTACTTATAGAGAATTTGTTAATCCACAGTAATTATATGTGAGTGATAATGAATTTTTATTCATACATTATCAACTAGAAATGTATTTCCCACCAACTTTTTTTGTATAATAATTAATCTAGAGATTCATTTGGTGAATGATATAAGAATATATGTGCCTATTTATTTATGTTGGTTGTATCATTTTTAAAGATATATCCAAATTATGAAGGTATATATTAAAAATCCCCTTAACCAGAGGCCTCTATTAGTCAAAAATATATATAGAAATTGGTGATTGATTTCATTAATGATTTTTTATAAAGTGGATCATATTAGTCTTCTTATATTTTTATATTTTAGATTTGATATTCATGGTAGAGGGATTTGTGGCATTAAGATTATGTTCATTCAACATGATGAAGTGATGGAGCTAAATTTATAAATTCTTAATAACACAGATGTGGTTCAAAAATATATAATCAAATATTATTGTATTAAATGTATGATATATGAAATTAAATGAAAATTAGTTGATGATTTATCAGAAAAATACATTTGTTTCATGGTTTACAAATAAAGTCATCCCATGTTTATCTAAATCATAAAAATTGAATTGGTTAGTAGGGGAATCATCTTTTAACATGGTCAAATGTTCTGGTTTGGATATTAATGTATACACATATTATATTAAAAATCAAGATGATAATATTACTATTCAAACATTGTGGGGTAATGTTTTTCACTGAAGTATTTCATTTTTCAAATGAAAATAATAAAAACCCAATTTCTCCATGAATGAGACATTTTTGAGTTAATGTGGATATATTTAAATTTCAATATACTAAATTTAGTATAAAATTATTTATTTATAAATAGGTTAATATTAACTATGGATTAGAACATGATGATTATGCATTTACAATCGTCAATTTGAAAATATTTAGTTGTAAAGAGGAACCATTTATCTTTGGAAGATATTGAAAGAACATATTTTATGTTATTGATATATCAAATGATCAGTGTTCTATCATTTTGTAATGGAAAATGATTAATTTTGTGGATGATCATGAATATGATGCTATGGATTTATGTATGGTTTATTTGTTCATTACGTTGTTTCAGGGTGATAATAATAAAAAAAACACACATAGTCCATGTTTTATGAAATGGTCTTGATGAAGGGACTTGGGAAAAAACATAATTACTCTACTAATTATACTAGTAAATATTTATAAACTATATTTCATTATCAACGTTTAAATTTTTTAATTTATTTTTTATTCAATTTTATTTTCATTTATTATTATTTTATCATTGTAATATCATTGCATTACATTTTTTTGGTTTATTTATTTTTTCATTTTTATATCTTTAACGATATAAATTATTTGAAAAATATTTATTCAACTTTAAATTATCTATTTTTATATGTGCTTATATGTTTCTCATAAATATTGTATCATTATCCATGTTTCTATATCCTTAGAGTGATTTCAATAACATTCAAGATCAATTTTAGAAAAAAAAATTAAATATTTTTATTTATTTTTTAAGACGAATTAATTATTTAGTTTATAGAAATTTCATTCAACTAATCATTTTTTTGTACGAATTTTGTAATCAAATAAAAATTTATCTGTTATAATTTGATAAATGATTTAACATTTTTTATGAGTATAAATTATTTATGGTTGGAATTTTTTTAATTGTAACTATTTGAATTTATAATTGTTTATATGTATAAATTTTTTATAGTTATAATAGGTTCAAGGTTGAAATAAAATTTTCATTCAATTTTTTATTTATAAATTTTTAACTATTATTAATAGTATATTTTTTTTATTATAGTAATTTATTTTTATTCAAATAATGGTAGAGATGCTCTTGTCGTGGTATCATACATATTTAAAAATGATTAGCACTGAGGTAGGGGAACATAGGTATGTATGTTTTTCTATTTAAATATACCTATATATTAAAAAAATTATATTATAAGGTTGTTCTTATATTTCTTAAAATTATTTGAAGATATCCATATTTTCCATAGTGGAAAACACCTAAAGATAATAGTCATGGGATTACACATTTACCAAAACATGAACTCAAAAATGAAGAGAAAAATATTACAATTAACTTTTATGGTAATGAATTTCCAATTAGCCAAAATTCCAAAACAATTATGACTTACATGAACGTACAAATTTATTTTAGGATAATTTATTTGTACACTAATTGGAGGAGCAATGACTAGTTAGTGAAAGAAAATTTATGGGATTTTGTAATTGTAAAATTTCAAAACTTATAAATATAATTTTTCAATGGTTTAAATATTATAAATTTCTTAATATTTTATTTATTCAATTATAGAAAAAAATATTACTTGGAAGATAAAATTTATATTTAAAATGGTTTTATACAGTTCGGTAAAAATAGAGAGATATTTTAAGACAAATTTAACTTCCAATTATATTTTTGGGAGTAAAAATAACAAAGATCCATGTCTTAAGTATGAGTTTATAGATAGAGTGACATGGAAGATGTCTGTCTCCAATCAATTTGAGGAAGATTTAATGTTATGTATTTATTCTTTTTGGAATTTATTTGTGTAATTAATTTTAATTACATTATAACTTTTTTTATCTTACTGAAAACCAGGAAAACTCACCAAGATATAGAGTCTTTCTATTTATACCCTCATACATTTTCATGATGAGTGTATCCTTTATTAGAGGAAAAAATTATTAATGAAAAAAATAGTAAATTAAGATCAAAATCATGTAGTTACTCTAACGAGGTTCTACTCGACCCTCCATCTCCTCCATCACATATTAAAAAATTGAAAAGAGTGGGAATCTGAAAATTTTTAACATATATTACTGATCTAGAATATGAAATAGATTATATTATTGTTTTTAATTTATTATTAATTTTCATCAATGTTTATATTTGTTAAATTTACCTCACTAATAATGTAGTTGAAATTATTACTTCAGGATATCCAATAGGAGAAAATGACACATGAGATCTTTATTCCAAAGGGTAGGATAGATATTATTACTGAAACTGTAGGAAATCTATAACACCCCATCCATGTCATAGGGTATATAGATGTTTTCATATTTAAAGAAAGTTTTTTTTGTTGTTCCCCTAGTTAAACATCTATGGGGGATAATATTAGGAAGAAATAGATTATTTAATGGATGAGATACAACAATTAAATGAGTTAATAAAGGAATTGATTAAATCATACATGTCAATTATTCATGTAGATGCAATGAGACAAAGACAACAGGTGTATCCTTCCTACCCAGATCCACCACCTTTTCTTTCAGACCCAACTGTGTATTGTGATTTTCATGTAGGTGATTCCCATGTTTTTATTATATTATAAAAACTATACATCATCTGTGGGAGTATGTACATCATCATCTTATGTAGTTGGGTTAGGATGATGAAGTGATACATGATATTACTGATCCAACTTCTCTAATATCGCTTCCTACTGAAGAGGTTTCCTTAGTTTAATAGTGTATTCGCCATTTTTTATCTTTGATAGCTAATAATTTCTATTACATGAAATATGAGGTATGGGATTCCTTTCATTTTTTATTTATCATTAAATTCAAAATTATATATATATATTATTTTATTATACTTACCTTATATTGGAGTATATGATCTCAAATATATTACTATAATGGGAAGGAAAATTTTAGGTTTCATTACCTTTTGATATTCCTCAAGTTGGTGATTTGGAGTCAAAGATATCACATATTTTTCCTTTATTAGATAATTATTATACTATTCAGATGAGCACTGATATTTATGGAAGATATTATACATTAATATTTTTCTAAACCAACATTATGGATGTTATAAAGGGTGATCAGATCAGTTTACATGCGTTATAGTTTTTTTCCCTGTAAGTTAATTTCAATTATTAATTAATTTTATTTAAGTAAATATATTTTATATTGAATTGATTAATTAATTTTTTAATCAGGTATCTCAAAAGTCATTGCTCCAATATGAATACACTTCTGTTTATGGTTTTATCTAACTAGAATACATTTCAAAGTAATTGAAATATTTGAACCAAGATGCTAGAATTGTATAAGTATAAAAAATATTAAAAAACAAAGAGACCACATGTTTGTTTTTTCCATTCTTTGATGGGTTATAATAAATATATAATTATTATTCATTTTTCATTATTATTAGTATTGAATATTTTATTTTTATGATTAAATTGGATGTTATGCATATTTGTTTTTCAAAAAGAATGTAGAACATATTGGTTATCCCATTAATTATATAGAGTTATAAAATGATATGAGAAAATGTTAAAGATGTAATTTTAATTCTAGTAGTTCAGTTCTTTAATATTAATTTTTTTATTTTACATTGTTTTTGATAATTAATATTTTAAATTGAAAATGTTAATGAATTGTCTTTAATAAGGATATCTATAAAAAAGTGGAACTAGATAAAAAGTGATTATAGGAAATCTCAGGTGAATAAATTTTATATCATTGCTTACATGGTTTTTATTACATAAATAATGTTTTAATTTTTTAAATACTGTTTTATAAAAATAGTATCATCATGAATAGGGGAATGTTGAATGAGGATATTTTGTTTTATGAATAATTTATAAGATAATCATGACTAGGACAACAAAAAAATTTGAACAAGTTAGTTTTGTTGTAAAAAATATAATTTAAAAAAATATGCAATTTTTTAAATTCATAACACATTCTTTGGTCTGGTTTTTATGATGTTTTTTCATATAAATCAATCCACTGAAAATACCATTAAAATTTAATTTCACAAATATTTATATGTTTGATTAATTTATATATATATATATATTCACTTATATGTATATTTTAAAAAAAGATTTAAAATTTCTCAATGAGTTTGGTTATTCATGTGTTATTTCTTCTATATGTTTTCTATTTTGGGATTTTAATTTTTATCTTGCAGGTGTGGAATTATGTAGTTTTTAATATTTCATTTAAAAAATTCAAATCTCAACACTGGTTTTATAAAAAATATGATATTGAAAGCCTATTGATGAGATTTTTATGTTAGGTTTTACTGAAAAAAGAAATTGAATGAATGGTTAGGTGTTATTCGGTGGATAGTATTATAAAATAAAAATTTAAAGCCTATTGGATGTTGGCATGCTTTTGATGTTAGTTATTTAAAAACCAATATGGAAATCCCTCTATAATTACCCTCTAGAAGGCTTTTCAACATCAGTATATGGAAACATATATTGAAAGATCAACATTAAATTTTTCATATTTTAACTTTATTTATAAAATGAACTAGTAAGGTAATAAATTATGTTAATTTTTATACCAGTTATTTTCTTGTAGTAGTTGCTAGAATATCTATCCCACTCTCAGGGATAAAATTCCCATCCAATGCCTGGTCCTGATTGTTATCATGAAATGATAAATTGAATTGGTATATTAATTTCATTAATTTAAAAAATATAAATATTCAAGGAAAAATAAAATTAATTTATTACAATTTGTTTTGATATATCCTTAGACTGATATGTTATTTTTTTCATTTTTTCCTTCACACCCATTTCCAATTTTCATGAACAGTTGGGAGAGATAGATCACTGAATTGGACCTATTCTAAACCATAATTAGATTTATATCTTAATTCATCAAAAATTTATTCAATAATTTACTCCTCCAATAAATGAGACCCACCACATGATAAATATTGAGGGTATACATTATTCAACTAGATCACATGGTAAGATATCCTAGAGGGTGGTTACATAAAAATAAACTAATAAGTAATCAAGTATTATACAAGAAATATTACATTATACAATAATAATCACACAATAAAATGATTCATCAAGTCTATTGGTGAAAAATATATTCTTTATCTCCGAGTATAAATACCCATAATTGAGGAATGAGTTTTCATTCTGTAGCTTCCCCAATTTTTTTCAATCTTGTTTTAAAATCTCAAAATTTAATAATCGATAATGATAAACATATTTTCTAAATTTCATTCACTTATTGAAGGTATAATGACATCATTAATTGAATAAATTCTTTATTATTCATGTAAAGCATAAAATATTTTATGAATAATATAAAAATACATTAATTAATAATTTTTACAATTATAGACTGTCACAACATTTCATTGATTATATTGTCAACGGAATTCCAATAAAGATATAAAATGTAAATCTTGGAATGGCTCTACATGGAGATATAACTCTTAAATTGTGTTTTATTTGGGCTATTTGGATTATTATTGTCATAAAAATTAATATGTATCATTTAATCTTGATGAAAAAGTTGTTTTTTTAAATATTTAATTCCATGTCCACCAACTCTATGAATCATCTTATATAGAGAAGTTGAAGAATAAGACTATGGCAATGGAGGTGGAACGACAGTCTTACAAATAATTTCTATCAAATTTATTGTTCACATTGATTAAATAATTTTATTATTGAATATTTTATAATATTAAAATAAAGAATATATAAAATTTGGTATATATACCTCTTCCTATGTGTTTATCATTTAAATAAAGAAAATTAATAATACTATGTATACCTTTATGTTACTATAAAACTGAATATTTGAAAACACTGAGTACAAAAATAATTAATTAAAAAATATTATCATAGATGTGAATATTTTTTAAATAATAAGGACGCCATGATTCTTAACCAAAAAATATGTAACTTAATATATTAAATATAAACCCTAATTTTAAAATAATATAAATTACAAATATTTATATATTTAAATATCACTGTAACAAAAAAGTGTTTATATATATATATATATTTAACCAAAAAATAATGATACATCTGATTTTTTAATAAAAAAATGATTAACCATTGCGGTTGAACTTAAAAAATAACCAAAAAATCATTTAAAAAGTCATTATATATGGAATTAAACATTAGGATTTAAAAAAATGTTTTTATGGTGGTAAATTTTAAAAATTAAATAAAATAAAAATATTCAACAGAATAATTAGTAGAGTAATTTAATGTTTTTCCTTATCAATTAAACATGATCATTTCATACTGTATAGATTATGTATGCATTATAGTCATTGATATATTCTAAAAATCATATAATAAATGAATAAACCTCACATAAATCCATAATATAATCATTAACCTCAACACCCAAATAATTTTTTCCCCTAAAAAATGATGGGCTATTGATCATTCGATGGGTTAAAAAAATAAAATATTTTCTATGCATGTGTCAAAATGATAAATAGATCCCACTTGAAACTAAAATGTTTCAAATGAATGAGTGAAAATACATATTCATCATGTTTTAAACAACTATTAATATTAAACCTATTACACATAAACATGATTACTCGAAATTTAGTTTAATCATTTTCACAGATATCCCCAAGAACTGTAAAATCTATAATTAATTGATGAATTATGTTTTTATTTTTTTCACTTGAAAAATGAAATGATTTAGCGATGACCATTTCCCACCTATTTTAACAGTTTTCTTATCATCCTAGTTTTTTTAAAATGTTTAACCATTAATATCAAAACTAGACCATGTGATCAGATTAAGAAATGGTCCCCCTAAAAACCATTTTAATGATTCCAAGGTAGATAAATCTGTGTTGAAATTATATTTTAACCATGAAACAATTGAATTTTTATTCTCAATCAACAACCACTTTTATTTTGTTTTCATATATTATACCATTAATCCAAGAATGTGTGACAATTTATATGGTTGGACATCATCTGTGTAACACCCCATGTAAATAAAGAATATGACATTTTTATATTTATCCCTATTTGTGAATAAAATGTCAATATTAATTTAAAGGGAATGCTATGCTCAATGGCTTTCCCAATACACAACAACGAGTTCCTTTGAAATCTTACGTTGCACTCTAATAATAAAATAATATTATTTTAAATGGTAGTTAACGCCTAGCTGTTGTGATGTAGAGAATGAATAGAACTAACTACAAAATGATTATATATGTTTGTCAAATATTTTTACTTTTTACAATAAATGTTAAAGTATTAAAAATGCGAATGAATCCAATTTTAAGCGTAAACATTCTAATATTCTTTAAAAGGTTGATTAACCACCTTTTGATGGAGAACCTCTTTTTAATCCACTCTTTTACAATTGTATGTGTTATATTTGACAAAATAAAATTCTTCATTAGAATCGGGACATCAAAATTTACTTTGTGTAAATTTTTGGTATTTTTCCGAAAAAGTTCATTTTTTAATGAATAGTGAAAAATGTTGTATTTTAATTCAAAACCTATTTTTAATCTAATTTATTTATATGATTAGATTATCTTTTGAATTGGTTTTAAAGTGAAATTAGAATATATTTTTACCATTTAATTCAATAGTGGTCGTTGGATTTAATTTCACTTTGAAATCGGACTAAAACTCGTGTCAATCTTTTGATACGTTTTGTTTCATAAAAACACGCTATTTGTTTTGACAGCGGGAATTAATTATTAAATTAATTAATGAAACTTATATGTATTGAATTTTGTAAAATAGACATCATTTTTGAATTCGGAATATCAAATATAGCTTAGGGTGAATTTTTGGAAATTTTCTAAAAAACTTCAATTTTTGATGAATAGTGAAACCACTAAGTGGTACTTATAAAAACCGATTTTCCGTTTAAATGAAAATTTGTCATCTTTGTGTTTTTAATTTCAAAAAACCGACACACATGGTTGTCATTAATAAGTAAAATGTGGTTCAATGTGATTAAAATAATTTTTTGGTGAATAGTAACTTATTAAGTTTTTAATCGCGATTAGAGGTAATTAGTGTAGTGTAAGGTAAGAATAATGTTTTAATAAAATGAAATGACCTAGACACATGTCCTAACCTCATTGGATGAGTCATGACCGACAAGAAAATCCCTGGGTCAACTTGGGGACCCCATGGTGCCACTTTGGTTGGAAAATGACATAAATACCTTTTTATTTAATGTTAAAGTAAAAATGACACAAACATGAGTTGTTTTAATAAAACAATTTTTACATGGGGTTATACAAGTCATATTTTTGACTATAAATAGTCATTGTAATGATAAAAATATTTCCTACATCATAGTATTTTTGTTTATTATTTTTAGACATTAAATAAATAAAATTATTTATGACATCATAATGATGCAGCGATTACCTCATTAATAAAGGATTTAAATAAAATGAAAAGATAATGTAAAATCTATGACCTAAACATGTCCACAACATATTGGATTGCTGGATTTTGAAACCTTATCACCTTATCCTAAAATTATCTCAATGTGGGACCTTTTAAATTCGAAACTCATTTTCAAATAAAGTAAAATTTCTTTACTTTCCAAGAGTGCCCCTCCTCTCCTCTTATAAAAGGCCCCCACCTCTACCTCCTTACCCACACATCCAAATCATTTGGCTTGGCCAACCCCTGCTCATTTTTCCTCTCCACATCCCTCTATTACTCCTAGAAGCATCTCTTTGGGCAGAAGTCTGCCCAAGGAAGCCTTTGAGCTCAAATCAAAAAGAGTTACCCGATTTTAAGGTAATGTCTTCACTTGTGTTCTTTTGTTTTATTTTGCTTCTCCAACCCCCTAAAATCTTTTTATTCATTTATTTTGTAACAACTCCAGTATCTTCAATAAACAAGGATGTTTTTATAAGAATCATTAGAGCTACAATTGCACACACCTACATCAAATGGTTAAAGAACATATTGTTTCTGTGGATGGCGAATTTCTACCTCACGAAACGATGATTGTTCAACACTCATATAACACCTTAAAAGGTGGCCATTAAGATGTCACTATATTTATATAATTTATATATAATATGTTTATGTTTTACTTAAGCTTCTGTATTTTTCTTTTTTTGAATACATTTATGGTTTCCATTGTGGGTAAACACGATAATTTCATTTTAGGAAGTGCGGACTACCGCCCCCTCAAAGTGATTTGATTCGTTAATGCCATATGTGAGATGTATAAAGGATGTATTTAAAGTTACTATATATGATGTATGTTACATATAAATTATTAATATAATTATGGAATTAAAATATACATACCTCTCATTTAGTTTTGATTCCATTAATATGACATAGAAATGAAAGTAGCGTTCATGCGTACGTACGGCTTACCGTCTCCATGAACGGTGCATTTCATTTCTTACATCTAAATGATTATGTAATATTATAAATACATGTATATTCTGGATATATATGATATATATTATATCCAAATCATGAATATCATTCTTGATATAATGAACCTTTGACCACACGAACAACATGTAATTGTAAGAAGTCCACTTTCGACTTAAGAACCAAATATCGACAAAACAAACATTATTAACTTAAATTATTACATAATGTTTATAACATGGAAATAAGTGATATAAAAGTAATAATTAACTTTAAAAAGGTTCTTAAGCAATTATAAATTAACTCACGTTTATTATTCAGGACGTTAAAGAACGATCGAGTCAAGTCGGACCCGAGGTAAGGGATCCAACTCCTCTCTTTCTTTTTAAGTACACTCTTTTATGTCATTCCTTTTAAGATCATATTTCTTGTGATTGGGATGTTATTTTATATTAATCTTACTGTAATTTTTATGTTCATATTATTAGAGACCCTATTCTTTCTCATCAATCCATTTTGGATGTTTTGAGTGGCGGTGTTAGGCTGCCGAATTTTCGTAAGAGATCTAACCTCTCTCTTTCTCTTTAAGTACTCTCCTTTATGTCACTTCTTTTAACCTACTCTTTGTTATGATGGGGGATGTTATTTTACATTCCTCTTGCTGTAAATTTTATTTTAATATGATGAGAGACCCTATTTGATCTCATCAATCCATTTTTGGAAATTTTAAGTGGCGTCGTTGGGCTGCTGAGTTTTCGTAAGGGATTTTTCATCTCACTTTTATTCCCGTGAGATTTATGCTACATTTGCCGCAATTTCCTTTGAGTGGTTTATATACTACCCATTATTATACTCCTTGTGTAATTTAATTACATTTATGGGTATTTACATATTCATTGTATGACCCTTCTTCAATGGGGTGTACGTTTCGAAAGTTACCCAAGTCGGTAAGGGAACCTTTCACCCTCCTCTTTTTAAAAAGACTTCTTTTGTTATGTCTTTTAAATTACATCTACTGATGTTGGGATATTTTATTCTATATCCTTATTGATGAAAATTTTATGTCCAAGGGATGAGATACCCTTTTTATCTCTCATCAACTCATTTTGATGTGACGCTGTTAGGCTGTCAAGGGAACTTCTTAACCCAATTTCGATTTCTTTGGGTTCAACATGTAGTTATTGAATATGTCATACTTTGAATATGTGTGAATGACCATTTATTATTTTACACTTAATATACACTTATATTGGGTGTATTTATATTAGTCTCACAAAATTATGAGATTGATTTATCTTTAATTTAATGATACCATCTTTATAATGGATTTCATCTCAATTTACATTTCCATTGAGACTTCATTGTTGTTATGCACCAATTCACACTTTTATGGTGTATATACTATAATTTGGAATATTATATCATGAATCCCTTTATTCTCATGATATTATAAAGTTTTTATTAAATGTTATTCCTCAATTATTGTATTCAAGTGTCTCTCATTTTTTTAAAAACCCTTTAACTAAAATATCATTTTAAATGTTTTAATGATTTAATATTATAAATATTTCTCATTAATATCCATGTTTTCAAAATGGTTTTAAGGATTTATTTATATAGATATTAATGGTTTAAAATGTTAAAAGCTTCAAAGTGGTATGGGACACTTTGATTCAAAAATATATTTATTAAATGTTTTAAATGGTTTTTAGAATGGATTCATTATTTGAATATATTAAAATGTTATATTGTTATTGCAATGTGGGAATGTTATCTTCCCTTTATGCTTAAGTTATGTGCTATGATTATGTTATGGTTCTTGGGAATTTTTATGAAGATGGGTGGTTCTGTGATAAACTAAGGGTGGGTGAGCCCGATATAGCTCTCCAATGCATTGGGTAACGTGAAGGAGTGAAACGTTAAGGTTTCTCCGAAGAGATTTAGGTGATATACTGTGATGGGTATTCCAAACATAACCAAGAGGGTTACTCCCTACGTAAGAATGTTATGAATGCATCAAGTTACCTTTATGTATTATGATTTCTATGATTTATTCATGATTCTATGAGGTATGTTAAAGTGCTTATGTTTTATGGGTAAAGTATGATTTCATTCTTATGTATACATGTACTCATGTTTCCTTTCCATATTTTTATATCCCTTACTAATATTTTTATGCTCATCCCAAGTTTTTGAGATGTTTTTCATAGGTCAAGGGAAGGGTATATGATATGATGATAGGGTCAAGGAAGTGGCAAGAATGAATCCTTGTTTTATTTTAAATATGTTTCCGTTGATGGGAGAAATGAATACTATCTTTTATGTAACCACTTTGTTTAAATGTGGAATGTAATGCATGTTTTATGATCTAATTCTCTAAAACTCTCAACCTAAAAAGATCCTCAATGTGTAATCTTGTAATAACTCTAGATTAACTAAGGTTTAAGTCTGGGGCCTTATAGTTGGTATCAGAGGTCGGTTTAGATAACTTTAGAGGTTAGGGTATCCTCTAAGCATTAGTGACATTACCATAATGGTTAGGATTTCAGAAAGAGTCCTAGTTTTAGATAAAGTGAATGAGTAAGTATATCTTAGTGGTTATCTTCCTCATTAGTACATGATGGTTTTGTTGATATAATCACACTGACATTTCTGTTTTTAGTGAATGGATGGATCTAGCAGGCACCAAAGTGACAATAGGTTTGAAGGAAACTGTGGTGGTTCTCTAATTAAGAGACTTGATGAAATGGGGTTTTCAATAAGGAAACTCATTGTTGTTCTAAACCGACTATCAAGGAGTCATGATCAACCACTTGTACCTTGGTATGTTCTGTAATGCATCATGTACGAGATGACCAACTCGATGTGGAAGTTCAGGTAATAATTATTAAGGCAACCATTAGGGTTTATACGATCCTTACATTTTAGGTAATTATGGGTTACTCTATGATATGATGGAAAATGAAAGGAATGAGATAAACATGAGGTTAAAATATGTTATGATCATTTTTGAAGATTTTATCTCGTTTTGGGGAATTTTTTAAGAATTATGTAGTTTTGGAAAAAGGACAACACACAGACCGTGTGACAACCTGTCGCGTCTGAGAAAGCTACGGGAATCGAACCCACAACCAAAGTGCGGCTGGTATTTATCGCCTACCACTGGACTACGTGAAGTCCCTGGTTAGTTTGATTGATTCTTTTTAGTTAGATGATTTTATGAATTAAGAGTAAGTTGATTTTGGGTTATCTATGGAAATTTATTAACCCATCATGGAGGATATGTGATTAGGTTAATTACTTTTCAATACGAGACTTTAGGAGGAACTGATGTTGTTTGGAGATAAATGTTACGATTTAACTTGGAAGACTATGTGACTAAATCCTTCAAATATTTGGGTTTCAATCTTAGTTTGGTTTAATTTGAAGTATTTTATGGACAATTTTTTTATTGAATGGTCTTTGTTGAACTTTCGATATTGTTTGATAAATTTTGGAGATTAAGAATAGATTTGTTTTTTTTAAAAAGGATTATCCTTTTTGGGTATTATCTGATCTTGTACTAACCTTTTTGGTTTTGGTTTTGGTTAAGTTCTAAAGATATGGGAAGTATATAGTTATATTTTGTGGATTAGGTGATCCTCTAGAAGTTGATTATAGTACTCTTAATGTGAACAAGTCTTCCTAAATACTTGTCTTTTGGGGAAAGTATGAGTTTGTGTAAGAAATATAATAAAAGTTAAAAGTCAACATGATAAGTAATTATGTTTCCTTATGAATAAATTCCTCAATAAAAATTAACTTAAAACAAAAATGTTGTCTGTTAACTTTTCCTAATGGGGAATCGAATACCGTTTAACCCATCAAAAGTTTGTGATTTTCTTATGGTTAACTTTCTTCTAGACATGTTTACTATCACTCTCCATCAGAACATGACCCTTTGTTTTTTCCTCCATGTCCATATTTTCATACTTGGAATCCTAGTACGGGTTAACTCGGTGACCATTGTACTTATCTTTCTTTATTTTAAAGTGATTGTTTTACTGACTCTTGTTCCGATGTGGGATTTTCAATGAAGTTTCCAAGCCCAATTTTAAAAATTGCGAGAACGCAATTCCCAAAAGGAGGGAAGGATGTAACACCCCAGGTAAATAAAGAATATTACATTTTTAAATTTATCCCTATTTGTGAATAAAATGTCAATATTAATTTAAAGGGAACGCTATGCTCGATGACTTACCCAATACACAACAACGAGTTCCTTTGAAATCTTACGTTGCACTCTAATAATAAAATAATATTATTTTAAATGGTAGTTAACGCCTAGCTGTTGTGATGGTGGGAATGAATAGAACTAACTAAAAAATGATTATATATGTTTGTCAAATATTTTTACTTTTTACAATAAATGTTAGAGGATTAAAAATGCGAATGAATCCAATTTTAAGCGTAAACGTTCTAATATTCTTTAAATGGTTGATTAACCACCTTTTGATGGCGATCCTCTTTTAAATCCAGTTTTTGACAATTGTATGTGTTATATTTGACAAAATAAAATTCTTCTTTAGAATCGGGACATCAAAATTTACATTGTGTAAATTTTTGGTATTTTTCCGAAAAAGATCAATTTTTTAATGAATAGTGAAAAATGTTGTATTTTAATTCAAAACCTCTTTTTAATATAATTTATTTATATGATTAGATTAACTTTTGAATTGGTTTTAAAGTGAAATTATAATATATTTTTACCATTTAATTCAATCGTGGTCATTGGATTTAATTTCACTTTGAAATCGGACTAAAACTAGTGTCAATCTTTTGATACTTTTTGTTTTACAAAAACACGCTATTTGTTTTGACAGTGGGAATTAATTATTTAATTAATTAATTCAACTTATATGTATTGAATTTTTTAAAATAGACATCATTTTTGAATTCGGAATATCAAATATAGCTTAGGGTGAATTTTTGGAAATTTTCTGAAAAACATCAATTTTTGATGAATAGTGAAACTACTAAGTGGTACTTATAAAAACCGATTTTACGTTTAAATGAAATTTTGTCATCTTTGTGTTTTGAATTTCAAAAATCTGACATACATGGTTGTCATTAAGAAGTAAAATGTGGTTCAATGGGATTAAAATAATTTTTTGGTGAATAGTAACTTATTAAGTTTTTAATCGCGATTAGAGGTAATTAGTGTAGTTTAAGGTAAGAATAATGTTTTAATAAAATGAAATGACCTAGAAACATGTCCTACCCTCATTGGATGAGTCATGGCCGACAAGACAATCCATGGGTCAACTTGGGGACCCCATGGTGCCACTTTGGTTGGAAAATGACATAAATACCTTTTTATTTAATGTTAAAGTAAAAATGACACAAACATGAGTTGTTTTAATAAAACAATTTTTACATGGGATTATACAAGTCAGATTTTTGACTATAAATAGTAATTGGAAAGATAAAAATATTTCCTACATCATAGTATTTTTGTTTATAATTTTTATACATTAAATAAATAAAATTATTTATGACATCATAATGATGCAGCGATTACCTCATTAATAAAAGATTTAAATAAAATGAAAAGATAATGTAACATCTATGACCTAAACATGTCCAAAACATATTGGATTGCTGGATTTCGAAACCTTATCACCTTATCCTAAAATTATCTTAATGTGGGACCTTTTAAATCCGAAACTCATTTTCCAATAAAGTAAAATTTCTTTACTTTCCAAGAGTGCCCCTCCTCTCCTCTTATAAAAGGCCCCCAACTCTACCTCCTTACCCACACATACAAAGCATTTGGCACGGCCAACCCCTGATCATTTTGCCTCTAAACATCCCTCTCTTACTCTTAGAAGCCTATCTTTGGGCAGAAGTCTTCCCAAGGAAGCCTTTGAACTCAAATCAAAAAGAGTTACCTGCTTTTAATGTAATGTCTTCACTTGTGTTATTTTGTTTTATTTTGCTTCTTCAACCCCGTAAACTCTTTTTATTCATTTCTTTTGTAACAAATCTAGTATCTTCAATATACTATGATGTTTGTATAAGAATCATTCGAGCTACACTTGCACACACCTACATCAAATGGTTAAAGAACATATTATTTCTGTGGATGGCGAATTTCTGCCTCACGAAACGATGATTGTTCAACACTCATATAAAACCTTAAAAGGTGTCCATTAAGATGTCACTATATTTATATATGATATATAATATGTTTATGTTTTAATTAAGCTTCTATATTTTTCTTTTTTGGCATACCTTTATGCTTTCCATTGTGGGTAAACACGATAATTTCATTTTAGGAAGTGTGGACTACCGCCCCCTCAAAGTGATTTGATTCGTTAATGCCATATGTGGGATGTATAAAGGATGTATTTAAAGTTATTATATATGATTTATGTTACATATAAATTATTAATATAATTCTGGAATTAAAATATACATACCTCTCATTTAGTTTTGATACCATTAATATGACATAGAAATGAAAGTAGCGATCATGCGTACGTACGACTTACCGTCTCTATGAACGGTGCATTTCATTTCTTACCTCTAAATGATTATGTAATATTATAAATACTTGTATATTCTAGATATATATGATATATATTATATCCAAATCATGAATATCATTCTGGATATAATGAACCTTTGACCACATGAACAACATGTAATTGTAAGAAGTCCACTTTCGACTTAAGAACCAACTATCGACAAAACAAACATTATTAACTTAAATGATTACATAATGTTTATAACATGGAAATAAGTGATATAAAAGTAATAATGAACTTGAAAAAGGTTCTTAAAAAATTAGAAATTAACTCAAGTTTATTATTCAGGACGTTAAAGAACGATCGATCCAAGTCGGACCCGAGGTAAGGGATCCTACTCCTCTCTTTCTTTTTAAGTACACTCTTTTATGTCATTTCTTTTAAGCTCATCTTTCTTGTGATTGGGATGTTCTTTTATATTAATATTACTGTAATTTTTATGTTCATATTATGAGAGACCATATTCTCTCTCATCAATCCATTTTGGAAGTTTTGAGTGGCGCCGTTAGGCTGCCGAATTTTAGTAAGAGATCTAACCTCTCTCTTTCTCTTTAAGTACTATCCTTTATGTCACTTCTTTTAAGCTCCTCTTTGTTATGATGGGGGGTGTTATTTTATATTCCTCTTTCTGTAAATTTTATTTTAATATGATGAGAGACCCTATTTGATCTCATCAATCCATTTTTGGATGTTTTAAGTGGCGTCGTTGGGCTGTCGAGTTTTCGTAAGGGATTTTTCATCTCACTTTTTTTCCCGTGAGATTTTTCTACATTTGCCACAATTTCCTTTGAGTGGTGTATGTACTGCCCATTATTATACTCCTTGTGTAATATGATTTCATTTATGGGTATTTAAATATTCATTGTATGACCCTTCTTCAATGGGGTGTACGTTTCGAAAGTTACCCAAGTCGGTAAGGGAACCTTTCACCCTCCTCTTTTTAAAAAGACTTCTTTTGTTATTTCTTTTAAATTACATCTAATGATGTTGGGATATTTTCTTCTATATTCTTATTGATGAAAATTTTATGTCCAAGGGATGAGATACCCTTTTTATCTCTCATCAACTCATTTTGATGTGACGCTGTTAGGCTGTCAAGCGAACTTCTTAACCCAATTTCGATTTCTTTGGGTTCAACATTTAGTTATTGAATATGTCATCCTTTGAATATGTGTGAATGACCTTTGATTATTTTACACTTAATATCCACTTATATTGGGTGTATTTATATTTTTCTTACTTAATTATGAGATTGATTTATCTTTAATTTAATGATACCATCTTTATAATGGATTTCATCTCAATTTACATTTCCATTGAGACTTCATTGTTGTTATGCACCAATTTACTCTTTTATGGTGTATATACTATAATTTGGAATATTATATCATGAATCCCTTTATTCTCATGATATTATAATGTTTTTAATAAATTTTATTCCTCAATTATTGTATTCAAGTGTCTCTCATTTTTTTAAAAACCCTTTAACTAAAATATCGTTTTAAATTTTTTAATGATTTAATATTATAAATATTTCTCATTAATATCCATGTTTTCAAAATGGTTTTAAGGATTTATTTATATAGATATTAATGGTTTAAAATGTTAAAAGCTTAAAAGTGGTATGGGACACTTTGATTCAAAAATATCTTTATTAAATGTTTTAAATGGGTTTTAGAATGGATTCATTATTTCAACATCTTAAAATGTTATATTGTTATTGCAATGTGGGAATGTTATATTCCCTTTATGCATAAGTTATGTGCTATGATTATGTTATGGTTCTTGGGCATTGTTATGAAGACGGGTGGTTCCGTGATAATCTAAGGGCGGGTGAGCCCGATATATCTCTCAAATGCATTGGGTAGCGCGAAGGAGTGAAACGTTAAGGTTTCTCCGAAGAGATTTAGGTGATATACTGTGATGGGTATTCAGAACGTAACCAAGAGGGTTACTCCCTACGTAAGAATGTTATGAATGCCTCAAGATACCTTTATGTATTATGATTTCTATGATTTATTCATGATTTTATGAGGTATGTTAAAGTGCTTATGTTTTATGGGTAAAGTATGATTTCATTCTTTTGTATTCATGTACTCATGTTTCCTTTCCATATTTTTATATCCCTTAATGAGATTTTTATGCTCATCCCAAGTTTTTGAGATGTTTTTCACAGGTCAAGGGAAGGTTAAATGATATGATGATAGTGTCAAGGAAGTGTCAAGAAATAATCCATGTTTTATTTTAAATATGTTTCTGTTGATGGGAAAAATGAATACTATCTTTTATGTAACCACTTTGTTTAAATGTGGAATGTATTGCATGTTTTATGATCTAATTCTGTAAAACTCTAAACCTGAAAAGATCCTCAATGTGTAATCTTGTAATAACTCAAGATTAAGTAAGGTTTAAGGCTGGGGCCTTATAACCTGTGTTGGTTAATACGTGTAAATGTGCTTTAATCAATTCATGACATTGAATGAACTTTACCTTTAACCCACAAATCCCATTAAATTCACTAACAACTATAAAATGTCAATATTTAGGGAGAACAATATGCTCCACTTCATACAAATTATCTGTACATAACTCAATAACCACTATGGATATATATTTTTGTACTGCGTAGACCTCTAATCGATGAATAATATTAATATACTTCTTTAAAATGATCATTTATCTTTCAAAAAGATACATCCGACGTAACTAAATAGAACCATATATTTTTATCTCGTTCACCAAATGAATCACCAGATGAACCGTTTTATTAAAAAATGTTGGTGGGAAATATATTTGTAGTAGAAACAATATGAGGGAATATTCATTCTCCAATACATATAACAAATTTAAATCAACAATTATTCTATAAATGGATTTTTAAAAATAACTTAACTTGATAATAGTATTTTTTATAGGTGTCAATAATATATCACACAATGAAACATTAGTAGATATTTAATCAATACATTAGAGTCGTGATATTCAATGCATATTAATTTAAAATCCATCAATGACTAAAAATCATCAAATTTGATGAATTCCCTAAAGGTAATTTTATACCATGAAGAAATTGACAAAAATTCATCTTCTCACTCTTGCTGAATGTTTTACAAGACATAGATAAATGTGTTATGTTTCTTTTTATAGTGAGAGCTATCTCTAAGATTATTACCATGGATATAATATCCCATCTTGTATGAAACCCATATTTTTTTATTTACTGTGGAGTCTATTGATGTTACAGTCAAACAATCACATATTTTTTTTCTAAACTTGCATAACATCAATGTAATTTTTTTAATAAATATATTTAATAGTGTAGTCTGAATATGATAGACTGTTTCATCTAGATTATTTTTGTATGAGAAGAACATCCTTTCTTTTTAAATGTGAAATAAATAGTTTTCACCTTGTAGTAATATTATTCAGCTGAAAATGGTTGTGGGGGGAGATTATATTCCTGTAAACCATTGAATTCTTTATTTAATCTATAATAAGGATGATGAATTCAAAAAAATATTTGATGCCCCATGTACACTATATTTATTACATTATTGAATTGATAATATGAAGTCTCTTTTTCTTATATTGGGAATTCTTTATATTAATTAACACTATATCCTGATAAGTTTCAATGTGTAGAAACGTCACATATATTAAACATTTTCATATCACACAAAATAAAATACTTTTTCTTCTATTCAACAAAAGAATTTAACACATTTTTTCCATAGAAGTTTCAAATAATCAATCAAGGTTTAAAAATACACATAAATACCATTTCTTGCATTTTTAGGTATAGAAATCCTCAATCTCATCATAATATATTTTTTCTTTACATAAATCTATGGGGATAAGTTTTAAAATACCAACAAAACTGGCCATAAAAAATAGTGGCCACTGATGCTTTGATATGTATTCATTCCATCAATGCACAATCCCATTCCACTATTTCATTCTTCCATTCCAACATCATTAATTTTTTAATCAAAAATCTTCTTTTATGGTGGATCTTCCCTGTGATGAATTTGTTCATATGAGATTCACTAATCTGTATTCCATCTAAAACATTTTAGATTATTTTAATGTTCAAATAAAGGATTCAAACATGTAATTATTGGAAGGCTCCAAATTTATTTAGCATGAGGTTTAATGTCTATACATAAAAATGAATTAGAGATCAATTTTTCATCCATATTATTTCACGATGTCCCATATTTAGGACATTTTGATCAATATTCATATTTTTCCTTTCCAACACACATTCATTGAGGTAAGCATGTTTCTTTTCATACCCCAGTTTCATTGGGATTAATATTTTCTTCACGTCATAATTGTCATATAGAAGTATATTACGTTATGGAACATATTTTTAAAAAAAATATCAAGAAATTTAGAGATACATTTATCACTCCAACCATTTATTGGTTTCAAGTTAACTAATATGAAGACTAATGGTAATACAAAAAAAATTATTGTTACATGAGAATAGTGGTTTCTCAGAATCTCCAAAAGTCATTCAAAATTTGTTATTTTTTATGGTTTCAATGCATACATGATGAATTAATTAATTAATACATTCCTCTTTCTCAGGCTGAATATTTTCATCAGAATTAGATTTTGAATTCTCTATTATTTCACCAAGATAGATCAATCATGTGTTATTATATCTATAACCATAGTAAATGAGATGATCCTATATTTTCTTAGAATTTAAAATTCTTATATTGAAACACTTCACACATGGATAGAAAACCAAACCTTTTTTTTTATTTCAATTCAAAAATCCAATAAATCATCATATCTTTTTTTATATTCATTAGTGGTTCTTTATCAATTTATCAAATTATGATGCATTAATTACAATATATCATTATGTAAAAGTTGATTATATTAAAACATATAAACATTTAAATATGTATTTAAAAAGATAAAATTTTAACATAATGATATATAATAAAAACAATAAATTATTGATAATTATTTCAACATAATAAACTATTATAAGTATTGATCAGAAAATATTTTATTAAAAAATAAATACCAATGATTAAGAAAGAATAATAAAATTCATAATTTTTATCAATTTACTTAGGTATTAAAAATAATTTAAAAATGAAAAAATTTAAAAAAAATTATCAGAAGTCATTATATCAAAAAAACAATTTAAAAATGAATAAAAAACTGACGAAAAAAATTTCAACCATAATTTTTTTAACATAAAGAAATTAATAAATAAAAATAGTTAAACAACAAAAATTATAGTGAGAATCAATTTATGATCATAACCACTTATTACATTAAACAAATTTTAACATAAAAAATAATTATTGGTTAAAAAAGGATGTATACAAATGACTATGAGAATATAATTGTCACTAATAGATAATTAATTTATATTTAAAAATAAAAAATAACTGTTAGAACATAGAAGAGAATAATGAAAAATATATCCTTAAATTCTAGGAACTCTTTCAATGTTAGTGGAAATAGGGTGAACACTAAAATATTGAAGAAATTTTTTTGAAAAAAAATGAACAAAGAACCAATAAGAGACATAAACTGCAGATGCGGGTCAACTAGAATAAAATTAATGGGTACTGAATAACATTGAGGATCATGAAATAAGGATTATGGATGGAAGAATAAGGGGAAACAATGTGAAAAGATGATTAAAATTAAATGAAAGAGATGATATAGTGTCATTGAGGGTCGTTGGGGGCCATCAGGTGTCGTCGAAGTCTAGAGAAGTAGGGTTTTGAATGAAAAAATTAGGTTTTTATGGTTTCAATGTTTTTTTAAAAAAATATTAACATATTTTATAAATAAAACTGATGTAAAAATGTTTTTTAACACTTTTAATATATATTTTATAAAAATTATATGTTAAAAGGTCTTTTGAATTACCATGAACATTAGTTTCATATAAAACCAACTTTAAAGGTAATACTAAAGACCTTTGAATGTATTTTTTTTTATAAAAATGACGTTAGAAGTTCCTCATATCACTTTTAACCTTGGTTTCTAATAAATGACATTAAAACCATGATGTTAGAGCTTCAATTTCAAATATTTTTGGAGTTATAATGAAAAATATTGTTGGTATTCTTGTGAAACACTCTCAAGATATGAATAATGATGATCCTAAAATAACTGGAGGAGGGGAAAAAATTCAATTTATTCTTTCATGATTGAACCTCTGCCTTCTTTTAGTGTTTATTTTGATCAACTAGTTTCTAAATGATGGATTTGTACCACAAAAAATAAATTTTTCATTCACCAATGATCCGACCATGAAAATTTTATTTTGTACATTTATTATTTAGAAGGATATGTAGATCAATGGTGGAATCCTTTCAATAACATATGCCAAAGTGAATAAATTGACTCAACAAAGTGGGATGAGTTTAAGAGAGTGATCATCAATAAGTACATTCCTCGTATACCTCATGTGAAAATGGAGAAATAATTCCTTAAAAAAAAAGGATAATGAATCTGTTAGTACCTTTGTCGATAATTTTAAAAACATACGAGGTATGTTTAATGTATTACCATCCAGTCTGAATGTAATTTTGATCAATTATATAGTGTCATAAAGAAATTATTTTAAGGGATTTAGCTATAAGTGACTTCGATATCAATTAAAAAAACATTCTATGTTTTTTCAAGGATGAAATAGAGATTGGAGTTACATATCCATCTCAAATTTTTTATAAGAAAATAAAGATTATAATGAATTGAAATTATAAAAATCATAGTTATATGAAGTTAATATTTCCATTATGCTCAATGTCTGGATGGAAACATAGAAGAAATTATCTTAAATGGGTTAATAAATGTTTTAATTCCAGAAAGGAAGGTAAATGTTCAATTGAATGTCTATGTGATGGGAAGAAGATGTTGAATAATAGGGATAAAGAATGAAATAATTCACCGCCCATACTCCAGTTATTCAAATGCAAGGAGAATGGGAATTATGCTAACCAATGCTAAAACCTAAAGGTTAATGATGATGATTCTTGTCAGAAAACTCTTCTGTCTAGACACAAAGGGAAATACCATGTGATCCCTATTGGCGATATTAAGTAATATAATAATGTGGTGAATGGTTAAATTTACATCCACTCTTGAAATGCTAACCACTTATTTGATTGTGGATCTACTAACTATTTTATATCTGAATAATTTTTTAAGGGTATCACAGTACCAACTCAATGATTAGATGTTATATTATAAGTAATAACCCATAATGGCATGATGTTCTCATCTCAAGTCTATGATTCTTCTCCGATTGAAGTATTTTGGAATGTTATTTTTGAAAATTTTGTTTTTCACCCTCTTGTTGAAATTGTTGTTTTCAGGCATGGATTGGATTTATTTATATAAATACCAAATAAATTGTCTAGTATGGGAAGTAACACTCGATATTTTGAATCCACCTATGATCATCCATCAGTGTGATGATAAATATAAACATCCAATAGTAATTTTGACCATTGTATGGGTCATGATTCCTATTCAAAAGGGGTGTTTATCTCATATAGTTGATGAAAACTCACCATTGAAGATATTCCTATTTTTGAGAGATTTTTATGTTTTTTTGGAATAATTTATTGGTTTTCCCCAAAAGAATATTTTTCCTTAAAACTTATACCTTATGCTGCACCTATTTCAAAGAATCCATATAGAATGGCCATAATTGGGATTCTGGAATTGAATAAGAAACTCTAGGAAAATGTTGAAAAGTTATTTATACAACTAGGTTCATTACATTGGAGTGTACCTATTCTTTTTGTTTAGAGGAATGACGGATCAATGTAATTCTACATTGATTATCAGGAACATAACTACGTCACACTCAAGAATAAGTATCATCTTCCTTGTATTGATGACTTTTATTTATCAATCATGCATAGCTTAATACTGTTTACTAATTGATCTTCCTTCTAGATATAATTGTTGAAACCTTTAAATTATATCCTTTCCAACATCACATTCTTAATTTAATCCCATTTTTAATGTAAAAATATTCCTTACAATAGTTAATTATTTGTTTGTTACTAATTTCATAGTAAAATATAAAATTAATAAAGTTTATGTTTAACTTTATGTTTTTAGTTTTGATTTAAAAATAATGTCGGGGTTTGAGTTCTTTATTAAATTATTATTATTATTTTATATTTTAATTTTATGTTGTTTGAATTAATTTTTTTGTGTTCTTGTAATTTTATTTATAATTTCTTTAATTTTGTTTTTAATTACTTAATTAACAAATGTAAGTTTTCATTAATGATTAAACTTTTGTTTTTGATATTGTATTATTCCAGAATTTTTTAATTAAAAATATAATCTCACTTCCAATGTAAATTTTTGATTAACAAAATTATTTTATATAGTTATTTTTTTAATTTTTTCATTCTATTTTTAATTAATTAATTAGTAAATTATTTTTGAATTTTTTATAATTTTTTAAAACATTTATTAAAGTTTCATTTTCAATTTGAGTGTAAAATTTTAGCAGTACAATTGTTTTTGTATCAGGCTCCTAAAAAGGAGACGTTGCAGCTGCCGTTTGGGTTGTAGATTCAGCTGAACCTACAGATCATTGACATCCAGACTACAAAGCTGAACACCGATGAGCCGAACACCGACGATCCAACACCTGATCCAACATTCTATGAAATCCTAATCTGTGTACATAACTAGTTGATGGCATGAATGAATATAGACCCCTCATTGGAGAATAAAACCAATGTCGAACAAGATGTGAACCAATGACTAAGACTTGAATGAAGAACAATCATGCTCATGTTCTATGTTGAGGACTTTGATCCATAGAATTTATTTAGTAACCGGATGCTCTATTTTACTGAACACTTAGTAGTTGATGATTCATGGATCGGAGTTAGGGATTGATTTATCTTGATTTTGAATCGATGGAAGATCAATAATTGTGATGCATGCTAGCTTGGAATCCTCTAAGACATGGTTCTGAACCACTGAGCCATAGGATTTATTCTAAATGACTTGAAATTTTGTATAAGTGATGGTCAGATGGTGATCTCTAAGTAATTATCTCAAGGTGAAGAAATAAAATTCAATTCAAGAATGAGTTAGATTTTCAACAAGAGGATTTGAGATTAGGCAAAGCGACATGGACTTGAACTCTATAGAGAAGAATCTCTATCTCATGTTTCATTTTCTTACAAAGAATCATTATTTGTTCAGGTTGGTGTTGTGTGCTTAAATTATATGAACATGATTTGTACATAATTTATAAGTGAATTTTTTGGGATTTTATTGATAAATCAATTTATTTGTGTTTTTTCATCTCCATTCTTATTAGGCTACAAATAAATCTTCTATTCTTTCATTCTTACATTTAAATTTTAAATTTTTATGATATGTATTGAATGATGAAGTGTAAATTTTTGATGGATTGTAATTTTTTCTATGTTAACAATTCTATGGAATGAACTATAAGAGTATTTAGTCACCATTTAAAATTGAAATAGAGTTCATTTTTTGAATGAAATTATAGTTACCATTTTCTTTTGATTTCATCTACCAGTAACATCATCTTTTCATTGAGAATTGTTAATTTAATTTTCCTTATCATATTTATGCCCGCCCCTTCTCCTTGACATATATAATGTCTAACTATACTAACACCTTACTCAATTCACTAGTCTACACACATATATCACTATTAGAGAATAATTCTCTATTGATCACCTTTTCATAATATACATTAAGTGGTAATGTTTTTTTGCAGTACCACATTAAATTGTGTCTGATCGTGATCTAAGGTTTACCTCAATGTTTGGGTGAAGTATTTTGTAGAATTTGGATACATATTTGAGATTCATCACAGTGTATCATCATTAAAAAATGGTTAGTCTGAGAGAACAATTTAAATTATAGTGGATTTTTTGAGATCTTGTTCTATATATTTCAATGGTTGTTGGGATCATCACCTTCCTCTTGTTGGGGTTTCATAAAATAATACCCTTCTTCAAGTATTCAGATGACTCATTATGAATATCTCTATGGAAAGTTGTGTAAAACTCTAATGTATTGAGATGAAGTTTGAATTTGGACCCGAGCAAGCTGAAGAAATGATAGAGAAGATTAGTTTCATTTAGAAACACATAAGTGCAGCACAAAGTTGGATGAACAGTTAAGGTGACAATCACTAGTATGGTTTGGAATTATAAGCTGGTTGCAAGGTGTTTCTATGAATATATCCATGGAATAATGTAATTTGGTTTGGAATGAATGGAAAACTAATCCCAATGTATACCAGTGCCTTTGAAATTCTTGATTGTATCAGGAAAATATCATATCGAATGGATCTTTTACCAATCATCTGTCAAGTTTGTGATGTGTTCCATGTATCTCATCTAAAGAAGTATGTATCTGATCCTTATTAATTATCGAATTTTGATTTCATAGAATTGTATCATTATCTTTCTTATTAAGAACTACTATTGGAGATTTGCGATCATTAAAAGGTCAAAAATAGAGTTTCATGTTTTTACGACGACACATTAGTAATGGACTATTGTCACAAAAAGTCATTTGTGATGGGAGTCTTTTGCTATTGAGCCCTCACAATAACATTTTTTTGTTCGATGTCCTGTTGCAAATCATTATTAATTACAATGATTAATTCATTCATCGCAAATAATACCATCAATTTCTTAAATAATTAATTATAACGGTTTCATCACAAATAATATTATTTGTGATATAAGATCGATAAGTCACAAGTACTAAAATTTACAAAAAAAAAATTTAAAAAATAAAATAATACAAAAATTAATTAAAATATATATTTTTTTTAAAAAAATTACAAAAGATTAAAAATAAAAAAAAATAAAAAACATTAATACATAATTTCACACATAATATATTTTTCTCAAAAAATTAGAAAACAATTATAAAAAATCATGTAGCATAAACTAGTATTAGGTGGGTGAGGATCGCTCAAAAAATTAGAGGAAGGAAACTTCATGTAGGTTCTGGGTGCAACAAAAGAGTGCGATGGGCGGTGCCCAACCTTGATTTTATCATGATCAGTGATCAATTAAAGATCTATACGATGTTTAATCACCATGATTAATTGAATTGAATCAAATATAGAAAAGATTAATCACCGGGAACTAGAGATAGAGTATATCAACAGATAATGTTTATAATTAATTTAATTAGATAAAGAATTACCTCTAAAGAAAAGTTTCATCATTGATGAATCTAGAAACAAATCTATGGTGAACCATTGTTACGTTGTAGAAAACAAGTGTAAATTTTATCTAGCGGTGATCGACACATGTTCCAGGAATCTTTAGATTTCGCTAAAAGAGTCTCGATGTGGTATCATGGATGATCCTTACATTTGTGTCTCGTACCTTGATTTCCTTGAGAATCATTTCCTAAGTGTTCTCTTTGATCTGGTAGGGATGGATATTTAATTATAATTTGCAAGTTTAGAACATGTCGATAAATAAAAATAATACTATTATTATTTGATATGAGGCTTTTCTAGGATTAAAAAAATAACAAGGAAACTTGTGCAATTATTTTATTTGAACTCTTGAAATATAAATACCCAATTATGAAAATTTTCTTATTAACCAATTTAGTTGTGGACAAAAAATCTAGGAGGATCCTCTCAAGCCTAGAGAGCCCCATTCTCCAAAAAAGTTCCAAGAATGGTGAGAAATCCTCTTCCACCTGATCAAGGAGAATGCTTTTGAAGATATTCTCTAGGCGATCATGGATGACGATGAAAACACAAGGATATTTCTGGAAAACTCCTGGAGACTCCTTCAATGATGTCCGAATATTCTTTAAATACATTTGTATCACTGCTATAAGAAATATACACTGGGTTTCTACAATGAAATAATGATTCACCACATATCTTTCTCCAGATTCATCAAAAAAGGAAGAATACCTTAGAGGTAATTCTTTTTCTAATTAAATAAATTATATATAATGTGTTGATCTCCACTCTCTCTGGTTTTGGTGTTATTAATTCTTTCTATAATTGATTCAATTATATTGATCATGCTGATTAAACATCATATAAATGTTGGATTGATCATTTATCATGACAGAAACAATGTTGGGCACTACCCATCGCATGCTTTCCCTATGCCCAGAACCTAAAAATGGTATCATAGGGTGTGTATAATTTTTTAATATTATTTACAAATCATTGGTGATTTATGAATTTGTAATTTAGTTTTTCAATTCAATTTTAATCATTATTTTAGACCGAATTGAAAGGTATACTTCTTCCTCTATTGTTTAAAGCATATATAATGGATGTGGTTAATTTTATGAGTAAAATAAAACTGAGGAACTCATACAGAGGTGCCAAGGTGTCTGGTCAGACCACACTAGACTACACTCTGTAAAACCAGAGTTACATGCCGTGTAGTCACATTCAATTCATCATGATTGATTCAGAAATCAATTTGAGATTATGAGTTAATTACTACATTAATTACATAACTAATTCATCACAGTTTGACTAGAATTAACTGGTTCACTATAAGCCAGACTACACACCGGGTGGCCCATTGGATAGAATGTGTAATCCCTTTGGGTCAGAGATGGTCCGTGTATTCCATACACAACCTACTTGATGGGAGACCGGGTATAATGGAGTCAACATGGTGTGTGTCCCATTGGAAGCATTGTGTACTCCAAAATTCCCAAGGTACACTTCACACAAGGAGTCTCTAGGCATGTACCTCAGATGTATTGTGAAATATGTACACACCATATAGATTGGATCTACACACCGTGTACTTATACCAGGTTACATATATTTAAAATTAATTTATTTTACCCTGAAAACCATGAGACATGTACTTTCCTGTGGTCATAAAGATATAACAAACCATGTGATAGGTTTTAATATACAAAAATATTTATGTGATTAATTAATATCTACATAATGTTCACATATGTATATATTGTATGATTTGTATTACTAGTTGTTACTCTACCTGCATTTAAGAATAACATGTGACCCAAAAATCATGTAATTTGTGTAATAATCCTTGAAGTACACATTGTTAAAGTACGCGATAAATCATGTTTTACGTATGTCACAAGAGGAAAATTGTATACGAGAATAATAAATGTTGGGAAGAATTGGATGAGTATTAACTGTGTTTCCTCCAAGTTACATTTATGTACAAGGATAGTTTTAAATGAATTACTTTTTTAAAATTATAATGGATGAGAATATAAAGGAAATATAGATAATAATTAAGAGAAAAGGATTGATTAATTAAAGATAATAATTAATCGATTCGAGCATGATTTATCTTAAAAAAGAATGATTAAGAGTTGAATGTTATTTTTAATTAAATTCATATTTTTTTTGAATTTATATGGATGATCATGATCTAGACTAGACCTCTTATATGTGATTAGTTTCATTTAATTTATTATTGAATTAAACTATTGGTCTACATGCCTTATCATCTCATTATTATGCAGGGCCTACACACTCATGGTTTCTTTTAATTAAACCCACTTTTCCCGCACATGCACGCGAGTAAAATGAATATGTAATGGATAGAGCTCTCAATATAGTGGAGGTGGTTCATGTTCGGATCTGAGGCGAAACCAATCAAATGAGATACTAAGGTGATAGGCAGAAAGATGTAAAATTAAACCTCAATAGTTTCAAGGTGTTCCTCCACTAGGTCAATAGTTAGTTTATCAACCACTAGATAAACTAACCATTAATATAATCCCAAGATCATAAAATTTATATTATTTCTGTTAGATTCATGGTTATTTCATTATTGATGTTTTATCATGATCACCTAATTGATGAATTAACTAGAATTAAAGATGAAACCAGGATAAACCGTTCAATGCTAAAATATTATCGAATAAATTGTTAGTCACCTATTTAATCCCATTTAATATTAAAAATCCTGTTATAAATATGATAATTTTCAATTTATACATAAAATAAAAAAATCCCCCAATAAAATATTAAGTTGGTGTAGCCTTCTATTGCTTCAGTTGGAATAGAAAAATTGTTCAATGTTCTTGACCCACAAATGTTGGGGTGATTTCAATTATCAGGGATTTATAACATGAGGTTTTGGGTTGACATAACAAGGTTCACATAAAGGGTTGACTACCAAAGCATGACTTGATGTAACTAAGAGTAAAATGTTGAGGAAATATAAATTAATGATTTTAGGATTGAGGAGTCCACTTAGTAGAATAAAAAAATGTGAGTTAATGTAGTTGACATTTTTAATGTCTCCCTAAATACATTCTAATTGCTTGACCTTTCAATGTAGAGGTAACGAGAGGAGGAATATGGATCAGTTCCACTTAAATGCCATGAAACATGATATTCCAAATCCAATAGTGAGGGTTATTGGGATTTGATAAAATAGTAGGATACTAATAAAAATTTCATTTATTTATTTGTCTAAATTTTATCAGATGAATTACAGAAATTATGATTATAATATTTTTTAGAAACTACTATAAAATTACATGAATCATATCCATGCGATCAATGATTTAGAAGGAAAACCTTCTCATCGGCACTAATTTCCAGGAGTGGAAGAGATTCCTACAGGTTAACCTTTTCCATGAAATGAAATTGTATGTGCTGGAAGAACCATTAAAAGTTGCACATATAATTGAAGCTAGTTATGAATATAATTCTCTCTATGAGAAACATATGTATTCATGCTACATATTTTTTATACCTCATGCAATCATTCATTTCCAATGATATTTTAAAGCAATATGAGGATATATTAGTATATAGAATGATGTCTCACCTTCGAAATCCCTATCAAGAGAAGGAATGCCAAGAGATGTGTGAGACCTCCAATTCTTGGTTCACAACTAAGCTTCTAGAGTTTTTTCCAATTTACCCTCATGTATTCATGGTTATTAGCAACATTGAATGCCTTGAAATAATATGGATTAAATTACCAGAAGAATTGGGTACATATCTCATAATTTCATCACTACCCAAGGCCTTATCCAACATTATTCTAAATTATAATTTCAGAAATAGTGTGAATATCCTTTCATAAATTCTGACCATGATTCACCAATTGGATAAGGATATGGGGAGTGAAAAAACCCACAATCCTTGTGGTGAATAAAAAGTGGAAGGAAAAGTAAAAGGGGCCCAATACATATAATTAGTCTAAAGTTATCAAGGACTTTCATACCTAAAATAATATGATCCGGAAGCAGGGAATAGAAAAGGAGGTGGTACATTTTTCATGTGGAAAGTCAGGAAATTGGAAGATGAACATCACCTAGAGTCAATGAGAAGCTAAGAGTGCATTCATTATCAAGTGAAATCTTTCAATTTCTACACATTGGGTATTTGATACAGCTTGTGGTTCTCACATCTATATCCAAATGTATGAACCATTTAGCTTTCAAAATATTTCTATTGGAGAGGTGGATCTGAGAGTTACCAATGGAGCGAGGCTGGCTACCCTTGCCATTGGTGACTACCAGCTTTCATTTCCAAAGATAACAGTTTTTCTTTTTGGGATTTTTATTATGTACCTACAGTTACCAATAACATAATTCATGTGTCATGTTTAGATAAAGATGAGTTTATTCTCAAATTTGGAAATAAAAGTTGTTTCATTTGTAAGGGAAATATATGTTATTGTATGAAACATCTAAATAAATATTTTTATGTATTAAATTAAAAAACCCAAGTGATAGAAATTGATAATGAATCATGCTCACATGACACATAAAACACCCAGTTGTGGCATCACCAACATGGTCATGTAAATGAGAACCATTTGAAAAAGATCGGTCAAGATGGTTTTTTAGACTCTTCTGAGCTAAAACCACTTGAAAGATGCCACACTTTTTTAGAAGGAAAAATGACAAAACCATATTTCAGTGGACCAGATGAAAGGGCCAACTAACTTTTACGATTGGTATGCACTGATGTGTGTGGATCGTTTCCAGTAGAAGTTAGAGATGAATATTATTACTTCATAACTTTTACTGAAGACTTGATTAGATATTGATATGTCTACTTAATGAGGTATATGTTTGAGAACATTGGGAAATTCATGGAATTCAAGAATGAAGTAAAGAATCACCTTGGTATGAATATAAAAAATATTTAATCAGAATGAGGTGGTGAATATCTTAACCAAGAGTTCATAAACTTTTTATAGGAGTTTCAGATTCTATCTAAACACACTCCACCATACAGTCCACAGTGGAATGGTGTTAGTAAAAGGAGAAACCATACCTTGTTAGACATAGTAAGGTCAATGATGAGTCATTAGAATATTCCATTATACTTTTGGGGATATGGATTACAAACCATGATATACGCATTAAACCAAGTACCATCTAGAGTGGAATATAGAATTACCTTCGAGCTATAGAGTGGAATGAAACCCATTTGGTCGCACACACATGTATGGGGATGTGAGGAATTCATGAAGGCTTTCCCAATAAACAAAATAGCACCCCAGGGAATGAGGTGTATCTTTATTGTGTATCTCAAGGAAATAAAGGTATACTACCTATACAAACCCTCAAATAAAAAATTGATTGTTTCTAAACAACCCATCATATTTGATATGAAGCACATCCTCAAAAAAGGATAGTGGGAGAATGATTGACATTGATGATGTTGATTCTCAATATTCACAAGAGTTGGTGAAGTAATAGATTCCATAGGTCCGAATGGAAGAATTAGTTCTTGAAACACATGGAGGTGGTAGAGAGATCAAAAGATGCAAGATGGATAGAAGGTATGAATTCTGAGATGGATTCCATTTATCAGAACCATGTTTGGGTTCGGGTCGATGGCTAGTTGATGTAAAGAATCTTGGATGTAAATGGTTATTCAAGGGGAAAATTGACATGAAAAGTTAAATAAGTACAAATAAATCAAGGATCATGGCTAAAGGTTTTAAACAATGTCAATGAATTAACTATGATGAAATATTTTTCCCAGTTTCCATGTTTAAATCCATTAGAGTCATAATTTCTATAACAACTTACCATGACTATGATATTCGATAAATGGATTCAGAACATCATTACTTAACACAAGATTTCAAGAAGATCTCTTTATGACACAAATAGAAGGTTGTGTGACTCCAGGTGATGCCCAACGTATTTTCATGTTACATAGATCCATTTATGAATTGAATAAAGCATCGAGTTCCTGGAAAATTATATTTCATGAAGATTTAAATTAATTTGGTTTCATTAAGAACAGATGTGGGTCATGTGTTTACAAAAGGTTAAATGGGAATGTGGATGTTATCCTAGTAGTATATGAGGATGACATATTACTTATTGGAAATGACATACCAGTATTATAGTCAGTTAAGGACTGGTTAAACAAGTGACTCTCTATGAAGGAATTAAGGGCAACAACATATATTCTAGGGATCATGATCATTCATGATTGATCCAAGAAGCTGCTTGGACTAAGTGAAAAATACATATATTGAACAAATACCAAAGGGATTTACTGTGGAATAATATAAGAGGGTATCTGCTCTACTATCATATGGTTTACATATTTATAAGAAAAAGTGTCCTCATACTGAATAAGAGAAAGATATAATGTGTAAGATCTCATACGCTTCAACGATATGATCAATCATGTAGGTCATGTTATGTACTAGGCTTGGTGTTGCTTATGCATGGATCTATATAGGTGGATATCAAGAAAATACATGAGGAAAACATTGACAACTATTAAGGATATCCTTACGTATCTAAGAAGAACTAAGGATATGTTCATGGTTTATGAAGGAAACAAGGAGGTGGTCATAAAGGGTTATACTGATGTTGGGTTTCTGATAGATCAGAATTACATGAAGTGGAAATCATGATATGTTTTCTATCTCAATGGAGGATTTTTGAGCTGGAAGAGTTCAAAGAAACCAGTTATCATCGGTTCTAGAGTGGATTCTGAGTATATAGAAGCTTCTGTTACAACCAACGAAGCCATTTGGATTCGAAAATTTTCGAGGAGCTTGATGTGGTACCTAGCAGTGAAGACACTATCACATTGTATTGTGATAACACTATATCAGGGGATCTTGAAAAAGATCCAAGGTCACACCAATGAACAAAGAATACACTCTAAGAGAAGTCTCTATGTGCTAGAATGTAAGATCCTTTCACTTGCGTTGTCCACCTTGATTGTCTGGAGAATCACTTCCAAAGTGTTCTCCTTGATCTGGTGGAGGAGGATAGCTCACCATTCTTGGGAGTGTTATTGGAGAAGGGAGCTCTATAGGTTTTAGAGGATCCTCCAAGATTCATTGTGCACAACTAAATTGGACCATAAGGAAAATTACAAAATTGTATATTTATATTTCTAGGGTTAAAATAAAATTATTACACATTTTCCCTTATTATTTATTTAATCCTAGAAAACACCATTTCAAATAAAAATAGTAATATTATTATTTCTTGACATGATCTGAACTTGAGAATTATAATTATATATTTTATAATTAAATAATATTCTATATTATCATTTCTCACTGTACTATTAAACTTGATCCTCCATTCATCCACAATATTTATCGAACCATTAATAATGTCTATTTATTTATTAAATAAATATCACTGCATTATTCTCTAATAAATAAATAAATATTATATTCAGTAAATATAAAATAAATATTTATTAAATATTCTACTCTCATATATATTCTCTCGAATAACTAGTGATGAAATAAATGAGATCAAGCATGAATGAATAATTATTAAACCACGTATGATAATAATATTTATTCAATATGTTAAATAATAAATAATAAAATATTATTTAATTAAGATTCTTGATGCACATAGTATGTGACCCTCTAGGACTCTTTCTTAGTGGAATTAGGTAGAACAGTCTAAACTCCAAGGTTAGAATCTAGCAGCAGACCAAGGCACTCATAGAGAATGATGTTACTTCTAAAATGACATGTCACCTCATATGGATTTTAATAGTGTAACAGAATCCATCAATAACAATATCTCCAATCGAATATATTGCATGCTAATGCCAACAATATATGGGCTCGATATATCTTTTTTTGTATTTTAAAAAAACATTCCTATAGAATACCATGTCCATGGATTTATTTAGGCTGTTTAACTTCCATCAAAAGTCCTAGAAATTATCTTCCATCAATTGACATTAGAGATAAATCCTTTATCACATTATTCATTAATATAATATTACTTTTGATGCTCCCAATGTATCCTACCTCACTGTGAACATTTATTGTCACCCTTTTCATCTATACATATAAGTGTGCGACTCATAATACATATTAATAATAATCTTAAATTTTAAGGACCAATACAGACGTCTGTAGATAGAAACATCCAGTGACATGTATGACTGTGTATTTTCTTCTTGAGGTTCTTATTCTCATAATATCCTACTAGATATTACTAAGAGTGTACACTATGATAAGGTGCCTCAAAGTCTTATGAGTCTCCACCCCTTAAAGACTATATTATCTATGTCCCTAAAATGTAATCATTCAGTAATAGAAAATATATTCAATAATTCGGTCATAAAACTTTTGGATTTTCATCATAGTGGGAAACTGATATGACCTTTTAGTGCAAAAACTATTCTTAAGACATTATCACATACTCTTTCATGTTGAAGAACAATAATGATGTTGTTGGTTGGAGTGGATACTCAAGATGGGGGTGAATTGAGTTCCAATTAAAATTTCTATTAAAATATTTCTCTTAAAATCCCCCAATTTAAAAACTAAGTTAAACTGTAGTGAATTTATACAAACTGTAAATGTTAAATCAGTTTCTCAAAGATTGATTAGGTCTCTGTTAATTTAATCAGAAGATTAAATTAGCTTTTGAAACTACCTTACTGGTTTACAATAAGCACAAACACTTGATAACTTAACTATCAGTGTAACATTAAAACAAATTGAATTTCAAAGTAAATATTAGTGTAATATAAAATATATAATATACTTTAGACTTAATCTAAGATGCACATCAGATATAACCAAGAGGTTCAGTCTCAAGCCTAGACTTAGTCCTCTCAAAAAATTTATATAAATTTGATCCACACCCTGGATCGGGGTAAACAACAGTACACAAACTGTACATGTACTAAGACCTCTACCATAGTTCTACGTTGGAAAACAAAACAGCAGAACACTGGCTGTCCAGGTACTAATACCTTTACCACTATCCACAGTGGGATACAAAATAATGGGAAAGAAATGAGTGAGGATTGAATCCTCTAGTTCAGCACAGGAGTCTGTGTGAGTATATGAAATATACAGAGCTAACACACTGGTCGAAATGTAAATAAAAGAATCATTAAGAGAGTAGATATGAGTTTAGAATGATCTAGTGATTTGAAGTGTAGCTCTGGACTCCTTTTGATTTGTCAAAATTGGCTCTGAGTCCTTCTCTGGTTTTTGTCTGAAAAAAGAGGGTCGTTTTCTTCAAGTTCAGTTTTATCACCTTGAGTGTATGAAGAGATCGTTGCAGTTCTTCACTCCTTGACCGAAGTTCTGCTTGTATTATCTTCTTGAATGAATGGCTTCGTGTATGTCCAGTGTTCTTCAAGAATGGATGTAGTGTTTCTATATGCGCCACTTTACAACATTCTTGTTGTGTTCTTTTTCCCGGTCTTTGTCCTTCCTTCTATAGCTTTCAGCATCAACAATGGTAATTATTACCTTTTTATAGGTACGAGGTACGGTTCCATAACATGCCAATAACTATCATTAAATAACATTAATTTCATTAAAATCATCAAATATGACTGTTACTTAATAAAAAAATAATTTTTATAAAAGTAGAGTTTAGGAATCAGTGACTGGTAAGTCTTTCATCAGTAGCTTTCTATCGGTAGATATGTAACGGTGGAATTTGTATAGTAGTGAGCTCCCATCAGTAGATCTTTGTCCTTATACCAGTACCTCCTTCTATGGATAGTTTTTACTCAGTGTATTAGTAGCTCTATGTATCAGTGACTCCTTCTATCGGTAGCTCTTGGTCTATCCGTAGCTCGCTTTGTATCGGTGGATATATTGTATTCGTGACTCTGTATCGGTAAACATTGTATTGGTATCTTGTGCATATCGGTAGCTTTGTTTTGTACCAGTGATTGTGTATATTGGTAGACTTGTTCTATCGGTAGCTCTTCTTCTATCGGTAGCTATCTGTATCGGTGGACTTGATCTATCTGTGAAATGTGCTTACCGGTGGACTTATGCATACCGGTAGTTTTGCCTATCGGTGACCTTTTCTTACTGGTGACTATTTCTATCAGTAGACTAAGCACCGGTAGATCAGTATCAGTATCTATAAGTATATCAATTACTTAACAATTATCTGCTTTATGCAAAAAATATCTGATTGAGTTAGAATTATTTCAAAATTCATATAAAGATAGATAAACATTGATTAACATATTTCAAAGTTTATTTTAATACTATTATCATCTTGAAAATAGAATGTCATAGATTTAAAGAATTAATATATAGATAAACATTATTTGCGATTATCAAAGTATGTGAAAGTATAATTGGGATTATCAAAATAGGTGAGGTCAACAATCTTCCCCTTTTTTATAATCACAACTTTTGATATTATATGCCCAAAAGAATTAGTAATGTATCAGAAGATATTGCATTAGATCGAATTGTATCAGAGAAAACAATGTATTATAAAACATATATAGCAATGATAAAATATAAAACAATTGTACCAGAGGGAAATGAATTAAACTCATAAAAGATAGTATTTCTCCCCCTTAGATATAAAAGAGATTAGTTCTCCCGCATATATATTTCCCTTAGATAGTATTTATCCCCCTTTGTGATAATAAAAAAGTTGGACAAGAAGGAAATATAGTAGAAGAAAAGTAACAAAGCGTAAAATAAAGTAAGATCATATAGATTCCTTGGAGAAAATAGATACAATGAAATACATAAATGAAAAAAAAACAAATATAAGAGATTCCTATCAAAAATCCTAGCCATTGATCAATCCACATCCTCATCATCATATTTCCCCTTGGGATCAGAATAGGATTCAAGTGTGGTGGATACAGGTGAAGGCTTAGGAACACCAGTGATGATCAGAGGAGGCCGAGCTACTTAAAATATTCTTGGCTTGTACTGTGTAGCTCTATGAGTGATCATCAGAGTAAGGCTTTAGATTTCTTAGGCTGGGGTCATCTGAATAGAAGAAGTAGTAGAGGAAGATGCAGGTAAATATGGAGGTACAATAACTGTTCTTGCATTGACATGCAAGAATGGAAACAAGAGATTTCTGAAATCCATAATAATTCATCCTCCTCTTTCAATGGATGAAATAAAGTCATCCTTGTTTTCCATGAATTTGTCCAGTGCAGGGGTCAACTCTCTGAGCTTTCTGACTTGTTCTCTGAAGGCTTGATTGACTGGTGGGAGCTTCATGTTTTCTAACATAATCTTGAAATGATTATTGAGTTGATGAATGGTATAAACCCTTTGTAAATTGTAATCTACCTTGTCTTTAAATTATTTTTGAGATGTAGAAGCTTCTCTAATATAGTCTTGAACAATATTCATGATATCTCTAGTGGTATCTCTAGTAGAAGTCACTACTTTGGTCAGATTAGATGAGTCCACAGATCCACTGGTTGATACTAAACCAATCTCCTCCTTTATCAAAGCTCTAATCTGATCCAAATTCACTGATGGTCTGGAAGCAAGAGAACCAATAGAGAAAGACACAGTTTCCTTGAAACTCTTAGTTAGCCCATTAATAATATTTTTCAATGCAGAATATTGGGTGCAAAAATGATTTTTTATGGAGTGCTTAAACTCCTCAAAAACTGAGACCATTTGTCTCACTACACTCTTCACATAAGCCAAATCCTTGTCTGCTTGAGATTTTTAACTCATATAGGATTCCAGAGAGATAACTGATTACCTTAGAATTTCAACATACATTGCCAAGCTAGAAATCTGATTCTGGAAAGCTGTAACTTCATCCACTATTTTTTCCACAAAGGTTGACACATTACAACCAAGAGAGAGTTTGAAGGACTTTTCTAAATTGATCATCTCTTAAAAAAATTGATTCTTTAACTCGGCAACAGAAGCACTAAAAGACTCTTTCATCTCATCCTTTAAGGATGATAAGTCATCCTTGGTGATCATATTAGCAGGTGCAACCATAGAAGGTGATCTTTTAAACACTATAATGGCCACATAGTCATTCATAATTGATTGACTAGATGACACCGGGGAAGATTCCATTTTCCATATTTCTTCCACAAAACTGATTTTGAGATCAGAATTGAGCTTATCCAGATCACGTGTTCTAACCACATATTTAGGTAATATCTCAGACTGAATATCATAATAGATTTTTGGTCTCTGAAGGGATGTCTCATTATCAAAATCCAGATAATCTAATCCAAAAACCACAAAACCTGGGTCTTCTGCCCAATATTCAAACTCAAAAACCACTGAAACACTACCAAACCTGGTTGGATGCTCCCCCTCAATTGGTGAATTATCTTGTATAGAAAGAATACCCTCATCAGTCTGGTATTCCTCATCAGAATCTTGTACAACCATTTATATTTCTGAAACAACAGGAAGTTTTTCACGAATAGGTAAAGGTCTATCAACTTCATGAAATTCCTCAACAGGCATAACGGAATTTCCAATTAGTGGACTAAGGATCAAGTTGACAGAAATATATGCTTCACTTTCATGAACTTATTCTTCATCTTCTTGAGTATACTCTTCCTGATCTTATTTCTATTGGTCTTCCTCATCCACATGTGCCTATTTATTGCTTACACCAAAATAGTTTCTGTACTAGGTAGGTTCAAAGAAGTAATTCCCTTTTTCTATGATACAATCTCGGGAGTTGGTCTAGGAGGGAATTCTGGATCTCCTCCATTTTCTGCATAGTAATCTTCCTCTTCTGAAACATCTCTATACTGTGACTCTTCTTCATCAGGTCCCAGACCTAGATCCCTCACATCCTTAGGCCTTTAAGGATGATCGACATGATTGAACTTATCATACAACTTTTTGTCATCAGTAACCCACTCTCATTTCCATGGGTTCTAGTTTATCTTCATGTATTTACATACAGTTCTTGTGATACAAAAGTTTTTCGTTAATACCACTTTCTCATCATGAGACTCAACTACTCCTTTCACTTTGATCATCACTGAGATAAACTTGGCAAAGAATAAGGAATTGGTATTTGATTTTGGCCTAATCATATATTCTATTTGAGTCATTAGTAGCCTGAACAGATTTACTTTCACACCATGTATCAAGAGATGTAGCAAATTGATATCTTGATATCTCAAATTTGCAAATTCCCCTCTCTTTGGAATTAAAACATGCTGAACAAACTTGAACAACAATCTGTTCTTTCCATCCATTTCAACAGCCACCACCTGTCTTCACTTTCCACTAAATGTGAGATCCTCTAAGGTAGTCTCATAATCAAATATGTCACTTGTAGGTGGTACTGATTTCGAGAAATATCCAGAAACACCTTCATGTGGAACTTTTAGGCATTCAGCCCACTCAATAGAAGAAAAATCTATCTTATTTCCATTTACCCATGAAACCATTCTGTTTTCTTCATTGGATTTCTAAAAACTTACAAACTCATAGAACTGTTTCACCATCTTAGGATAGTAGGGGCCATTGTTGTTCAAAAATCATTCTACCCACTTCGGATCTTCCAACACCTCTAGAACAAGCGATTTACTAGACAACAACCATTCCACGCATAGCTCTTTTTCGATCACAATAACACTATTTTGTAAATGCGGGTTCACTGGTCGCCTCCCCAACCTTGTTCTACTAACACTGCTACTTCCTTCTTTGTCTGTCTTCTACTTCTTCACATTCTTCCCATCAATGTCATCTCTAACAGTAGGCATTTTGTTTTTTTACCATTTCTGGTTTGAGGAACTTAGGGTTTTAACGAGATTCGGGAGCTAATGCTTGAGGGAAAAGGGCTTGAGGTGGATTGAGAAGTAATTAAGACTTAGTTTTATCATTTAGGAATCATAAAATAAATAATTAAAATATAATAAGTAAAGTATAAATGATACAGATTCTGGCAGCAGAAACAACACATACTTAACGGTAGGGTATACTGGTGAGAATTCATAACGGTGAGATCCACTAATCAGTGAGGTATATCAGTGAGGTCCATACCTGTAGGGTATATCTGTGAGGTTTCATACCGGTGAGGTATATCGGTGAAGTTTCATACTGGTGAGGTATATCGGTGAGGTTTCACACCGGTTAGGTATATCTGTGAGGTTTCTATCATTCCTAACTCATGTCTAATGTAACTTAACCTATCTGAACATAATGTTTTGGTAAAAATGTCATCTAATTTTTGTTCAGTACCTATAAATTCAAGAGTAATATCACCTTCTTGGTAATTATCTCTCAAGAATTGGTGCCTTACATCAATGTGTTTGGTCCTAGAGTGAGACACAAGATTCTTTGAAATATTAATTACACTAGTTTTGTTACAGTTTATTGAAACAGGCCTAAATTAATATCCATAGTCCAAAAGAGTGTGTTTCATCCACATAATTTGTGCACAACAACTACTAGCAGCTCTATACTCTGCTTCAGCAGTAGACAAAGCTATATAATTCTATTTATTACTATACCAAGATAATAAGGATTTTCCCAAAAAATGACATGTTCCTGATGTGCTTTTTCTATTCAACTTTAAACCAGCAAAGTCAACATCTTAATAACTCATTAATTCAAAATATTTCTCTTTCAAATAAAACAAACCCAAATATGAAGTATATTTATGATACTTAAAAATTATTTTAACAACAATCTAATGCGATTCTTTAGGATTACCTTGAAATCTTTCACACATACACACACAAAACATAATATCTAGTCGACTAGTAGTAAGGTAAAGTAAGCTTCCAATCATAACTCTATAATTTGTTTTATCCACTGGTTTCCCAGTTCCATCAATGTCTAATTTACAAACAGTACTCATAGGTGTATCACATTCCTTAATACTATCCAAACCAAAACGTTTTAAAATATCCTTTTTATATTTACTTTGATTCAAAATAATACCATTTTCATTTTAAAAAACTTGAAATCCAAGAAAATATTTGAGTTCTCCCATTAAACTCATTTCAAATTCATTTTGCATACTCTTTGAAAAATCAGTACATAAAGAATGTTTATAAGATCCAAAAATAATATCATCAACATAGATTTTTACTATCAAATCATCTTTAGAAATTCTTTTCATAAAAAGAGTTGGATCAACAATCCCTTTAGTAAAATATTTTGAAATAAGGAAATTGCTAAGTCTATCATACCAAGCTCTTGGAGCTTGTTTTAGACCATATAATTCTATAGAAAGTTTAAAAAACTGATTTTGGAAATGGGGGTTTGTAAATCCAGGTGTTTGTTTAACAAAAACATCTTCAATTATAAAACCATTTAGAAAAGCACTTTTGACATCCATTTGATATAACTTGAAATTCAGATGAGAATCATAGGTGAGTAAAATCCTAATAGCTTCTAATCTAGCTACATGGGAAAAGGTTTCCTCATAGTCTATACCTTCCTCTTGACTATAAGCTTGTTCAACTAACCTAGCTTTTTTTAAACTATATTTCCAGACTCATCAACTTTGTTTCTAAAAACCCATTTAGTACATATGGTTAAAGTGTCATTAGGTCTGCCAACTAATTCCCAGAAATTGTTTCTTTCAAATTGATTTAGTTCTTCTTGCATAGCCATTACCCAAAATTCATCATTGATTTCATCATTGATATTTTTAGGATCTAACTATGAAAGAAAGGATTGATGTTCAAGTTGGTTTGGTAGAGAAGCTCTAGTCTATGTCCCTCTATCAAGATTACCAACAACAGCATCTAAAGGATGATTCTTTAAATTCTAGTTGATCTAGTAAAGGTAGGATTAGAAATTTCAGGCTCTTCTCTAAGTTCGGGTTCTATAGAAGCAAATTCTGGAATTTGTCCAGAACTGGTTGTCTTTATAATAGGTTCATTGATTTTATCATTAAGGTCCAGAACCGACAGATCTTCTTCAAGATTTTTAAGAGAAGACTTAGGTTCATGTGGATCAGTTTCATCAAACTTGATGTGAATAGATTCTTCCACACATTTGGTTCTTTTATTGAAAACTCTATAGGATTTTCTAGTTAAAGAATAACCAAGAAAAATTCCTTCATCACTTTTTGATGCAAACTTGTCAAGATTATCCTTTGTATTGAGAATAATGACTTTGCAACCAAAAAATATAAAGTAATTAACCTTAGGTTTTCTATTGTTCCCCAAATCATAAAGGGTCTTCTTAAGAACCGGTCTAATCAAGACTCTATTTATAATATAGAAAAATGTATTTACAACTTCATCCCAAAAGTAAGCAGGAAGGTCATATTCATTAAGCATAGTTCTTGCAATCTCTTAAAGGGTTCTATTTCTTCTTTCTACTACACCATTCTACTGAGGTGTTCTAGGGGCAGAAATGTCGTGATTATAGCCATTGTGTGAGCAATAATATTCAAACACATGATTTTGAAACTCTCGACCATGATCACTTGTCAGGGTCTTAATCTTAAGTCCACTAAGGTTTTCTATAGACTTGGAGTATTTAATAAAGTAAGAACAAGATTCACTTTTTTGAGATAAGAAGTATACCCATGTGTATATAGAAAAGTCATCTACTAAGACATAGACATAGTTCTTCCCATTTAAGCTAGAAACTCTAGATAGTCCAAACAAATCCATGTAAACCAACTCAAGAGGTTGAGAAGTTGAAACTTCTGTCTTTGATTTAAAAGAAAATTCAAGTTTCTTTCCCTTTTGACAGGGATTAAAACTTTGTCATTTGGGAATTCACGTTTAGGTAGGTCTCTAACTAAGTTTTTTCTAGTCAGTTTTCTAAGTGAATAAACATTTCAGTGTCCTAATCTTTTGTTCCATAGCCAAGAATGTTTATGAAAAGCATTTAGCAAGTAATATTCTATTTAGCTAAAGATTTCAAATCAACAGCATAATCATTTTCATTTCTCAAAGCAGAAAAGACAAAATTATTTTTGGTATTAAAAACATTACAAGAATCATTATCAAATTTAACATTGAAACCATCATCAAATAGTTGAAAAATACTTAAACAAATAATATTTAAGTCTATCAACAAATAAAACATTGGAAATTAAAACTGAATCAGTGTTACCAATCAGGCCTAGGCTGGTGATCTTTCCTTTATAATTATCACCAAAGGAGACATGGCTTCCATCAACTTTGATTAAGCTTTTGAAGCATGAGTAGTTTCCAGTCACGTGTCTTGAACATCTGCTGTCCAAGTACCATATCTTCTTATGGGAAACCATCAAGAAAGTTTCTTACAAAATAGGTTTAGATGGAAAATGATTTTGGTACCTAGATTCTCTTAGGTCTAGATAGGTTAGCAAGAAAAGATTTAGGTACCCAGATTTGTCTTATGGGTCTCAAATAATTCACAGAATCAATAGATTTTGAAAGATAAAAAATATTTGATCTTTACCTATGTGAATAACTAGTTGAAGCATATGAATTACCAGAACTATAACTATCATCATTCTGTCCAGATTTAGGAATAAATCTAGTTTTAGCAATATGTCTTTTTCCAGGATGATATCCAATTCCAGTGGTATATTTTGGTGCCACTTGTTTTTATAGTATTTGAGTAAGTGTATCGTTTCCATTTGTGAATTTTTCTAAGTCCTTCCTTAATTTCTCATTAAAAAATTTCATTTTAGTATTTTCCTTCAGAAATTGATCATTCTTTTCCATTTCTATATCAAGTGCCTATTTTACAGAGCTGGTTAAAGAATGCTATTTCTTCAAGATATTATACTTTTCCTTCAATTCATTATAGGTTTCTTCTAGCATATTACAATATTCAAATAATTCTTCACTAGACATATTTTCAGATTCAGAATCAGAATCAACTCCAGAATAATATGAATTAAAATCAGGAGTATCCAATGACACCTCAGATGTGTTTGTCATTAAACACATGTTATCTTTTTGAGATTTTTCATCTTGAGTAGAATCAGAATTAGTTGAACTATCCTATGAAGCACTCCAAGTTTCTTTCATAGCATTCTTATACTTATTGTCATTGTATTCATGTTTCTTTTTTAACTTCATTTTTGGACAGTCTTCTTTCACATGTCCTTTCCTTTTTCATTCATAGTAGACAATCTCATCACTTTTATCAGGCTTCTTCCAATCCTTCTTCCAATGAATTTTGATGTCATATTTTCCTTTGTAATTTGATTTTCTAAAGAATTTTTTCTTTCTATATAACTTCTTGATTCTCCTAGCTATCTGAGTCATCTCCTCATCACTGTCATATTCACTCTCATTACTGCTTGAACTATTACTTTCACATTTATTTTTTCCATTATATTTACTCTTTTAAGCAGATGTCTTGAAGGCCTCTGACATATTCCTTGGTTCATCATCCTCTTATTTTTTATCCTTCAGCTCTTCCTCATACATCATTAGATTACCAATTAATTCTTTAACAGGTAGTTTTCTGATGTCGCACGATTCTCTAATGGAAACAGATGTGCCTCTCCATCTTTCTGGTAATCATCTTAATATCCTAATGACCTGTTCCATTGCAGGAACAACTTCACCAACAGATCTCATAGTGTTGACGATCTCATTGAACGTGAGATACATGTCAAAAATGGGTTCATCAAGATTTCTTTTAAAATTATCATATTTAATAGAATAGGTATTCAGCCTCATTTCTTTAACATTGGTTGTTACCTCATGGGAAATAGCCAAAGTGTCCCAAATTTCATAACCAGTTTTACAAGCAGATATTCTGCTAAATTCTTCATCACCTAAAGCACAGTACAAAGCATTCATTGCTTTATAGTTATAAATGGAAGATGTCTTAGTAGGTTAATCCCAAGTAGTTCGTTAAGATTCTGGAATCTTATATTGAGTTTCTAGAGAAATCCAGTTGTCAAATCCCATACTCTCTAAATGAATTTTAATTTTAAGCTTCCACTGAGCAAAATTTGTACCATTAAAGAAGGGTGTCCTGTTGGTAGCAACACCTTCTAATCTATTGTTCATAGTTTGATTTTAGAAAATATATTTAAAGAGATAAAATTTAGATTAACAGAAATTTAAGATCTTTAAGATACAACTAAAATCACAGTTGAAAATCAAAGTATTTTGAAAACCTTGACAAACAAAACCTCCCTATGATACTAAATGTTGGCCAGAGTGGATACTCAAGAGGCGGGTGAATTGAGTTCCAATTAAAATTTCTGTTAAAATATTTCTCTTAAAATCCCCCAATTTAAAAACTATGTTAAACTGTGGTGAATTTATACAGACTGTAAATGTTCAATCAGTTTCTAAAAGATTTATTAGGTCTCAGTTAATTTAATGAGAAGATTAAATTAGCTTTTGAAACTAACTTACTGGTTTACAATAAGCACAAACACTTTCTAATTTAACTACCAGAATAACTTTAAAAAAATTGAATTTTAAAGTAAATAGAAGCGGAATATAAAATATATAATATACTTTAGGCTTAATCTAAGATGGAAAATAGATATAACCAAGAGGTTCAGTCTCAAGGAGAGACTTAGTCCTCTCAAAGAATTTATATAAATTTTATCCACACCATGGATCGGGGTAAACAATAGAACACTGACTGTACAAATACTAAGACGTCTACCACAATTCTATGTGAAAAAAAATAACAGCACACTGGCTGTCTAGGTACTAAGACCTCTACCACTATCCATAGTGGGATACAAAATAATGGGAAAGCAATGAGTGAGGATTGAACCCTCCAGTTCATCACAGGAGTCTGTATGAGTATATGAAATATACAAAGCACACACACTTCTTGACATGTGAATAAAATAATCACTAAGAGAGTAGATATGAGTTTAGAATGGTCTAGTGATTTGAAGTACAGATCTGGACTCATTTTGATTTTCCAGAATTGTCCCTGAGTCATTCTCTGGTTTTTGTCTGAAAAATAGAGGGTCATTTTCTTCATGTTCAGATTTAGCATCTTGAGTGTATGAAGAGCTCATTGTAGTTCAACTCCATAACTTTTGTTCAGCTTGTGTTCTCTTCTTGAATGAATGGCTTTGTGTATGTCCAGTGTTATTCGAGTATGGATGTAGTCTTTCTGTATGCACCACTTTACAACATTCTTGTTGTGTTCTTTTGCCCTGTCTTTGTCCTTCCTTTTGTAGCATTGAGTACTGACAATGGGAATGAATACCTTTTTATAGGTACGAGGTACGGTTCCCTGACATGCCAAAAACCATAATTAAATAACATTAATTTCATTAAAATCATCAAATATGACCGTTGCTTAATAAACAAATAATATTGACAAAATACGAGTTTAGGAATCAGTGACGGGTAAGTCTTTCATCCGTAGCTTTCTGTTGGTAGATATGTAACGGTGGAATTTTTATAGCAGTGAGCTCCTATCGGTAGATCTTTGTCCTTGTACCGGTAGCTCCTTGTATCGGTAGCTATTACTCGGTGTATCAGTAGATCTATGTACCTGTGACTCCTTCTATCGGTAGCTCTTGGTCTATCGGTAGCTCTCTTTTTATCAGTGGCTATTTTGTATTCGTGACTCTGTATGGATAAAATTTTAATCGGTATCTTGTGCATATCGGGAGCTTTGTTCTGTACCAGTGATTGTGTATATTGGTAGACTTAAACTATCGGTAGCTCTGCTTCTATCGGTAGCTGTCTGTATCAGTGGACTTGATCTACCAGTGACATGTGTTTACCGGTGGACTTATGCATACCAGTAGCTCTGCATATCAGTGACCTTTGATTATCGGTTACTATGTCTATAGGTAGAATAAGTACCGGTAGATCTGTATCAGTAGCTATAAGCATATCAGTTACTTAACACTTATCTTCTTTATGAAAAACATATCTGATTGAGTTAGAATTATTTCAAAATTCAAATAAACATATATAAATATTGGTTAACATATTTCAAATATTATTTTAATACTATTATCAGCTTGAAAATATAATTTCATAGATTGAAAGAATTAATATATAGATGAACATTATTTGGGATTATCAAAGTATGTGAAAGCATAATTGGGATTATCAAAACAGGTGAGGTAAACACATGTAATAAGTAGTTTATTAATATTAAAAACAATGAATGTATGTTTATCATAAATTAAAATGAAGTTTATTTTAGGGAACCAACTCCAACACTTCATACCAATGTTACATGCAAGCCGTCAAATAGACTGAAACTTCTACTCATCTCTACGACACTGCTGCTCATGCTCCCCTATCTCGGCATCAACTAGATCATCTCAACCTGAGCTCTCAACGTCTCTTCATGTTGTGAAGAGGATGAGGATGATGACTATCCATGATCTCCCTTCAAGAAGACCTATGAAATTGAATAAGTACCATAATAACTCATAGGTTCTAGTCGTGAACCAATATCGATCACCCGACCTTTCTTGATACCATGAAAAGTTGAATGTACCCAAGTCCCCTCATCGAAACCTGACTCACGAGTGGAATCTGTTTCTATATTATATTAACCCTCTCGTGAATGAGAATTCACATCCCTATAAAATTCCTTTAAATATAATTAGAAATTAGAATAATGATAAAATTAATGTTAGTGATTTTTTAAAAAAAATTACATACTAGAATATGTCGCATTCAGTTTTCAACAAGTTCTCATGTATGGGGATCAATGTAAATCTTCTTACCAACTAAAAACTCTATAATAAATGGGTTAGTATTTTCCTATATAATATAACAAATATTTTACATTTAATGTATATATACATAAAAAATAATATTACTTACCATATGTCATTTATGTATACCAAATGTATGAAATTTTGGCCCTATATGTGACCCCATGAATCCCATAGAATTGATGTCCAGATGATGACCATCTCTTAAAAGTATCTACCATATAGTAGAAGAAAAATCCATCCCATGGTTGAGTTGAGATATAGCCAGGTCAATGAGAGACACAAGACTGGTCGAAAATAGTAACATAATCTCTATCCATAACTCACTTTTTGAGGATGAATAAAAACTGAAAAAAACCTTCATTAATAAAAATCTTACATGCCTCTTGAATATGAGCTCTTAGTCTATCAACAATCAATGACAATAAATTTTTCAATACCATTAAAAACAATAAGTCAAGTATTAAATAAATTTTAAAAAATATATATTAATTAATAATATACAATCTAGTGGTTGATCATCTACTGATGATCAGTTTTGGGAACCAGATCTCATGACACCCACGATTCTGAAAAATTATTTCTTAAAATCGAATAACCATGCCCAATAGATAAATGCGAAATACTATTAAGATAAAATAAAATAAAATAATCAATATATTATTACTAAAATTAATGAAAAAACATAATCTAAAATAAATATATGAAAAGCTAAAACATGCATCTGTAAATGATGATCACAATCAAGAGATGTATGTGTCTCAAGAAAAAGGTATAGATTCATCAATTGAGAAAGAATGTACCCCCTCTGGATCAATACAACATCCTGCGGATCAGATGTATCAGGATAATCAGTAGAAAGTCCAACATCAATGATAGAATGAAATAAATTGGAAAGAGCATCTCTAACCACCTGAATCAAATAATATTTCTGTAAGAATTGTTTAATACAGATATCAATTATAAAAAAAATACCAAGACATAATAATTTTACATGAACATAAATTTTAATACGTATAAAAATATTAAAAACTAATAAGTAAGAAAATATAACAAATCCTAATAAATAAGTATCATAACCTAATAATTCAACCTGTAAATATTTGTCAATATAGATATCAAATATAAAAAACTAATAAACACCATTTAAAATATTATATTCTTACCTATCAACAATTGTTAATACAAATTTTGAATTTACAAAACTAATTATTACTGATATTAGTGAAGGAACAAATTAGATCACGAGGTCCGATCATCTAAAACAAACAACATTACATATAAATAATTGTTAATACTAATAACAAATATAAAAATAATAATATATATATATATGAAAATAATACATCAATAATTGTTTTATTCATCCTGTTCTTCATTATATTTATTAAGGAAAATGACTTTATCCTCATCTTCAGCACCATAAACATCCATATGACTTTCATCTTCATCATACCTTATTACTTCATTAACATTATCAATACCGTCAGCCTTTAAATAGGTGTGTTTTATCATTGATATTTAAATTTAATCGAGTAAATGATATACTTTGGGAGGTTTATTGAACAAATTTCTATATGTTTCACTTCCACAGAACCATTTTCATTTTAAAAAAACTAACTATCATGATATTTCATCTTTATCACACTCCACCATTAATTAGAATCTCTCAAAACATAAAAGTAATTTTCATAATAAACATTATGTGATTGATCTTCCAATATAAATGGTTCATTTGATGCAAGAAGACTGTTATATTTTATGTCAATGACTACGTGTCATGGATGAACTCGCAACCCTCTATCAATATCAAACCAATGACAATTAAACATTGTTTTATAATATGTTCCTAGATAACATAACACAATTATTTTATCCAGAATACCATACAAATCAACTTCACTTTCTTTATGATGATATCCATTCAAACAAAAACCACTATTCATTAAATTATTTGAGTCACCATATATGTGTGTATGTTATCAATATCCATTAACTACATACCCATTATAATATTTTACCAATTTTATGGAGGGTTTTTTAGCCCAAATTATAAAATATATATTTTATTTTCATGTAGTATTTCCTACAAACAATAAAAATTATTAATAATAGATATCATTGCATAATTGATTTACTTTTCCTTCAAAAATAACTTTTTAGCAGTCTTTGAAACTAATATGAAATATTATATTGGAAAAGGTCTTCAAAAGAAGCAGATGTAATTTTTATAATTTTTTTTTGATATTGTCATCATATTGTCTAAAAAAAAAATATAGATAAAAATATATATTATAAAATTTAAAATAAAAATAAAAATTATTACATAATACAAAAATAGTGTAATTTCATCACAATTCAGAAAAATATATTTATGATATTTTTGCAGTTATTCATCTGAAATCCATCGTTCACAATAACCACAAAAACCAAACTCTAGTTGATTAAAAACTGAAAATTGATGGTCTTTTACAACATCAATATTTTTATCATTGCAACCCATTCAGTTATGTTTTGAAGGATATTATGATTTAAATTAATATTAGTATAAAGTTTAAATTTACTCTTGGAAGTACACTTACTCAATTGACACTTCAACATATATTTTGTTATTTACTTTCTTATTTAACTTTCACATAAATTTATCAAATGGGTATATCTATTATAATTGTATCGGGCCTCCATATTTATCATCACATGGAAACTTAAATATTAAATAGTATATTAAGTTAGAGAACTCTGGTAGGAATATTTTCTCCAATTTACATAAAATGAATACAACAAACTTTTATATAATACTAAATGAATCATGATACAATGTTTACAAATAAATATATCCATAGAAATAAGATATTTCGGTCAAAACATCCCATATTGAATAATTGAAAATACCTTTCATACAAAAAGGT